>MNCI01020931.1:337703-461651 GCA_015680685.1 Gnetum montanum | reverse complement strand
GCTATGAAAGCAATAAATAACATTAAATAAAAAAACAAATAAATAAACTAAGTGAATGCTGCAATGATGAAGTAATCTCGATCTTTATTGCCGATCATGTGCATGTCCAAGTACGGCACACTCGAATAAAGACACTGTACAATTACATTCACCACACTGCGGGTAGACATGAGAAAAAATCTAACTCTGGAGGGATCAAACTGCTAGAGCTTCGCTACTCTAAAACTGGGATGACAAATGAGGGAGAGCGGCCTCTTATTTATAGAAATTGTGGCTGACTATGATATCGCGACCCATGATATAACGTGGGTGCCTTATCGTGGGTGCCTTAACGCAACCACTAGTAATATGAGCAATTTCATGTCTCATCAGTTTAGACCACTAAGTCATATGCTTTTGCAAAATCAACAAAACAAATGAAAATTTCTTTGTTGGGTTTTTTTGCAATTTCTATACAATACGAAGAGTAACCAAATGATCAATACTAGATTGGTTTTGTCTAAGGCCTGCCTAGAAAATTGTCCTTTTATTATTAATTTCTACCCACATGCCTAATCTTTTTTCAAGAAGAGTGCCCAATAGCTTAGCAAAGATATCACAAACCACTATCACTTGATAGTTATTTCGATTATTGTTGTCACCTTTTTCATGTAAAAGTATTACCTTGTTAATCTTTCATCATGGGTCCAAGCCATCCTCAACCACTGTGTTCAACCTTCGACAAATTTCTTTATGAATAGGAGTTCCTATCCATGGAAGCAATTCAACATACAAACCATCGGGATCCACAACTTGACCAATTATTGATCTCTTAATGTTATCTATCACCTCATCTAGAGTGAACTATAAGGAAGCTTGCGTAAGACTAGAGCATCAATCATCCTCCCCTGAAAAAGATTATTATAAAAAATGCAAATACCATGAAAAGAGATTTTTAGTGATGGAGACATTTTGTGTTGAAAAGACCTTCAAAATTTCTTTGCTTCTTTTTGATCATGTATGCAAAAAGATCCTATTGATTTCTAAGAATGATCCTCTTCTTATTTCTGATTAATCATTTGTACTACTTAATCAAACTTTGTTTCAAAAGAGTATAGACTATATAAATATAGAATTAGAAATGCTTTATTATTCCTAATGGATTTTCAAAAGGTTAATAGGATAAAAAAATACTTTTAATAAGGTTTTAATATGTTTTGAAGACATCATTAATAAAATAATCCACAATTGATTATTATAGTTAAAAAAAACTTAAGTAAATCATTTTAAATGTCAATAGATTAACAAAAGGACAAATAAGAAAGATATGTTCCTTATCCTCCAATACTACATCCACATATGTTAATCTCTTCAAAGATTAATTGACCTTCCTATATTAAGAGGAAATGAGGTCCCACATAAGTCTTCTTCTTCTTCTTCTTTGGTGTTAGAATGTAAAACTTTCTATTTTTAACAATTAAGTACCCCCCAATATATATAGTTAAATTAGAACTTTATAACTTAACATTACCCACTAAAGTGAAACTATAACTTGGAACCTCCAAATCAAGAGTCTAACCAATAGGCTAACACCTTAGTGTAAATTCTACATGATTTTGAAAAATTCCAACCTTAATTTGCATTGCAATTTCAACAAACATATAAGGAGGCTTTTATAGAGACCACCACTTAAAGTGAGGATAAGGTGATTCTTTCTCTATTCCTAAGACTTGGATTTGATTCTGGGTGCAACGACTCAAACGAGATTAGGCTTTTACTCATCCACTACCCTCCTAGGACCCTATCTTGAAGGATAAGCATTGAGCCTCTTGGTAATTATCTTTATCCTTATATAAGTAGGATTTTATGCTAAATATCCTTATTAGACTTAATGTAAATGGATTTTCTTTTCTCCTATAGTGTAATACCACATGCTATTAACGGTCTTCTTTTAAATCATTCTTCTAAGTTCATTAGTTTCAAATTTAAATCTTTATCTAGAAGATCAACAACAAATTAGGATAGATATTTTGATGTATGAAATACAACTAGCTCAAATCATCAAGGAAAAATTAAAAGCAACTCAAGATTGCTATGTCAATTATGCAAATGTAACAAGATTTTTAAATTTTAATGTATGTGATTATATATTTTAAAAGACCTCTTTTTTTATGGCATTAATGTGATTTGGTTGAAAAAGTAAGTTGGCACATTATTTTATTGGACCTTTTAAGATTCTAAAAAGAGTTCGTGATGTGGCTTATCAAAATAGTTTTTTATTACAACTTTAAGAAATTCATGATGTGTTTCATATTTTTATGTTACAAAAGTATCTTTATGATTTAGGTCATGTGATCAATTGGAAAGATGTGAAATTACAACTATATGTAACTTTTGTTAACGATTGTTTTTGGGTTGTTGATCATATGAAAACAAAATTGAACAAACTGATACCAATGATAAAGGCTATATAAAATAAGCATGATACTCATGAAGCTACTTAGAAATTGAGGATGATCTACATACCACTTGTCCTCAATTCTCCTAAGAGAAAGATTTTGAAAGATAAAATTCTAATATTCCTATTCTAGATGACCTTGTTTTTTTTTTGTATGTGATGTATTCAAATCTTGTAATATGCTAATATATCTAGAGTCTCATTAATTCTTATGTGGTTTGATATATGCTTAACTTCATGGCTTTATCTATGGTAGTTGATTATAACTATGTGATGCTATGTAATTGATGAATATTTATCTTTATATTTTAATATATGCACACATGAACTAACCCTATTAGGCTTTATAAGCAAGTACCATGGTTATAAAGTAAAAGAAAAAAAAAATTTATTAGTTGCATATATGCAACTACTTATGCACATTTTCACATAAGCATATGCTCCAATAAGTTCTCAAATGCGTAAATTCATTTGCATGTATGAATTTGGGTTTTTTGCCCATATATATGTAATATAAAATGGTAGAATTCATTAATTTTTATTAGTTGTACAAAGTGTTAAATTTTAGTTATCTAATAAAATTATAGAAAAGTAAATGAAAAATATCATATTATTAATGTAGCAAACTCAAATTTATTCAATTTGTACAATAAAAGAAGATCTCTTAGATCTTCAAAATTGCTATTGTAAATTCTTATCTTGTTAACCTTTTGGTTGTAATGGTAATTTCTTTTAGAGAAATTGCACACCTTGTACTTGACTTACTTTAAATGAACTCTAGCCAAACCTTTAACCTACTTGAAGAATCCCAACTCACTTTCTTAAGATAAAAATTTTGACTTTTTATGATTTCGTAAAGACTTTTAAATATTAATTGTTGATTACATAAAGACTTTTAAATTGGATTCTATGTGACCTTGATTACTGCTTGATTATTACAATGAATAATAATGAGTTTAGGTATTATTATCCTAATATCCATAAGAAATTGTTTAATCCACATAACATCTTCGACTATTTTACATAAGGCATAGCACTATACTTCTATGGATGATAAGGACATAACTTGTTATTTACTACTTCACCAATTTGTAGGATTTTCGTATAATTGGATTAAAACCCTTGTTTTGGAACCACAATCAATATTATTTCCTCTCCATTTGACATTTTCCTAAACCTATAAGATCTTTATAGAAATGAATTTGAAGATTAGGCCATAAAAAGACTACTTTCATATGGTGATAATTTGGTCTTTGCATTGCAACAAGAAGTTGGTTTATAGAAAACTTGATATCTAATCTTGTATTTGGTAGGTACATGAGGGCTCTAATGATTTTACAATATCGAGTGTGATTAATTAATTTTTCCACAAATATTGATATTAAATCCAGTAATTATTGAAATGAATAAATTTTGACATTCTTACATGTTATATTTTTCTAATAGTTCTTATCATTAACAAAATGCATTAGCATCAACCAAAGGGTATGTACAAATATAACTAGTATGGAGAACATAATAACCAACTCTTCAAGTATTAAATATATCCTAGTTTATACTTTGTAGGCTACTTATCAACAAAACTCTAGTTTTCCTTAACTTAACTTGTAAATAAAATAATTTTATATTACTAAGTATGAAATATATGATAAATACTTCTTATATAGCTTAGAGATAGAACCATGAAGTTAGAAGCCATCTCACAAGGATATACATTTTGCATAACACATGTCAACATATAAGCATACTATAAGTAACCATTAAAACCATCATATAATCAATATAATATAAACAAGCCCACTCATCCCATTACTGTCAAACCAAAATAGCATAATCTTGCTCAATGTCATATATGTATTATTATCATAAATACTCAACATTCTCTAATCATCATATCTTCCTTTCATGACTTAATGATGAAGACATCAACCCACCTCTTTGTCATATTTTGCATCCTTAGTGTTCTTAGGAGTCGAATAATTATGTGTAATTTTCTTTAGAGTCAATTGTGATGTTTATATGGGTCAAGTAGCCAAGTACAAGGCTACTATGAGTTGTAGGAGGCCGCAATCTTCAACTACTAATTGCAATCTACTACAGTGGCCCACCCGAGGGAAAATTTATCATGTTTGATATTCTACAATAGAGTATGAAACTAATGCGATAATAGGAGGCCATAATCAAAGAGTGTAAACTATGGTTTGATCACAATCAACAAATTGCAAGCTACTAATTGTCATAGTCTTGTTGTACTCTAGGGAGAAACAATAATAAGAAATTCACATGGTTTACTAGTATGAAGGGTTATGAGCCATAATCTCATTGTAATCTATGAGATGCAATCTACTGTGACTTGTATGCACTCATAGTCTCAATAAAATATTAAAATTTTAAAAAGCACAAAGTTTGAGAGGTAGAAAAATGGTCACTTAAGGCTATATAAAGATCAAAAATGCTTCAATAGTGTTCAAGCCCTATCTACCATAACATTTAAAGCTTTTCAGAGGAGAAGATTGTATTAATTGTTGAGTCTCATTGAGTTGCTCACCTTGAGTATTTTCCTTAAGGATTATGAGATTGAAAGAGAATTATCTTGGGTCTTATTCTAGATCCTTGATTATGTCGTACTTCCATTTTGATTTTGGCATTGAATAAAAAATTGGTCTATCTTGTTCATGTTTTATTCTCTTTTAAATCCATTAAAGTTAGGTTCTAAGGGAATTTGGTACTTATTATGCATGGGGCTTGCACCAAATTGGTATTAGAGTGTTTGATTCTTGGAGTAATTCAACCATGGAAATGTAGCCTTCTCACTTCAATTCCTAGATTGGATAATGTTCACTTTACTCTCACCCTTTAATTGTATGAAATTTTTCATTTGGGTTTTGATCTAGCTTAATCTTCTTAGAGTTTTAAGAAAATTCCTTTTTCCTAGAATTAAGATCAATTGAATTGGATTTTAATAATTTCACCTATTTTTGAAACCCATTATCTTGATTAAGCTAAGACTTGTTTTATTTTTGATTTATATTTACTCAAATTGGTTTTGGATACTCCTTACATTTTGTGCATACTCTAAAATTAGTTGTGTACACCAATATTTTTGTGGGTTTTCAATTTTTTGTTATGGGTATTTAAAATCTTGGTCTAATTTTGCAACATCCTGCTAACCAGGCTAAGCCTAACCTAACCTATATACTATCAAAATAAGACATAACTTAATTATCCAAGCCCAAAGTTAATAATCACAATGGCATGAAAATAATAGCAAAAAAATTAAAACAATAATAATTGCAACATTAGAATGTCAATTATGATCTAATGAAACAACATGAGATAGATATGATAATCCAATTATAGTTACATCCAATAGGCATTGGGCACCAATGTTGCATAAATAGATGAAACTAACAAATGCATAATGAAATGTAACATAGCCAATATCTAAAAAGGGTTTGGTCTATACCGAAAATAGGCAAAACATAATACAACTTCCACAACCAATATCAAATCCATAATTCTAACTAAACATTATATCATATAATTCAAATTAAATTAAAATCATAATCTTAATAAAACATCTTAGAATGTGACTTAATCATCAGCACCATTGATAAATCCAAACATTTTAAGTCAACGATATCATAGTGATGATATTGTATCTATGATGTCGTAGATATGTTATCATATTTTAGCATACATTATCATATAAACGATATTACAGGGTGTGTGCAAGCTTATATAAGCAACACTTGGACTCACGAATCCATAGTAGATTTGATAGATTAGTAATAGAACTCTTTTAGTTTGTTTTCTTGAATTTAGTACTTAGCAATGTGTGACTGTACTATGATGTTTTGTAATTGAATGAAATCTTTATTTGAGTGTGATGTACTTGGATGCATTGCATGATCGATGATAAAGATTGAGATTACTATTTACTATTTTCATAGTTAATGATTACAATTAATTGCAATTTACTTTTAATGTTGTTAAGCAAAATGAGTACGACTAATCTCGATCACATAAGTGTAACTACCTGGTAACCCAGTAGTACTATCACTTGGTACACCTAGTAGTGTAGTACTTGGTAATCCTAGTAGTTGTTGCATGAAGTCCAAGGTGTAACTAAAAGATCAAGACTAGCTACTCATCACATAGGCTAGTTTAGATTTGTTTTACTGTCACTTAGATTTAGAAACCCTTACTTTCACTTCATGTTTACTTGGAGCTTAATGGCCAAAACAACATCAATATCATATACCTCAATGTGAGTTAAACCATATGCACTAATTTTACTAGCTCATGTGGGGAGACAAAAATCATGAATGCTAACTAATTATTGGTATAATCACATTTCCTTATTTGTGAAGTTTGACCAGGATTGCGTGTGAACACTTGTATCTCATATGATTAGTTGTTGGATACTCCATCACTCATCATTGGCATTCTTACCTAGGATAAGTCAATGTTATACTAAGTAATTAATTTTCCAAAATTCATTGTATCAAAACCTAACTATAATCTTTACAACCTTAATAAAAAGCACACTTAACACAAACCGCCAAGAAACAATAGCATGGCTTCACATAATGATTAACTATCACCTACCAAGGAAATAAGGAGTAGTGATAGAATTGCTAATGAAGAAGACTAGGGAATGTCAATGCAAACACTAGACTTCACCTTCATATTTTATCAAGATAGATAAATTAGGTGGAGAGATATGCAAGGCAACATAGTTCTACCTCCCGAACATGCAACATTGAAAATGCTACAAATTGCTGTAAAAGGATTGCACTTGGACCAGATTTAAGAAGAGTATAATGTGACTCAACACATAACTAGACCCTCGAACCTATACGGGAGCAAATAAAAAGAGATGCTGCTATGGAAATCAAGGATGTTCATGCCAAAGGGAAACAAGCCAATGTATCTATTATCATAGAAGAGCTTGATTCTAATCAGTTCATTTCAGAACAACTCCACTAGAACCATGAGGAGCCATCAAAGACACCTATCATTAGATTAGAAGAACCTATCAAAGCCCAATTTCACTCTACTTTGATAGAGCCACATAAGGGAGAGGCTACTAACTCAAGATACAAGTGGGACTCTAGGCTAAGGGATCTTGGTAAGTCCTACAAGGAAACTCACAAGAGTCATGAAAGGAGAACCAACCAACACTATTCTCCTACTACCTCCTTTGCTTCATCATGATTATTAGAGGACTATGATAGGAGAAAATACAAGTACCAAGTTTTTGATAGGGAAAAGAGAAGAGCTCATGCTCAGCATGACTGATACTCAAGGTATTCTGATTCAAAAGATGAGAAATATGGAAGAAAGAGATACAAAGAGAGAATAGGGGATCAAAAGAGGCATGAGCATAGAAGGGGTTACTACTACCACAAAGCTTATGAACCTGATCATGATGATGAACATATTATGGTAACCTAGAACATGATCAACATTTAGGAAGCTATTTACATACCAACTAGGCATGTGTGAGATAGCCAAATCAAATGACTAGATATGAATAACATGCCCCAATTTGAAGGAGGTTGTAATGTTGATCCTCAACATCACCTTCGAGCATTCCACAATGCTTGTGCCCTTCAAAATATAGAGAGTGATTGACAGAAATTAAAGTTGTTTCCTAGAAGACTAGTGAAGGAAGCGAAAAGCTAGTATAGGTCACTAGAACTTGTATCCATAAAATGCTAGAGTACCATGCTTGAAATTTTTAATGAAAAATATCAGACATATTCACAAGTGTCAAACCTAAGAAAGTAAATCTAGAATTGGAAACAAGGGACTCATGAGACTCTTGATGTAGCAATGGGTAGATATTATTCATTATTACATAGATGCCTAGGCCATTGATTTTCATCAAAGAAACAACTAAGGCACATCATAGATGGGTTGAGAAGCAAACAAGATAGATCCTTGGGGTTTATTCCCAAGGAAGACTATTAGAATTAACCACCCATTGGATTTAAAGACTAATTGATCAAGTGGGAAAAGAAGAAGAAGAACTTAGAAAAAGGGAATTAGCTGAAGAATACAATAGGGATCCATAAATCTAGAAAAGAGATGCATGAGTATGTAATACCCAAGAGGAAGAAACCTTAGACGAGGTCATCAGGAAAGAGACACTACTTAGAAATTTTTTGTCAATGTAGTAGCACAGGAAGTGAAAATGTGGGATTCAGTAGATGAACGATGTACAATAGCACTAATGATTGTGGAGGAAATAGTAGAACAAGTGCTCAATAGAGGTAGAGACAAAAAGAAGAAGAAGGAATTTGGAAAAAATGGCAAAGTTGCTTCAGTAGCTAGGTACTCAAACACCAGCTTCACATATGATGAAGGTTGCACTATGTGCTAAAATGAACATCCTAAGGGATGTTGTCCAGTCATGGTACATCTATAAAAAACTGGGGCATATGCACTTAACCCATGATTTGTTCAAAAGCAAATGCCCAGACAGTTACCTTATCCTCAAGGTAACTACAGATGATAACCTCAACCAATGTACTATCCTAGTGGAGCCTTGTTGCAGTTGTAGGAGCACTATTAGCAACAATGGTAGCAATTGCAATCATGGGCCATGCCATCACTATGCCAATAGTATCCACATCGATAACATGATTCTTATGGATACTATGTCCAAGATCTAGTCTTGCCTAATTGTGCAAATGTTCAAATCCCACCATAGTATTTAGAAAAATACTATAGATCGACGTCACCAAGGATTGATTCCAACTTATACGTGAATCCACCAATAGCTAGACCTACTACTCAACACTTTAGTTCTCTTTCACTAGTGCCATCTCCTATTATGCAGGGGAACTTGTCATGACAACCTTAGCCAAAAAATGCTACAAGGGTAGTTAATACACATGAGAGAAAGGTTACTTATGAGTCTCAATCCAAGAAATGACCATTCTTTAGAATGAGCCCAGAGAAGACTCAGTAGATGGGGAACACATCTAACTCCATCCCATTCACATCAAGTCATTTCCAATGCACTAAGCTTTCAACTTCATCAAGTCCAAATGTCACAACTATCATGCTCACACAAATAGTAACTATTTATATCAAGGAAAGGGCTCTTTCATAGAAACAAACCGATCTAAGAAGTTCCTTGATTTATTTCTAAATAGTGAGATAAAAATCATGCAAAGCTCTATTTGATTTTGGGTCTGGAGTAAATTTGATATCTCAAGACATGTACTAGGCCTAGAACCTCCCATCACTAAAAAAAGGTAACATCTATTTAGTGTTTGTAGACCAATCAATCACTATTCCACTTGGATAGGTAGATGATGTGATTACCACAATTAGTGGCTGGTCCTATCCCACTAATTTTCTAGTAATTCATGTGGAGAAAAATAAGGGAGAGTTCTGAATTATGATGGGAAGAGCTTGGCTTAGCATCATGGATGCTAAGATTGGAATTTTTGATTTATCCTTGGAGATTTCCAAGGAAGATGAAGTTGAAATCATACACAAACAAAGGGTTCCATGTATTGCATACAATGGTCACAGGTGCAATTGAATGCAAAGAATTTGGTCCATTAAATGAAAAGAGACTAAGGCATGCAATCGATGTGTAGAAACAAGTTGTGTGCAAAATTTCCTATATACAGCAACCACCCAACAAGAGGGCACCTAATGGCTAATTACCAATGAAGAAACCCAACCTAATAAGTACATGGAGCTAGAAGAATAGATCATCAGTACCTACATGGTAGAAATAGATAATTTGGAACAATTAAGAAAATAACACTCTTACCTTCAAAATAATCAGGAGGAAGAAATAGACTAGGAATACTTGAAAATCCCAGACATAATGGAACTAGAATCACTAGAATTGAATGCCCTACTAGCAACATTAGAATACACATTTCTGAGCAACAAGAAGCCAGTAATTATCAATGCCAAAATAGATAAGGAACAAATAGGAAAACTACTAGAAGTGCTCAATAGATGGACCACAACATTTGCATGGTTTTATGATGAGATCACAGGAATTGATTCATAAATTTGTCAACATTGGATCTACACTGATCTTGTAGTCAAACCAAAATGCCAACCTCAATGAAGACTTAATCCTAAACTCAAAGAGGTAGTCAAGCAAGAATTGGAAAAGTTGATAAAGGCAAAATTCATTTATCCAATTGTAGATAGTGAATGGGTAAGCCCTTTGGTAATAGTTCCAATGAAGGAAGGCAACTGGTGCATTTTCATCAACTTTCGGTTGTTGAACTTAGCCACACTTAAGGATCATTTTCTATTGTCCTTTGTTGATAAAGTCTTGGATACAATTTTAGGACATGAGTACTATGGTTTTTTGGATGGGTACAATGGATAAATCAAATCCGCATCACACTTGAGGACCAAGAGGAAACCACATTCACTAGTTCATGGGAAACGTTTGCTTATAGAAAAATGTCATTTGGTCTATGCAATGCATTAGCAACCTTCCAGAGACTGGTTTAATCCATCTTCCAAAAGCATATAGACAATGGTACTAAAGTTTTCATGGATGATTTCTCCACATTTGTGCTAGATTTCAAACAAGCCATGGTTCGGTTGGAGTAAGTACTTAAAAGATGTGTTGAAACTAATCTAAAGCACAATTGGCAAAAGAGCCATCTTATGGTCTAGGAAGGCATTGTATTTGGACACAAAATCTTCCAAAAGTATATAGAGGTAGACCTTGAAAAAAATAGCCATCCAAAATATCACTCAAAGGCTATAGACAATAAAAGATGTAAGATCCTTTTTTGGCCATACGTGATACTACATAAGATTTATTGAAACTTCTTGAAAATAGCCAAATTGTTGGTAGAACTCACAAAGAAGGATACACCTTTTGAGAGGATTGAGTCATGAAAAAAGGTGTTCAAAAATTTGAAATAGAAGTTAGTTGACACACAAATCCTCCAATACCTAGATTGATCAAGGTCTTTTCATATCATAACTAATGCCTCCAACTATGCACTTGGTGTAGTCCTAACATAACTTGATAATCAAAAGAGACCATACTACATACATTGTGAAAGTAGGAGCATCACCAAAGAATAATTAAACTACATCACAACTGAAAAGGAGCTTATGGATGTGGTGTATGCACTTGAAAAATTCAGACATTATGTGCTCAGTTACTAGATCTATGTTCGCACAAACCATAGTGCCATCCAATTTTTTAATGAACAAGCCAACAGTCAATCTTAGAGTGATAAGATGGCTTGTGATTCTTCAAGATTTTAACATCACAATGATTGATAAAAAAAGAAATAGAAAATGTAGTAGCTAATCATTGATCAAGGTTGGAATGGGACGTAGACAATTGAGTAGAACCCTTATCATACCAATTTTCTGCTCTTTACTTGAACAACAAAGGTTGTAAGTTCAATAAAATAGCCATGGATAGTAGATTACCTAACATATCTCACCATACAAGAGCTTCCTATTGAATGGAATAAAAAACAATGTGAACAATTCCTTCACAAAGCTAAACAATGCATGGAAATAAATGGTAACCTGTACAAATTTTGTGTAGATGGGCTTGTTAGATGGTGTGTACCTAATCATGACTAGAAAAGGGTATTACAAGATGCACATGAAGGTCCATGTGGTGGCTACTATGTAGGGTATAGAACAACACTTAAATTATTGATTGTAGGCTACTTCTAGCCTACTCTGTTTAGAGATGCATACGCTTTTATCCAATCATGTGAATGTTGCCAAAGAAATGGAGGAATTACAGCTAGACAACACTAGATACAATTGTTGGAATCTTTAGATATTTGGGAAACTGATTTCATGGGATCTATTCAACCAATGTCAAATGGAAAAGCATAAATTATTGTGACTATGGATTATTGCAAAACGTGAGCAGAGGCAACAATAGTAAAAGATTGTATAGCAAAAACAACTACCAAGTTTTTCCAACAACATGTGGTAAATCGATTTAGAGTACTTAGAATGCTAATATCAGATAATGGAACCTGCTTCACCAATGCTACCTATAAGAAGCTCATGCAACAACTTTGGGTCAACCATAAATTAACAACACCATATCATCCCAAAGCAAATGGTCAAGCTAAAGTTACTAATCATGAAATTACTAGAATAGTTACTAGGATGGTTAGTAGGTTTAGATGTGATTGGAGTATGAAATTAAACAATGCTCTATGGGCCTATAGAACATCCTGGAAATTACCTATACGGTACATCCCATATGAGTTAGTCTATGAAAAGTTACCAACACTTACAATCTAGGCAAAGTTTCATACTTTAGCTATTACTAGTAAACTTGACCTTGATTTGAGTTTAGCAAAAAAGGAACATTTAATGAATTTGAATGTTTTAGATGAAAATAGACAAGTAGCACTTATGGGTAGTGAAGTCCACAAGAAATATTCCAAACTTAGGCATGATTCACGGTTAAGAAATGTAACCATACAATTGGGTGATAAGGTCCTCTATTACAATCCTAGTAATTTACCCAAAAAGGCTAAATTTCAGACACTTTAGGAGGGGTCATACATAGGACACACCATGTGTCTATCTAGTGCCTTAAATATTCATCACCCATCTAGTCTACATAAGCTTATCCTTATCAACATCCAACAAATTGAATCATATTATGAGTACTCAAAGAAATCCACCCAACCTACTCACCAGTCTTCCACTTGTTCTATCTTTCATTTTCTTGATCTTCATAATAGTTGTTGAGGTGTCCATTTGTAACCGTAGGCACCTTTTTGATTTTTCTATTTTCTTTGTTTTACAATTCTTTTCATTTTTCACATTCTTTCACAATTTTCTTATTCTTTTATACTTTTTTCATTTCTTCAATTTTTCACATTCTTTAAATTTTTTAACATTTTTCATTATTTATACTTTTTCATAATTTTTTACCATCTTTCCTATTTCTTTCATACTTTGTTTTAAACCCTTTGTAAATAATCTTTGATCATTAATGAAATACATGAAAATAAAGGTAAGATGTAGCCCAATAAGGTGAAGATTTTCCTATGTTATCAAATCATAAGAGATTGATTATTTGCACAATGAACCCACATCATCCATCCATCCATTCCATTAATAAGAGGTTCTTACCATGGCCATAATGATATTCTTTCCATCATCAAACTAAGACTAAACTTGTGATCACTATGCTTAGATAGAAAAGTGAAGACCTACGTTGGAATGTAAAGGATATGACATCAAGGAGACTTGTGGATGCTTTTTGGATTATTATTATAAGTTCTATTGTGTTACTAAGGTTGTGTTATATCTATTTAGATCTAAGGAAGGATGGGACTAAGAGTAAAATAAGTGCTACCTTAAAAAGGTTGACACAAATAACAAATAAAGGGCACAAAATAAGTTTTTGGGGGTCCCACTAGAATGACATGTTACCCATGCCTAAAGGTAGGAGGCTTCTCAGAAAGGTAAAAAAAAAAAAATAAAGTGCTATGAATAAACTCCTTCCTTGGAAAATACACCAAGTGACAATACTCCTTGTAACATTGATAGTCTTATGATTGTAACACCAAGAGATGAAATAATGTGATGTTACTAGAATGTGGTCTAGACTTGGTTTGAATCTTGGACAGAAAGGCTAATGATTACCTTAACTACTAATAAAACATAAGAATTTATTATGCCTATGGTAAGACACCTCACATCTCAATTTTTGCAATCCCTTCTAAAACTATTTCATCCCATTGTCTGAATAATCATAACTTATGATTTTGTGTAAAATAGAGTTATTTTCCCAATTTGGTTGTACTAATATGTATGTTTTTCTAAACAAATATGTGTTACATTCAACTCCATAAGTGCCTAAGAACACTTTTAGGCATGGTTATATAAGGGCATTAAGGGTTGGAGCCTACTTTGGGGAGGATCCACTTGTATAACTATTGTATCTTATACCTGCTAATTGATTGCACATCATCTTAAGCCTTCTAATTCCAATAAATAACAATAAATACTTCCCATATCATTCACATTATCCATTCTAATAGCACAAAAATGTTGTCTTTCTCATCCATTCTATCAATACCTTACATACTTTCATCACCTAAGATTCTTTAATCATAGACTTTCAATGCTTATTTTTCACAACCGAAGCATCGTCTCCATACCTTCCAACTATCCTATGGAACTCAATTTTTTGAGAAAAATATTTGAGAATTTTGATTTTTCTATGGTGACATTGTATCTATGATATCATAGGCACCTACAATATTGCATCTACGATGTTTTATTTATGATATCGCATGCATAAAATCTATATATAGCATGGTGGAGTTTTGATGAGACGCGACTTGCACTGGGCCGCAATATCGCGTACGCGATATCGCGGCCGCTGCGATATCGCATCCCATGCGATATAGAGTCTTACCCTGCGATATCGCGTATGCGATATCGCGTCCCGCCGCCATATCTATAAATAAGAGGTGGCACTCCCTTCATTTCCCAATCCTGGCTAGTGTAGCGAAGTTCTGGCAAATTGATCACTCCAGAGTTAGAATTTTTCCCCATGTGCCCGCAGTAGGAGTCCTAGAGTGAACGGCTCTTTATTCGAGTAGCTTGTAACCTGAACCCAAGTTGTGTACGGAAATAAAGACGAACTTGATTGGATAAACCTTGCAGCACATGGTTTCATTTACTGCTTTCATTTACTGCTTTCCTAGTGCGTTCAAGTACGACTTGATTACGAGCATCTACGGACGTGTATGGCTAGTCAAGGAATCGGCTGCTTGACACAATGCATGAGTATGACTCAATTATGAGCATCGACTGCTTGGTAACCCAGTAGCATATTCTAGGATTCTGCGCTTGGTAATCCTAGTGGTAGTCAGATGTGTACGGCTAGTTGAGGAATCGGCTGCTCATTGCTAGGCTAGAACGTGTGATAAGTACGACTTAGTTACGAGCACCCACGGGTGTGTACGGCTGGCTAAGGAATCGGCTGCTTATCACACATAAGCTAAATAGGTACCTCAGTACGACCACTTCGAGCACTTGCATTACGTGTGGCGATCCCAGTAACGATTAGCATTTGGTAAGCTGCAGTTGCATAGTTCAGGGTGTGTTCGGTAAGTGGGAACGGATGCTGACGCTAGTTAATTTAGACTTAGATCAGTAGTTAGAGTTAGCTTAGTTTCTCAACCCTTTCTCTTGGTAGCATAGAAGATAAGCCGAAAATACCAAAAAAATCATATACCTCAGACTTGCTTAACCATACACCGTGACACATACAAGCAAGCCTGGGAAGACAACGAACGATTAACCCCAAGTGTTTCTTGTGGCATTAAGGCATTTAGTCTGCGGAGTTCGACCGGATCGCGCGTGTACACTCATATTCGTATGGTGGAGTGTAGGGGTACCTCGCCACTCATCAAGTTTGAAAAGCTTTTTCATTTCTAAATTTCATAAGAAAGGAGTTGTTGCCAATTTTTCTTTGTAGCTAAGAGCTCTGACACCCCAACTTCTAATACCCATAACTTGCTCATTATTGCCGTCATTTGCATAATTTTTGAGTCTACATGATCCCAAAGTGATGACCTTAGTCATGGTGGGGTGCTAGTCAGGGAAATTTGAGTTGATTTTTTTTTTTTGAAATTGCTAACTTGAAGATATTATAGGGATAGGTCTAAGGAAACATATTAAGAATTTTTAAAGTAAATCACTCACGTTAAGGCCAATATCACTTTAAGAAGACTTCTAATTGATCATAGCACTCATCTAAAGAACTAATGGGGTTGTTATTTAAAAATCTTCTAACTCTATGATCATAATGAACTAAGAACTTTATATTACTAAGGGTATGAGTAAGATATCAAATTGTTGCTCATTTATGAGAATATTCTAGTAATTCCAAGTCCTTGATTGATTTTATATGGCCCCAAAAAAAGGAGCACAAGGAGAACTCCCATAACTGATAAGCAAAAGACCATGAGGCCATGGAAGACGACAAGCGAGTGAGAAAAATTTGCAAGTAGAACAAGGAGAGCAACAAGCAAAATCCTTTAGAATTCATCAACAAACTCCTACCATAGAGCAAGTTGCTCAAGTAGAAGTAGATATTCCATCAGTACTTGTCCAAGGATAACAACTTACACTATCACTTGAATGCCTTTAGTCTATTTAGGAAAAATCCATCATGTTGACAGTAATTATGGAACTTGACTTTGGCTCATTTTTGGAATTTTCTTTAGAAGTTGTTAAGGCCCAACTTTAGTCATCTCCTTTGTGGCCTACTTTGACAAACAATGGAGAATGTTATTTAGGAGAAAGACTTCAATTTTAACAAAATCAATAAGCTAATGCGACAATCAAAATTGAAAGAATCTCATTATCTTACTTAGTTAAGGCAACTCCAAAGGTATTGAATGTTCCTAATCAAGGAGCAAAGGTGGAATAGATATCAACCAGATCTAACATAGATGTGAGGAAGCTATGGTTTCAGTGGAAGTTTGGCAAGGAAGATAAAGAATACAATGAATTGACTACAAAAGAAAAGATCTATTTCAAAATTGGCACTTATCACCTATTTTCTACCAAAATATTGAATAGAATCTCTACATATGTGGCCACAAGAAGTGTAATATTAATGGGAAAATTTAATGCAAACTTCAATTACCTCCACTTCATAGAAATTCAAAGGTAGTTCTTAGAAAAGAAGGTAGGGAAGTTAACACTTCCATTCCATTACTTTATCCAAAATTTATGTAAACGAGTTGGTATCCAAGGATATAAAAATGATGCATTGAGGAAGGCATAGAATACTCCTCAAAAGGACCAATTAGAAGAATAACCAGGCACTGAGGAGACTACCCAATCCATAAAACACTACCAAAAACAACCACAAGTTCCATCACTGTCGCTACAAGATTATAAACCTTCAACGAGTCATTTATAGCAAATTGCAAAAACTATTAGTTGGGGAAGTAGGGAAGAGGCCAATTTCTTCAAATTAGTTGATGATGTAGTTAGGTCAACCATCTCAACAAATCCTACTATTGGATAGATATTGTTATAATTTGGAGGAGAGGCCCAGTGGTCATAATAGATTTTTGAGAATGTTGCATCATTCTAAGTGGTGCTTGAATTTAGAGGAGCCCTAGTTATGATCATACATCATCATGATGCAGTGGAAGCCATAGAAGTAATAGATCACATTAAAGAATCTTTTAATGTATCTGTTATGCCACCAACTGATATTTCTGGAGCTAAAGATGGTCAAATGATAGTTAGTATCTCTATGGCTCCTACAGAACATGAAGATGTGTTGGATAGACTTTTGTAGATAGGACAACTTATGAAAAATCTATTTGATATCCCTAGTGATATCACTGCAACATAATATGAAATAATTACTACTAAAGAAAAATTAATCATGGCCAAACCAAGGTAGAACATGCTAAGCATGAGCTTCACCAATTACAAGAAGATCTTGTAGCCCTGAGAGCAAAGAGGAAAGATCCAACTTAATTCATAGCACTAGACCAGATAACACAATTCAAACTTGAGAAGATCAATTTTCTCCTAAGCAACAATAAAGATATAGTAGATGAGAAAGAAAAGATAGTATGGAAAGCTTGAGTAGTTGAAGCCTAATCATATGCCCATGCTAAAGCACTTGTTGTCTTATAGGAAGAAAATAAACAAGTTGCTACAGACAACAAGAAGTTAATGATAGTAGAGAAGTAGAAAAACATCCTAGAAGAAAGCATCCATCAGTTGAGAGAGTAGCTAATGAGGATTAACCAAGATATGAGTGGCCTCATAAGAAAAAATAAAATCCTCTTTATGGAGGAGGTACATGCCATCCAATAGAAATCAGCTATCAAAATCAGTGCATGAAAAAAATGAGGCTAAGAAACATGAAAGGATCAAAAAACACTCTAAGACCAAGTGAGCATGTACAAGTAGACAAATGATAAAGAGATCTAGATTGAAAAAGGCCAAAATTAGTTCAATTGTAGCATAAAGTCTTTATTGACAACTCATCTTGGATAACATGTTCCAGATCCATCAAGTGGAAGTGAAAAATAAAGACCTATAGATAGAAAACTTGAAAGAATACATGGCATTAGCAAACCTCTATTATGCTAATCTCACCATGTGAACAATAGGTAGGCCCAAAACTGAACTAGAATAACAAGTAGTAGCTACTTATGCTTTGTATGAGAAGGAGTTTCCAAATAGAAAAGATGCTCTACAAAAACTTTAAGTAGCAAACTCAGAACTAGAAGCAGTTAAAGTTGGCTACTAGGGATAAAAAGATGTAGTAGTGAATCTGGCTAGAAAATTAACAGACTATCATAAACTCAGAGAAAAGGCCAAAACTTTTGAATAAGCACAACGAAAATTTGTGACATGGTATGTTAAAGCCAATTGGATGTTTCTACAACTATTGTATCTATGAAACGTGTTGAATCCACCCAACATTGGCTCATCAGCATGAACGGTTCATGATCCAAGGATAGAAGAAGAAAAGTTGCAGGTGCTCTTGAACAAGTACCAATTTAAGAAGCCTAACGACAAGGGGAAGAAACCTATGGAAGAGCCACCTCCATTTGGAACAACATGAGGTTCCATTCAACCTTGCTAGATTTTCTTTTTCATTTTTTGTCAAAATTATCATCTCATGCATTTATTTTTGTAAACTCCACTGTGGCACTAGAGAATCATGTATATAAAAGTTAATGTCATACAAATCTACCTTCAAATTTTGTAAAAAAATCCATTCTCATTTTGTTTTAACTCAAGGACAAGTTTCTAGTTAGTCGTGGGGGTATGATAAATCCAAAAAATTTAAGTTAATGATATCATAGTTACGATATTGTATCTATAATGTCATAGATACATTATTATATCTAGAAATATGTTATCATATAAATAATATTGTGGGGTGTGTGCTAGCCTATATAAGTAACACTTGGATGCATAGATCCATAATAGATTTGATAGCTTAGTAATAGAACTCTTTTAGTTTGTTTTCTTGAATTCAGTACTTAGTAGTGTGTGCCCACAGTGTGATGTTTTGTAATTAAATAGAATCTTTATTCAAGTGTGATGTACTTGGATGCATTACATGACCGACAATAAAGATCAAGATTAGTCTATATAATTGCAATAGAACTTAGTTTTATTTTTGTTACTATTTACTATTTTCATGGTTAATGCTTACGGTTACTTGTAATCTACTTTTAATGTTTTTAACCGTAATGAGTACGACTGACCTTGAGCACATAAGTGTAACTACTTGGTAACCTAGTAGCACTATCACTTGGTATGCCCAGTAGTGTAGTACTTGGTAATCCTAGTAGTAGATGCACGAAGTCCAAGGTGTGACTAAAAGATTAGGACTAACTACTCATCGCATAGGCTAGTTTAGATTTATTTTGCTATCACTTAGATTTAGAAACCCTTACTTTCACTTCATGTTTATTAGGAGCTTAATGAACAAAACAACATTGATGTCATATACCTCACCATGAGTAAACCATACACACTAACCTTACTAGCTCATGTGGAAAGATGACAATCATGAATGTTAACTAATTACTGGTATAATCACATTGACTTATCTGTGGAGTTCGACCAGGATTGCGCATGAACACTTGTATCTTGTATGGTTGGGTGTTGGATACTCCACTGCTCATTAACCATCCTCTAAATCCTCCTTGTATAAACTAACATAATCATCTAAAAATCACACAAAACCAAGAAAATTAGTTTTAAGATTAAGTAAGATAAACAAAACCAACATATACTCTCTTATAGATTTGTGTGGGGGGGGGGGGGGGGGTGCGCATTAGGTAGATGGAATATCATGCACATGGGCTAGTTGTAACCAAAAGTTAATAAATAAAAACAAAAATCAAACTAATGCATTAAATAAATACAAATGTGGATAGATAACTAATCAATAAAATGAGAATCTACCACCACCCATTAATCCATCCAATAGATAAATAGATTAGTGAATCTGAAACCTGCATATTATCAAATGATTGGTGAGTTTGAAATTTACATATTATCATATTGGTGATTCTATAACCCACATATGATCAAATGTTTGATGAGTCTAAAACCCACATATTGGTGAGTTTAAACTACACATATTATCAAATTGGTAAGTGATGAGTGACAAGGTACCCCTACGTCCAACCATACGAATCACAAAGTGTTCACGTGCGATTCGGTCAAATTCCATGAAATTTATTGTTTCTAGTGCACTAGCCCTTTAACAAGTGAATCTAAACTTAATGTTAATCATATCTTCCCAATTACACTTGTGACATTCGTTGGTATGGTTAAGTGTAACTGAGGCATCTGATTTTTATCATTTTGTGTTTTATAAGTTGGTGCTTAAATGTAGATAAAAGTAATTTGATTAATTAATATAAATTAACTAATTTACTAACATTTAATTAATCCTAACATAAGTATCCATTTTTACTTTCCATGCACATCTTGAACCCATGTATCTATTGCTGGGTAACCAAGTGCTACGCTACTGGGACTACCAAGTAATAACGCTACTAGGATTACCAAGTGAATACATGTTACGTTTGAAGTGGTTGTATTTATGTGTGTAATCTATCTGACTTAATTATCTCATTAATGTAATAATTGGAAAATATTTAATAACTCATTAAAAATAATTTAATAAATAATTGAAAACAACAAATGAATGAATAAAATAGTTAATCTATCCATAGTGCTACAAGGTTTATCAGAAAGCTTGTTTTTATTGCGGCACACACTACCATGCTCAAGTACAATAATTCTCAAATAGAGATCCATACACTCAATGACTCCTACTGTAGGCACTCAGGGGAAAAAATTCCAACTTTCGAATGGAAAAAATGCAAGAGCTTCATTGCTACTAAAATCTAGATTGCCATAAATGTGGCTAGTAGGCACATATTTATAGGCAATAGACAAACACTATGTTGACGGGGCCTTGTTGACACAAGGTGAGATGCATTGATGAGGCCTCATCGACATGGTTAAGTGTTTCAATTAGGCCTCATTGATGTAGCCAACCAATGACAACTCATCATAACCCCATGACTGAATGAAAACTCATTATCAAGTTCTTTTACAAAATTGGGAAGGTATGGGATTATTGACTAACTTTTCTTCAAATAGTTAACTAACTTTGACAAAAAATGAGGTGCTTGGGTGTACAAATCAACACATTAAAAAAATGGTGGTGTTTAGGACACAAAATTGAACACCATGACACAACTCTTCAAAAATTGGACAACACGTTCCTTGATGGTGTGAAGCTTGTTGGAGAAGATCAAGCCATCCCAGGCGGTGGTGGTTCTTGAGGCTCCAATAGACCTTCACTGGCTTCACACACTAGCGGTGGTTGAGGTGGTTGTGGTTGTCTTGTTGCTGTTTAAATTTATGTGGGAGGTAGAAAACATCCAGCAATGCTTTCATTTTCTCCTCCTTACTCCTAGGATCATGCATCATCCATGCAGCTTCCCCAATGTGGGTTGGAATGGGCACATCCCAAGGACATGGGATTATTGAAAATAACTCCTTGACATTGAAGAACTAGGTAGCAAACTATTTGTGTTCAATGTCAAATGTCATCACTATGTTCTTTAGCTTCTTATAGTTATTTATCCAACTAGCTAGGTCCTCAGTGATAGATCATTAATCTGTGAATTATCTTTTGAGGACTTTTATTTTAGCATTAGTAGTCTCAAGATTTTTCTTAGTGTCTTTGTGGTGTTTGAACTAGACCTCATATAGTAGATATGAGCTAGCCACTTGTTTCTTCAATTTTGACTGTGGTCATTTGCTTGTCAGCATTTCTAGGTTTGCATAATGAAGATTGGCCAACTCCATATACTCTATCATTTCTTCAATATGCAACTCCTTCAAGTGGATCTCTGCTTTGTTGTAGGCATCAATCCCATTAAGGATGGACTACCACATCTCTCTTCCTTACTAGAGTTTCTAGAGGGCTTCATTCACTTTCATCTTTTCCATCTAAATTTTTTTTCATTAATTTCCTTTTACAAACCAACTTGGTCCCTATAGTGATTTTTCACTCTCTCAAATTTGAGAGCATCGTTCTTCCAGGTGATGATCTTGATGGTAGAATTTTTTTGCAAGGTGTGTACCTCCTCCATTGATAGATTATGGTTCTCTATGGCTAATTTTCTCAGTTCAGTATTTACCTTGGCAAGCTACTCCTGATGTTGATGAATGAACTCTTACATTGAATCTCACTAAGCATCAACATTTCACAGGCGGTGATTTTGCACGTTCAATGCTTCATTCTCTTGGTGCATTTGATTCAAGTTATTTTTGAGTGAGTGCATTTCAACTTCAACCTTTTCAAATTGTTCTTGAAGTTGTTTGATAGCTTCATCTCTTGTCATTGGTAGGCTGAGGATTGCTTATTATACAAGTCAGGCACGAAGTTTAGCAACCTCCATGGCCAAGTGTTGATTTTGCTCTTGAGATATTTCTAGTTTCCCAACCAAAATGATGCATCTGCCCCTTGCATTTAGCAACTTTGATTGGGTTGCAGTGATGTTCTCCAGGACATCAAAGATATCCAAGTCAGTTGCCCAATTCCTACCAGTCATTCTAGCAACTATTCATGTTGGGTTGCATTCAATTTCTCACTGACTATGCCTATAGACATCTACACATCTTGAAGTGCAAATATGTCTAGTATAGATGTTGCAGGTGCATTCAGTGCTTCAACTATATCGTCAACTATCACATTTGTTACTATCTCTTACCCTTAGTGCTACATCACCAAGATAGTTTCCTCTTCACATTCCTCTAACCTCATAGAGAAAGTGGTAGCATTCTTAAAGATTTCTAGGAATAGATGGTGTGTTGCTAGTGACACCGTCACCTCTTCAGCATTGGGATCTAACCTTGAAGGCAACCACATTCTTTAGGTAAATAAAATGGGACCACCTCTCTCCATCTAGCTAATTATTTGGGCCATCTCATCAAGGCGACTCATCATTGACCAATGCATAGATGGATCCATCCTACTCATTTCTTCTTGTTGCTCTTGTTCACTCAAGAGCTATTCTTAGATTTATCATAGATGCTAAAGGACTATACCAGCCTCTAGTGTTGTCTCCTGAGTGGGTGGTGGTGGCAATAGCTCCTCTTCTTGAGTGATCGTTGGCATCTTATCCTTCATGATTTCCACCCATGAGGCTAAGGGAGCATGCCTAAGAGTATTATTAGAATAGTGAACAATGCCTGCCCTTTTGCAAAGTTTTTTTGAAGGCATGGAAAGGGCAAGGTCTTCTTCCACATTCATTCTCCTTGAAGCACTTCTTGATCTCCAAATAAATTAGCTATGGAATGTTAATGGGAAAATTTCCATGTAGAGCGGTGCATGCTCAAGTGGAGAAAGAAGTCACCTTACTTGGCCTCACCATTGGAATGAAGTGATAGGTTGCAATCTTAAGATAAATCTACTCTACCTATGTAAGCACACCATACTCCTTACAGTTCACCCTGTAGCATTGTAGGGTCAATTTCCTTTTTGCCTCAGGATCACCTTTTGTTGATATTTTTGCCAACTATGTTCCACCATCTAGTAACCCCAATGCTTGTACAATAGCCTCAGTTAAGTAGAACACTTGAATGTCCTTAATTTTCAAAATAGACCCTAGCCTTCAGCTATTCTAGAAGAGATAGGTCTCTCCCATGTACCATTCCCCATTGGATGTGATGACTGGCCACATGGGAGAGGTTTGCAATTATGTCTTGACATCCTCTAGAGCTTTTTCCAAAAATGACCTAAATTTTATCTCTTGAAGAATTGATCTTTGAATTTCTTGGGACTTGATGATGTCTATGTAGGCTTGAGTAAAAGCCACCTCAAGCCTTGGCATGGGTCCAAGCACATCTCCTCATTAGGATTGTTCGATAGGAACTTCTTCCTCTAGAATCTATCAAACAGAGTCCACTTCAGGCTCCTCATGAAGAGGTCCCATTGCATGGGTTGCCTTTTGTTGTTCTTGGCCATGTTCTTGTTGGCCCCTTCTAGCTCTGGGTCATTTCTTCCATGGTTGCGAGGGTTCTTCTTCTTGTGGATGCTTTTATTTGGGTGCCATCTGTAATCAAAATAAGATCATGCATTAGCAATCATTGTGTAACCTTAAAACAATTGGGATACCTTAACTCTTGGGGGTAACTACACTTGGCTAACTTATGATTATGGCTGATTTCATGAATTCAATTATTATTTATTTTGTGTTATTATGAATAATTCATCTTGGAGGTTGTTGGAAGGGTTATCTTAGAAAACGTTGATGTTTATATATGGTTAAGGTTATTAATCCTTTGGGGGAGTTAGGAAATTTTTTTAAAAAATTCCATTGATTTTTCATTAGAAACCTTAAGGTTTGTGTTTCCCACAATAAAGATCTTACCTCTGATAAGTGCAGGATTGAAAAACAAAGTGATTTGGACAAACGGTTTGAAAGATATGGGCTCTAGAAGGTTTTGGGCTTTGAAAAATTGTAAAAATTCCCTTGTGTTATGAGAAAATCACAAAAAATTCCAAAGTGTTTGGTGATATATATAGTATTTTTTCACTATGTCAATGAGGCCTTGTCGATGCAACTATTGATCACTGTTGACTTCCATTAACTTTGGTCAAACTTTCAAAATACAAGGAATTTTTTGATGAAATTAGGATCAAATGAAAGCTTAGAAGACTAATAATAGTATGAAATCATGAGAAGAGCATGTTGAAGTTCATAAATTTGAAAAAAATTGAGAAAAATTAATTTAATGAATGAATGTAATAAAAGATCAAGGAGTACTAAGTGGTTTACACAATGGAAAATATGAAATATAGGCTTGTAGCAATGTCAAAGGTAAGGAACCTTAACTAATCAAACCAAAAGCTATGCAAGTGCATCCTTTCCATAGTAGGCTCATGCCCTTTTTACCCTTGCATAACCTCAACTAATGAGTCAATGATCATGACAAGCTAATGACCAATCCAAAAGAATCCACTCAAGAATCCCAACACATTAGGCTAAGACATAGAGCGTAACATAGAACCTGGTAGTGAGGTGAATTATGACAGCATGGATGGATGATGGAGAAGGTGGAATGGAGCTTCAAAATTGAGTCATAAGAAGTCCCTTATGAAATTTATGGTTAAAATGACTCGATAAGTTCCATCCTCAGTCCAAACCAAAATCATTTGCTTTTAGCAACTTTGAATCATCACTCTAAGACTAATCCACCAACCCAAGACATAAGAGTGCTTCCACAAAACAACCATCATTCCACAAAGAGAAGAAAGGAGAAGTAGGAAGTGAGAGAGAGGACCTTAGTTAAAGGGGACTGTTAGGCATAGGTGCATGTCATTCAAGTTCCATAACTAATGCTTGTAGCCCTTTTATTTGTTCAAGGGGTATGCTTTGAATTCCCATAGTTTTTTTTTTCAATGATGGGAACCACACCATGCAACAACATTATTTGTCTTCCTATCATTGGTAAGAAGTTCATGAAAAACACTCAAGCACTCAAGCAAGAAGAAGAGTACAAAGAATATTGAGTCCCCTTAAAGTCACACCCTTTACAAACCTTTGGATCCTTCCTAATTTCAAAACTACCCAGGTTATTAATTGATTAAAAGTTTCTTTTAATGGAAGGGACTTCAAATTCCCACAATAAGGAAAACCATAGAGTTCATTAGATGGGTGGATGACATGGACTCACTACTTGTTCCATGAAAAATAAACCATGTCAAAGTCATTAGACATCAGAATACAAAAATATTAACTAGACATCGACAATCACACATTAAGCACAAACCATCATTAGTAAACAACAATAGCAACATTGTGTCCTATGATAATAAAATATATTTATTAGTAAAAATGAGAAAATACCATACTTAAACAAAAGGAAAAAAATAAAGTAAAATATATAAGAAAGTGTAAAATAATCAAGAAAGTTAAAAGGTACTAAAAATGGTATAAAATTAAAAAAATTCAAAAATAAAAAATTTGTAAAATCAAAAATGTGAAAAATAGAAAGGTAGAAAAACTAAGAGGCCATGATAATGGTTAGCATGGATGGCCATCTCCCCCATGACTGAGTTGGAGGGAGGAGATCCAAAAATAGAACGTGATTGTTCATCTATTGAGGCGGTAGTTACACTAGCCAGTCTTAGTTCTAGGAAATGTTTGACTTGTTGAATATTGACCAACTAATTTTTATTTGGTCTATTAAGTTTGTAAATTATCATAACCCTAGAGGAAAAGGTTTAATCAATTATATAAGGTCCCTTCCACAATGTTTGGAATTTTTTCTTTTGGGGTACATCTGTGGGGTTCTAGTAAAGAACCTTATCTCCTGGTTAGAGTTTTACTTTCCTAATTCTAAGGTCATGACATTGCTTGCTGAATGCCTTGTTTGCCTCATTCAAGGATAGGACCACTAAGTAATTTTTATCTAGCATGTTTAGATTGATCAATCTTTCCTTCTATGCTAAACTTGGATCAAAGTTTAGATCATAGGCCATTGAGAGTGTACGAAGCTTAGATTTAATTTGAAGCATTGGAAGTTTCCTATACACTAACTCATAGGGAGAATATCCAATAAGAAGTTTCCAAATTGAACGATAAGCCTAGAGAGAATTGTTAAGTTTTGTACTCTAGTTCTTCCTATTTTTGGTAATGGTTCATGTTAGTATTTTTGTAATCTCCTAGTTGGTTACCTTTGCTTGACTGATGGCTTGGGGGTGGTAAGGTGTTGTTAATTTATGTTCTACCCCCAAGCATTGCATTAATTTTCTAAATGTGGCACTTGTGAAATGAGTCCCATTATTAGAAATTAGTGAACATGGCACCCCAAACCTATTTACAATATTTTATTGTATAAATTTGGTAGCAGTGGATGATGTATAATCAGTAATAGCTGTCACTTCTATCCATTTTGTGCAGTAGTCAGCTACTACTATAATATACACTTTCCTGTTAGAGATGGGTATGATGGGACTCATGAAGTTAACACCCCATATGTCGAAAGCTTATAGTGGTTGAATCCACTATTGAGGACCTTCCATGAAAGTGGTCATCCCCCAATCACATTGACAATGTTCACAAGACTTGACAAATTGGTGGACATCCCTAAAGATTGTGGGCCAATAGTATCCTGCCATCAGGATTTTTATGGCTATGCATCTCCTTACATAGTGGCCTTTGCAAGGTCCTTCATGAGCATCTTGAAGAACATGTAGTTGATCTTTATTAGGAACACACAACAAATCAAGCCATTGACACACACCTTGTAAAGGTGTCCATTGATTTCCATGAAGTGTTTGACTTGATGAAGAAATTGTTACTTTTTTCTAAAATCAAAGTCCTATGGCATCTCTTGAGTGAGAATATATGTGAGGATGTCATTAAACCATATTGCTCTTTTAGGTGTTTGTTAATTTATTGCTCCAATAAAAAGAAGTTTGTCTGAAAATTGATCAAAGAGCGAGATTTCCTCCTCTTTGTTGCCCCACCTTAAGTGAGAGAGGTGGTTAGCAAGCACATTCTCGGTCCCTTTTCGATCTATCATAGTAAGATCGAATTCTTGCAAGATCACAAGCCACCATATAACATGAGTGCTCACTGTTGGCTTATTCATAAGGAAGCAAATTATACTACGGTCCATATGTACAAATACGTTATAACCTAGCACATAATGTCTAAACTTTTCTAGTGCATACACTGCTACCATTAATTTTTTCTTCATGGTGGTGTAATTCAACTATGCCCCCACAATGCCTCTACTCGCACAGTGGATACAATAAGGATGTTTCGTATCATCCAGTTGCATGAGCATTGCTCCCAAAGCATAGTTAGATGTATCGATCATGATATGGAAGGTTTAGACCAATCTAATACTCGTAGGATTGGTGTTTTTATGAGCTTCTCCTTTAATTATTGGAATTCTAGTTCACATTCCTTGGCCCAAATGAAAGGTGCATCCTTCTTTGTAAGTTCTACTAATAACTTTGTAGTCTTGGAGAAATTCTCAATAAATCACTGGTAGTAACCAATGTGTCCAAGGAATGACCAAACATCTTTAATGATTTTTGGTTGGTGTGTTATTCTTTGGATGACCCTTATCTTTTCTGGGTCTACCTTAATCCCTTTTTTGTGAAATTCGGTGCCCTATAATAATGTCTTCTTGGACCATAAGATGGCTCTTTTACCAATGGAGCTGTAGGTTTGTCTCTACACATCTCTTTAGTACTTGCTTAAGTTGGTTTAAGGCTTGCTCAAAGGTAACTCCATAGGTGGAGAAGTCATCCATGAAGACTTCAACACCACTACTAATTTGTTGTTGAAAGATACTTAGGACTAAGTGTTGAAATGTTGCAAGGGCATTGCATACACCAAATGACATCTTACAATATGCAAAAGTCCCATAAGGACTCATGAATGTTTTTTTAGCCTAGTCTTTTGCCACAATTTGGATTTGGTTATAGCCACTATAACTGTCCAAGAAATTATAATAATAATGCTCAGATATGGTGTCTAACACTTGATCTACAAATGACAAAGGAAAATGATCCTTAAATGTTGCCATATTTAACAACCTAAAGTTGATGCAAACTTGCCATTCACCACCCTTCTTCGGTACTACTATGAGTGGGCTAACCCACTCACTATTCACAATTGGATAAATGAACCCCACCTCGAGGAGTTCTTCTATCTTCTCCTTGACTATTTTCTTTAATTTTGGGTTCAATCATCTCTGCGGCTACCTTTTAGGCTTCATGGTCAATGCATATGTGATGCTAGCATATTCTTGGATCAATTCCTATTAGCTTTGTATATGATCAAGAAAAGGCTATTGACCATTTATTCATCACTTTCAACAACTTTTCTTTTTATGTAGGAGAAAGTTTGGCATTAATGATGACCAGTTTACCATTCTTTAGAAATGCATACTCCATACCAGCTAGTAAAGTTTTTAGTTCTAAGGGCTTTTGCTTGAAGTGATTAGGAATTTCCAACTCTCCCCAACAGGTATCATCATTTTCATTAGAGAGTTGGAAATGAAGTTGTTCAATTTTGTCCATGCCTTCAACATATGCACATGTTAGACTCTTAGTTGGCTACATGCATATTGTGCTACTATCTAAATTAGCTATCAGCCACTAGGTGCCCTCCTACTTTGTGGCTGCTATGTACATACACCGTTGAATATTACTTTCTTGTGCACACTGATTACATGCTTTAATATATGTGCTCTTGATGGACCAAATCTTTTCCACGCAATTGTACCCATTATCACTGTATGTAATGCATGGAATACGCTTCTTCTCAATTTTGTCTACCTCATTTTCCTTGGATATTTCTAAGGATAGGTCCCTTATTCCCATTCATGCATCAACCATGCTTAACCAAGTCCTTTCCATAATGATGGCAAAGTCACTTTTGCAATTTTCCACCTTGATTACTAGAAAATCAGTAGGATAGGACCACCCACAGATTGTGATCATAATGTCCTATAATAATCCTAAAGGGGTAGTAATCAACTAATCTGCTAATGCTAAATGGATATTTCTCTTCTTAAGAGATGGTAGGTTCTAGGCCTTGTACATATCATGGGAGATGAAGTTAACTCCAAAACCAAAGTCAAGAAGAGCTTTGCATGGCTCTTGTCCAACAATCTATAGATAGATGGGTGGACTTCCTAGGTTAGATCTTTTTGTAGGAATATTATCAGCCTTAATCCAATTAGAAACAACATGGGTTAACATTATAGTGTGGATCCTAGGTGACACTTGGATTGAAGAGCACTCGAAGGTATTTGATGCAGAGAATGAAGATGCTGGAGATGCAAGGTTATCAGTTGGAGTAGATATTGAGGGTTGGAGAGGACTATTAGGCTATAAGAAAGGTCATTTTCTTGATTAATTATTTGGACCACTTGGTTAAAAAACTGGTTATGAGTGTACAACCCTTGTAGCATTTCATTGTTACGGCTGTGAAGGAATTTTACCTTGCATGAATGGAGTAGGAGGTAACTAAGTTGAAGGTGGAGGTGTAGGTGTAGAGGGATGTAGAGGATGATAAGGATACAGATATGGGTTTTTTTCTTAAGTAGATGATGAATGTATTTGGTGGTACTCTGGAGGGTAATAGTGATGCTGGAATGATGCATGACTCACAGAACTTCTAGGGGAGATGGGTTGTTGAACATAGTATCTATATGGATCTAGTTGCTTATAAGGCTACTACTACCTTGGTAGTGGCATTCCCCATGATTGTGGTTGATACCACTATTGGTATTGTTTGTACGATTGTGGAGGAGCTCCACTTGGGTAGTAAGCTTGTTTTTGCTAATGGAACTATCTTGAACTGCCTTGAGGGTAAGGTAATCATCTTAGAGCTTGCCTACATGCTAGGTGAGGATTCAATGCATGCACTTTAGACTTTTGTAAGTGTGACAACATAGGGCAATAGCCTTTTGGATGTTCATATTGACAGATGTCACATTTAGTTTCATCATCAAAGTCAGACTCCGCAATTTCCTCTACTATAGTAGCTTTTCCCTTACCTCTTTAGTAGGCATGTTTAGCTTTTTTTCACCTCCTACAATTACGATCACTATTTTTCTCTTTGGATTCTTCAGCAATTTTTAAAGAAAATTAAAAATTTTCATCCAAAGAGTCCCATAACTTGTCAACGTTGGCTGAAATATTAGAAATAGATTTTTTGATGGGAAAGGCTTTTCTGTTCCTCACTTCATCAAGTGGTGACTCCTCCTCATCATAAAATCAAACATATTATTTTCTAATGGAAGGATCCATGTTATATTCTTCAGCACTTTCCTTCTTTCGTAGCTCACCTTCTTCTTTTGCTACCTACTCAATTAACATTTGGATCTAATGAGCTCTCATTTTAGACAATCTTCCTTGGGCATATACCCCAAGGGTTCTTCTTTTTTCTACTTTGAGCCAATTTATGATGTGGTGAAGTTGTTCCCTTTCATAGTAACCATGGCTAGGGCATTGGTGTAGGAGTGGATAGTATCAACCCATGGCAACATCCAAGGGTTTGTGTGCTCCTTGTTTCCAGCCTTGGATTTGCCTTCTTAGATTAGACACTCTAGAGTATGTTTGATATTTTTCATTAAACACTTCTAACATGGTACTCCATCTTCAAATAGATTTTGGCTCTAAGGACTAGTACCAACTTTTAATTTCCTTAATGAGCATCCTTGGGAAAATCTTGATTTTTTGCCACTCATTCTCTATGTTTTGTAAGGCATAGATGTTTTGAAAAGCTTATAAATGTGTCTACAGATCAGAATTGTATACCCTCTAAAATCTTGGGATATTGTTCATATCTAGGTGCTTGATTCGATTATCATTCATATGCCTAGTCAGGATTTTCACTACCTCCATAATGTTGAGCATACTGCAAGTTGCCAATAAAGGTTCATCATCATTGTTGCATTGATGACATCAATGATGGTTTTAAACACCCCTTTGATTTTGATGGCCTTCATAGTCATTGTTATTTTATTGATCACCTTCATCACAGTTATTTCGACGATGACTTCCATGAGAACCGTCAAATGAAGAGGAATGTTGGGAATCAGATGAAGAGGATGAGAAAGGTGGATTGCCACCACCACTACGGTGTTTGCCACCACTCTTACACTTATTATGATCACCATCCTTAGATCCTTTGTTGTTGTTGTTGTGATGTTTACTTGAGTCCCTACCTTGGCTATCACTCTTTCCTAACCTTGGTTTATGAATAGTCGATCACAGGGTTAGGTTTACACCCTCACCATCAGTAGCAGGGGGTGGAGAATCTTTATGTTGAGAACCTTCCAAGGAGGATCCTCATTGTCCTCTTGATCTAGTAGGAATAATGGGTTAGTGTAATGTTTTCCCTTTGTAGCTTCATGGAGTTTCTCCTAATGTTTATCTTGCTTACACTGCATTTTAGTGGAATAGTAGTTCTGAGTGTCGTATCCATCTATAATGTACTCTTCGTAAAGATCTTCTATGCCTAACTTCTTAAGGATTTTAAATAGCATTCTAGGAAAGATCTATTGGGGGGCAAGACAACATTGCCCTCCATATCACACCATCACATTTGTTCATCTTGATGTAGGATGAAGGTGAAATTTGGCACAAACTCATCTAGATGAGTGTATATCACCTTGCATTCTTATGGGATCTATGGTTTAGTAGCTTCAGGCTTGCAAAAAGAAGAAGACATTTTGCAAAACAAGATGAAACTATCAGTGTGCTTTAATAATTTTATATATAGTGGGAATGATATGGGCCTTTAGGTTCATACAACAATATTAATGATATTCACTTAGACCTAAATAGTGCATGTTCCACAATCAAAAGTCCTTGGTAATGACACCAATGATGAGCAATGAGGTACCCCTATGCCCAACCATACAAATCACAAAGCGTTCATGCACGATCCAGTCGAATTCCATGGACTTTATTGTTTCTATTGCACTAGCCCTTTAGGAAGTGAATCTAACCTTAAGGTTAATCATTGTCTTCCCAATTATAGTTTTGACGTTCATTGGTATGGTTAAGTGTAACTGAGGCATCCACTTTTTATCATTTTGGGTTTTATAACTTGGTGCTTAAATGAGATATAAGTAATTTGATTAAATAATATATATTAACTAATTTACTAATATTTAATTAATCCTAACATAAGTATCCATTCCTACTTTTTGTGCATGTCCTAAACCCACATATCTGGTGCTGGGTGACCAAGCGCTATGCTACTGGACGTACTAAGTAATAACGCTACTGGGATTACCAAGTGAATACATGTTACACTCAAAGCGGTTGTACTTATCTGTGTAATCCGTCTTGCTTAATTATCTCATTAATGTAATAATTAAAAACTATTTAATAACTAATTGAAAAGCATTTAATAAATAATTGAAAAAAACAAATTCATGAATAAAATAGCTAATCTATCCAAAGTGCTACAAGGTTTATCAGAAAGCTTGTCTTTATTACTACATACACTGCCATGCTTAGTGATGAGCGACGAGGTACCCCTATGCTTAACCATACGAATACAAGCATTTCATGCACAATCCGATTGAATTCCAAGGAATAAATGCCTATGTGCCTTTGTGGAACAAGGGCAATTTGGTTGATCGTTATATTCCCAAGCTTACTTGTATGCCACAATTGTATGGTTAAGTAAGCTTGAGGCATATGATTTTTATAGCTTTTATGTTTTTATGTCCTGCTGCTAATAATGGAGGAGAGATATAACTAAGTAACTAATTTAACTTAACTACTGATTAACTAGGCTTTAACTAATCCTAACACCAGTATCCATTTTCACTTGTCATACACATCCTAAACTAGTGCAACACTACTGGGATTACCAAACGCTAATCGTTACTAGGTTACCAAGTGTTACACGCATGCTCATCATCAGTAGCAGGGGGTGAAGAATCTTTACGTTGAGAACCTTCCAAGGAGGATCCTCATTGTCCTCTTGATCTAGTAGGAATAAGGGGTTAGTGTAATGTTTTCCCTTTGTAGCTTCATGGAGTTTCTCCTGATGCTTATCTTGCTTACATTGCATTTTAGTGGAATAGTAGTTCTGAGTGTCGTATCCATCCATAATGTACTCTTCGTAAAGATTTTCTATGCCCAACTTCTTAAGGATTTTAAATAGCATTCTAGGAAAGATCTATTGGGGGGCAAGACGACATTGCCCTCCATATCACATCATCACATATGTTCATCCTGATGTAGGATGAAGGTGAAATTTGGCACAAACTCATCTAGATGAGTGTATATCACCTTGCATTCTTATGAGATCGGTGGTTTAGTATCTTCAGGCTTGCAAAAAGAAGAAGACATTTTGCAAAACAAGATGAAACTATCAATGTTCTTTAATAATTTTATGTATAGTGGGAATGATATGGGCCTTTAAGTTCATACAACAATATTAATGATATTCACTTAGACCTAAATAGTGCACATTCCACAATCAAAAGTCCTTGGCAACAACACCAATGATGAGCAACGAGGTACCCCTATGCCCAACCATACAAATCACAAAGCGTTCATGCACGATCTAGTTGAATTCCATGGACTTTATTGTTTCTATTACACTAGCCCTTTAGGAAGTGAATCTAACCTTAAGGTTAATCATTGTCTTTCCAATTACAGTTTTGACATTCGTTGGTATGGTTAAGTGTAACTGAGGCATCCAATTTTTATCATTTTGGGTTTTATAACTTGGTGCTTAAATGAGATAAAAGTAATTTGATTAATTAATCTAAATTAACTAATTTACTAATATTTAATTAATCCTAACATAAGTATCTATTCCCACTTTTTTTGCATGTCCTAAACCCACATATCCACTGTTGGGTGACCAAGTGCTATGCTACTAGATGTACTAAGTAATAACGCTACTGGGATTACCAAGTGAATACATGTTACGCTCAAAGCGATCGTACTTATCTGTGTAATCTATCTTGCTTAATTGTCTCATTAATGTAATAATTAAAAATTATTTAATAACTAATTGAAAAGCATTTAATAAATAATTGAAAACAACAAATGCATGAATAAAATAGCTAATCTATCCAAAGTGCTGCAAGGTTTATTAGAAAGCTTGTCTTTATTATTGCACACACTGCCATGCTTAGTGATGAGCGGCGAGGTACCCCTATGCTCAACCATACGAATACAAGCATTTCATGTACAATCCAGTTGAATTCCAAGGACTAAATGCCTATGTGCCTTTGTGGAACAAGGACGATTTGGTTGATCGTTATCTTTCTAAGCTTACCTGTATGTCACGATTGTATGGTTAAGTAAGCATGTGGCATATGATTTTTATAGCTTTTATGTTTTTATGTCCTGCTACTAATAAGGGAGGAGAGAGATAACTAAGTGACTAACTTAACTTAACTACTGATTAACTAGGCTTTAACTAATCCTAACACTAGTATCCATTCTCACTTGCCGTACACATTCTAAACTAGTGCAACACTACTGGGATTACCAAACGCTAATCGTTACTAGGTTACCAAGTGTTACACGCATGCTCAAAGTGATCATACTAAGTGTAATTTAACAATTTGCTAAATTGATCAAAATGAATTGTTATGCTAATAATAGAAATGTAAAGTGCATAAAATAAAATAAATGCATAAGAAAATAAAGTAAAAGAAATCATAAGAAAAAAATCTCAAGTGCTGCAAGGATGAATCGAAGAGCTCGTCTTTATTGCCATACACAAGGTGTGCTTAGGTACATAATGCTCAAATAAAGATACGTCTATACTTCGACCTCCTGCTACAGGCACTTGGAAAATACTCTAACTACAAGAGTTTCGCTACTTGACTGCTACCAGACTTCTTTCCAATTGTGCGCCTGGGCACTGTATTTATAAACTTGGGAGCAACTACTCTAATAATTAGAATAACTACTCCAATAATAACCACTCTAATAATTAAAGTAAGAGCTCCAATAATAACCACTCTAATTATTAGAGTAACCACTTCAATAATAACTGCTCTAACAATTAGAGTAATCACTCCAATAATAACCACTCTAATTATTAGAGTAATTGCTCCAATAATAACTGCTCTAATAATTAAAGTAACTACTTCATCATACCCCCATGACTGAATGAAAACTCATCCTCAAGTTTCTTACAAAATATTGGGAAGGTATGGGGTTATTGACTAATTGACAACTGATGGTGGAATGGGATAACAAACTCAACGTGCCCAGTGAACGAATCAATAAGCATATTACAACATTAGTGTTCATGACCATTGTGGTGAACACTTGTACATAAATGACATCTTAGCCTTTATTTGGTAGCTTGAAGAGAAAAAGAAGATGGAGCATGTTGCTGCCAATGTCGAGATTTCACCTTCCATTGTTTATCCATAGCCATGCCACCAAACTTGCTCCTTTCATAAATGCTCTAGTTTTGGTCCATCCTAAGTGCTTCCTCCAAGCCTAGTCCATTGTTTGTATGATCACCATCTACACACACAACACAGTCACAAATGAGCAAGGATAGATAATCCACAATGTAGTTGATACCTTACCTCGATATGAAGCACATTGGCTAAGTTGTGGTTATGGCAAAAATTGGTTTGAAGATTTATCACTGGCAACTACCCAAGGTGTAGGGGTTAGGCAATTAGTAAAATGGAAAAAATTGAAAAAATTGTGCCAAGGTCCCCACGACTAAGAGTGAACCTCCGGTAGCTATAAGATAGAAAAACATGAGGAACAAGAAAGATGAAAAATATTAACAGCAATGCTAATAAAATGGATGTCATGGATGGGAATGAAATAAGAAATGATTGATTGTAGGAAATGTTTAAGGGAAAGAAGTTAACAATTGCACCAAAAAAAATGCTAGTGGGTCCTCCCCAAAGTAGGCTCATGCCTTTTATGCCTTGATTAACCCACAAACAAAAGAGTCTGTAGGCTCTAGGAATGTCATTTGGAAGCAAGTGTTAAAAAATTACCCACAAGAATTCACCAAAGAAAAACAATGCATCAACCTAGAACAGACTAATGATAAAACCGGAAATGAGGTGGAAAATGGAAAGAAATATGGAGAGGAGAGAATGGAATAGAATCCCAAGAATAAGGTTGTGTAAAGCCCCTTGTGTACTTTATGGTTAATGTAACTAAGTAGAACTCATCCCAAATCCAAACTCAAACAAACCACATCCAATGACCTCGCATCAATACACTTGACCAATCCATCCACCTAAAGTAACAAGAATGCTTCCACAAAAAGTTACCACCATTCCAAAGAGAGCGAGATGGAGAAGTAGGAAGCGAGAAAGGGCCTTAGTTAGAGGAAACCTTTAGGCATGGGTAACATGTCTTTCCAGTTTCATAACCAATGATTGTAGCCCTTTTACTTGGTCTAAGGGATGTGCTTTGAATTTCCATGTTGTTGTTGTTTTTTTTTTGAATGGGAACCACACCATGCAAAGACCCATGCATTTTTTTTTTTGCATTTATTTTGTCCAAGGGGTGTGCTTTGAATTCTCATTTTTCTCTTTTCTTTTCTCTTTTTTTTTTAATGTTTATGCATGAGAACCACACCATGCAAAGACTTACTTTTATTCACTCAGCTTCCCGATTTTTGAACAATGTCAAAATGGCAGAAAACCTAAGAAAAAGCATCCAATCACCCAAGAGATTGCCAGCACAAATGCATCGAATCCCCTTGAAGTCACACCCTTTTAATCCTTTGAGTCTTTCCTTGGTTTGAAAAGTACCCAACCACCAATTCATTAAAATTTTACTTAGAAAAAAGGAACTATACAGTTCCAAGCCAAAGGAGACCATAGAGTTGTATGGATGAGTGGACAACGTGGACTCATTGCCTATTTTACCAAAAGAACCATACCTTAATATCAACATCATAATTCAAAGGTAAAAATCAAACATTAGCAATCAATATGATATAATTCAATCCACCATCCTAAGCACTTATTAGATGATGAATAAAAGTAAATCAAGCAAACAAAAAAATAGTAAAAATATGAATGATGGTGTAAAACAAAAATAAGAAAAGTTGGAAAAATGTGCAAAAAAAAAATGTGTGAAACAAAAACATGTAAAAAAATTCAAAAAAAAAAAAAAGAACTGAAGGCCTAGAATGGTTAGCATAGGTGGCCATCTCCCCCAAGACTATGTTGGAAGAAGGAGATCTGAAATAGTGAGAAGGATTGTCCATCAATAGAGGTAGCATATGTACTAGCTATCCTAAGCTTTTGAAAATGTTTGGTTTGTTGCACGTTAACCAAAAGTTTCTTATCTGGGCTCTCAGGTTTGTATATTTTCATGACCCTTGAAGGAAAAGTTGCATAAATAATATAAGGTCCTTCTCAAAGTGTTTGAAATTTAGTACATTGTAGCACATGTGTGGGATTCCAGTAGAGAAACTTATCTCCTGGTTGATATTTAACTTTCCTAATCCTTAGGTCATGACATTGTTTATTGAATACCTTGTGCAACTTGTTAGATGATAGGGCAGCTAGTAAGCTTTAATCTAGCAAGTTAAGGGTTACTAACCATTTTTTCTATGCTAGATCAAGGTCAAGGTTGAGGTCACATGTCATGAATAGTGTATGAGGCTCAGTTTGAATGGGAAGCATTGGTAATTTACCATACACTAACTCATAGGGAGAGTAGCCTATAGGGAGTTTCCATGTGGAGCAGTATGCCTAAAGAGCATTGTTCAGTTTACTGCTCCAATCTAGCCTAAATTTGCTAATGGTTCTTGTCAATATCTTCATAATATCCCTGTTGGTGACTTCTGCTTGACCATTCGCTTGGGGGTGGTATGGTGTAGTCAATTTATGTTCAACCCCTAAGCGTTGCATTAATTTCTGAAAAGTTGCACTTGTGAAGTGTGTACCATTGTCTGAAATAAGTGCACATGGCATACCAAACTTGTTTATGATTTATTGCTGAACAAATCGTGCAACTGTAGATGATGTACAATCTTTAACAATAGCTTTGTTATGTAATCAATGACAACATTAATATAAGCTTTTCCATTGGACATTGGTGTAATCGGCTCATAAAATCAATTCCCCAAGTGTCAAAGGGTTCTAATGGTTGGATCCATTGTTGCAGACCCTCCATTCTAGCAATCATTCCCCCATCAAATTGATAGTGCTCACAAGATTGGACAAATTGATGGGCATCCCAAAACAATGTAGGCCAATAATATCCTATAAGCAAGATCTTGATGGTTGTTCATCTCCTAGCATAATGACCCCCACAAGGACCCTCATGAGCGTCTTGCAGAACTCGCAGTTGATCTATATTGAGAATACACCATCGAACCAAGCCATTAGGACATACTTTGTAAAGTTTCCCATTAATCTCCATAAAGTACTTGGCTCAGTGAAGAAACTGTTGTTTCTTCCTAAGGTTTAACTCTTATGGTGTTTGTTGGGTGAGAAGATAGGTAAGAATGCTACTATACCAGTTTTTCTCCATGGGTGATTGATTATTCACTACACTAGCAAAGAGGAATTCATCAAGGAATTGATCAAAAATTAGATACTCATTCTCTTTGTTATCCCATCACAACCGAGATAAATAATCAGCAACTACATTCTCGGTGCCCTTGCAATCGATCATCATTAAATTGAACTCTTGTAAGATTACAAGCCATTGTATGATATGAGGGCTTACCATTGGCTTATTCATGAGGAACTGAATTGCACTATGATCTGTATGTATATATACTTTATATCCCAATACATAGTGTCTAAACTTTTCTAGTGCAAACACTACAACAATTAATTCTTTCTCTGTGGTAGTGTAGTTAAGTTGTGTACCAATGATACTTCTACTTGAATAGTGGATGTAATAAGGATGCTTCTAGTAATCTAACTGTGTAAGTACAGCTCCTAAAGCATAGTTGGATGCATCAGTCATGATATGGAATGGTTTGGACCAGTTAGGAGCTTGTAGAATGGGTGTTTCTACTAGCTTCTGTTTTAAAGTTTGAAAAGCTAATTCGCATTCCCTAGTCCACTCAAAAGGTACGTCCTTTTTCATTAATTCCACCAATGGTTTGGAAACCTTTGAAAATTTCTTAATAAATCTCCTATAGTAGCCAGTATGCCCAAGGAATGATCAAATATCCTTGATAATTTCCGGTTGACAGGTAATTCCTTAGATAATTTTGGTTTTCTCGGGGTCTACCTCTATCCCTATGTGTGAGATTTTGTGCCCTAGTACTACACCTTCTTGGACCATCAAATGGCTTTTCTACCAGTTGAGCCTCAAATTGGTTTCTACACATCTTTTTAACACTTGCTCCAACTTGTCCAAGGCTTGATCAAAGTTTGCTCCATAAGCGGAGAAGTCGTACATAAAGACCTCCATGCCATTCCCTATCTACTGTTGGAATATGCTTAGAACTAGTCATTGAAATGTTGCAGGGGCATTGCACAAGCCAAACGACATCTATTTGTATGCGAACATTCCCTAAGGATTGGTGAACATAGTCTTGGCTTGGTCTTTTGGGGCTATTTGTATTTGGTTATATTCGCTATATGCATCCAGAAAACTATAATAGAAATGCCCTGTGATGGTGTCTAAGACTTGGTCGACAAATGGTAATGGAAAGTGATCTTTAAATATTGCCATATTTAGTAGCCTAAAATCTATGCACACCCTCCATTTGCCTCCCTTTTTAGGCACAATAACTAAGGGGCTAACCCATTCTCTATCAACAATGGGGTATATGAACCTAGCCTTGAGAAGTTGTTTGATTTCTTCCTTAACTACTTGCTTCAACTTAGGGTTCAATCACCTCTGCAGTTGTCTTCGAGGCTTCATGGAGGGATCAATGTAAATTCTATGTTGGCATATCCTAAGATCTATTCCAATTAATTCGGGATATGACCAAGTGAAGGCTTTCGATCATTTATTTATTACCTTCAATAGTTCTTCTTTCTATTGAGGAGCAAGATTAGCATTAATAATTACCGATTTTCTATTTTTAAGGAACATGTATTCCATATCGATGGGCAATGGTTTCAGCTCGAGGGGCTCCTTCTTAAATTTCTCAAGGATTTCCAACTTCCCCCAGTTGATATTTTCAAGGTTAAGACCTGGAAGTTGGTGGTGGAATTACTCTAATGCGTCTATGCTATCGATGTAAGCACAAGTGAAACCCTTAGTTGGTTCCATGCATATGAGTGAACTACTTTCTTGATCAGCTGTTAGCCACTGGGTGTCTTCCTGTCGTGTGGCTGCTGCATACAAGCATCTTTGTATGTTAATAAATTGTGCACACTAATTGCATGCAGGCAATGCTAAACTTTGCACAAACCATGACCTCTACACGCAATTACACCCTATGTCACTATATGTGATGCACAGAACATTCTTCTTCTTGATCTTTCCGAATGTATTTTCCTTTGATATTTCTAGGGAAAGATCATGGATTCCTAGGTGTGTGTTGATGGTGCTTAACCATGCTCTTCCCATTATGATTGGGAAGTCCCCCTTACCATTGTTTACTTGAATCACTAGGAAGTTAGCTGGGTATGACCACCCACAAATAATGGTAACAATGTCTTCCACCAGTCCCAATGGAACAGTGATGTACTGGTTAGCCAACTCTAGATGGATGTTGCTCTTTTTCAATGGAAGCAGATTCCAAGCCTTGTACATTTCTTGAGAAATCAAGTTGACACCAGAACCTGAATTCAAAAGAGCCTTGCATGGCACATTTCCAGTGATTTGTAAGTATATCAGAGGACTCCCAAAATCAGAGAATTTCCTGGGAAGGTGGCTAGCTTTTATCCAATCGGTGATGACATGTGTTAGCATGATCGTATGTGTTGAGTGTGGTGATTGGGTTAAAGGGGCCTCTGAAGTTTTGATTGATACTGAGGCATCTAAGGAATCAGCTACTTGTGATTACAAGGGCTTGATTGAAGTCTTGGTTCTAAAGAAAGGTCTTTTCTTCATGTGGTTGTTGGAACCAATAGTAGGTTGAGAGTTAACAACCCTTGTGACGTTATGTTGCTATAGTTGGGTAGGGATTTCACCTTGCATAGCTGGAGTAGGTGGTAGTGGAGCCATTAGTGGAAGATATGTGGCTGGATGAGAAGGATGATATGCTTGTGGAATATCATCCCTAGAAGAGGGAGTCCCATAATACTCATGGGCTTGGTAGTGAGGTTGAGGAGTGATGTGACCAGTAGACTCACATGGGGAGATTGGCTGCTGCATGTAATATCCATAAGGGTTAGGTTGCTGGTAAGGATACTGTTGCCTTGGTGGTGGCATTCCCCATGATTACAGGTGCTACCACTATTGATATTTCTCAATTGGTTGTGGTGGAGTTCCACTTGGATAATATGTTAAGGGTTTGGTGAAACTGTCTTGGGTTACCTTGGGGATAAGGTAACCTTTAGGGTGCTTGCTGTTTATTCAATCGTGGGTTGAGCGCATACACCCTAGAGTCTTGCAAATGAGATATTATAGGGCAACATCCCTTAGGATGGTCATATTGACATATTTCACATCCACTATCATTGTCTATTTCCGAATCCACAACCTTTTTAATGATGGAAACTTTTCCCTTATCCTTGCTACATGCATGTTCAGCCTCTTTCTTTTTTCTTTTCTCACTACCTTGCTCTCTAGACTCCTCTACTATTTTAAGAATAGTTTGAAATCTATTGTCTAGGGAATCCCACATTTGGTCTACCTTTGCTGAAACTTCTCATGTCATCTTTTGGATAGGAAAAGTTTTCCTATTCATCATCTCTTCAAGTGGTGACTCTTCTTCATCCTCACAAAATATTACTCCCCTCTTCTGAAGGAAAGGATCTTGGTTATACTATTCCACACTTTCTCTCTTCCGTAGCTCACCTTCTTCCTTAGCAACTTGCTTCAATAATCTTTGAATTTGATAGGACCTAAGCTTGGATAGTCTCCCTTGGGCATAAGTCCCAAGGATTCTTCTCATTTCATGCCTAAGCCCATCCATGAGATGGCGCAGTTGATCCCTTTGCGAATAACCATGGCCAGGACAATGATGTAACAGTGCATAGTATTAGCCCATGGTAGCATCCAAGGGTTCATGTCATCTTTATTTCCAACCTTGGATTTGCTTTTGCAAGTTAGACACTCGGGAGTATGTTTGGTACTTATCATTAAATAGTTCTAACATGGTACTCCACCTACAAATGGATTCTGATTCTAAAGACTGGTACTAACTTTTTGCTTCTTTAACTAATGTCCATGGGAATAACTTAAGTTTTTACCATTCATTCTCTATGTTCTGTAAGGCACATGCATCATGGAATGCTTGTAAATGATTCTGAGGATCAACATTGTATCCCCCTTCAAATCATGGGATGTTGTTCATATCTAATCTCTTGATCCTACTATCTTTCTGGTGCCTTGTTGGAATTCTAACAGCCTCAGTTATGTCCAACATACTTCGAGTAGTGAGGAGGGGTTCATCATTATCATCTCGTCCATGGCATCGATGATGCCTACATTGTTCCCTAGTCTTCCTTCTTATATGTTGTGATTCTCTAGAGTGCCCTTGTTCCCTTTCCTGGTTGTTTCATCTATGAATTCCACTTTGCCTACCTTTATTCCCATGGTATTTTTTCTTATGATTACATCCAGATATTGAAGGAGAGGGTGAAGGAGATGATGAAGGTGAAGAATAAGGAGAATCATCACCATGATGGTGTCTACTACCTTCTTTTCTGCATTCACAGCCTCGATCATTATTACGATCAGAATGTCCACCTTTATCATGTGTCTGTGTTCCTTTTTTAGACCCTTTATGCCTATGGGTATCAGAACTTGGGTTATGAATAGTGGAATAAAGGTTCTAATACACAACCCCTTGGCCAAAGTCAAGGGAAGGAACATCATTGTGTGGGCGACTACCTGAGGTAGGTTCATCACCCTCATTTTTGCTTAAGACATGTGGGGCATCTTGGGACCACTTACCCTTCAAAGACTTATGATGTCTCTCCTGTTGCAAATCCCTTTAACATTGTTTCTCTGTGGGACAATATTTTATTGAGTCATGGTCTTGCACAATGTAAGTGCAATATGCCAATTCATGTGAGTGCATGAAGAAACATGCTTGGGACTAAACGATCTGGAGGTAACACTATGTTACCTTCTAAGTCTCCCCAATGCAGTTGTTCATCTTGATGAAGGATAAAGATGAAGTCTAGTATATACTCATCGGGATGAATATATACCACTTGAACTTGTTAAGGGACTAGCGGATCAACGTCATGTGTATTATGTCGTCGACTGTATCCTGTTTCAGACCTAGGCAGTGGGGCGCTTTCATACGAAGAAGGAGACATACTTGTCTGTTCAGTGTGCAATGTATTCTTGTTTATTATTTTCTCAACCAACCCTAAGGGTTCGCTCCAACGATGTGAATGATTTCCTATGTTCTAGTTAGCGCACAAACAACTAAGTCCCCGGCAACAGTGCCAATGATGAGTGACGAGGTACCCCTATGCTCAACCATAAGAATACGAGCATTTCACGCACGATCTGGTCGAATTCCAAGGACTAAGTGCCTATGCACCTTTGTGGAACAAGGATGGGTTGGTTGATCGTTGTCTTCCCAAGCTTACCTATATGTCACGATTGTACGGTTAACTAAGCTTGAGGCATATGATTTTTATAGCTTTTATGTTTTTATGTCCTGCTGTTAATAAGGGAGGAGAGAGATAACTAAGTGACTAACTTAACTTAACTACTAATTAACTAGGCTTTAACTAATCCTAACACCAGTTTCCGTTCTCACTTGTCATACGTATCCTAAACTAGTGCAACACTACTGGGATTACCAAACACTAGTTGTTACTAGGTTACCAAGTGTTAAACACATGCTCGAAGTGATCGTACTAAGTGTAATTTAACGATTTGCTGAATTGATCAAAATGAATTGTTGTGCTAATACCAGAAATGTAAAGTGCATAAAATAAAATAAAATAAAATAAATGCATAGGAAAATAAAGTAAAAGAAATGCGTAAGAAAACAAATCTCAAGTGCTACAAGGATGAATCGAAGAGCTCGTATTTATTGCCATACACAAGGTGTGCTCAGGTACACAATGCTCGAATAAAGATCTGTCCACACTTCGACCTCCTGCTGCGGGCACTTGGAAAATACTCTAACTACAAGAGTTTCACTACTTAACTACTACCAGACTTCTTTCCAATTGTGCGCCTGGGCACTGTATTTATAGACTTGGGAGCAACTACTCTAATAATTAGAGTAACTACTCTAATAATTAGAATAACTGCTCTAATAATAACCAGTCTAATTATTAGAGTAACCACTCCAATAATAACCGCTCTAATAATTAAAGTAACCAGTTCAATAATAACCACTCTAATTATTAAAGTAACTGCTCTATTAATAATTGCTCTAATAATTAGAGTAATTACTCTAATAATAACCGCTCTAATTATTAGAGTAACTGCTCCAATAATAATCGCTCTAATAATTAGAGTAACTGCTTCATCACTTAGGTACAACAATGCTTGAATAAAGATTTGTACACTGAATGACTCTTGCTGTGGGCACTCAGGGAAAAAAATTCTAACTTTCAAATGGAAAAAATGCAAGAGCTTCACTGCTACTGAAATCTAGATTGCCATAAATGAAGTTGGTATGCGCATATTTATAGGCTACAAATAAACACTACGTCGATGGGGCCTCATTGATGCAAGGCAAGATGCGTTGCCGAGGTCTCATCGATGTGATCGACTATATTGATAAGGCCTCATCGACGTAGCCAACCAACAACGACTCATCAGTAAGTTAAACCCTACCTTTTTTTCAGATTGGCCAAACTAAACTTAATACCAAATAAATAAATAATAAATCCAACAAAAAAATCATTGAGTGGTGGGGAAACAAACTTAAATGTCCAAAAAAGCCAACTATTCCAAACCAAAGGATTTGTCAGCCCACATTAAGTACATAGTTTATGAATCTAAAATTCATATGTTTACTAAATAACTAGCAAGCCTAAATCTCACATTAAGTACATAATTGATGAACTAAAATTCATGTGTTTGCTAAATGACTAGTGATCCTGAATCTTACATTAAGCACATATTTGATGAATCTAAAATTCATATGTTTGCTAAATAACTAGTGAGCCTAAATTTCACATTGTGTCAACCAAAGAGGGGCAAATAGATTTGCCAAAATGGTAAAGGTCCAAGCTAGAACATTTAAGCCCAAAGGTCAAGGAATGTTTCCAAACTAAAAGTTTTGACATGTCATATGGTATTCAAACCCAAAGTATAAGTTTAAATGAATGTGTGCAAAAATATTAAAATATTGCCAAATGGAGATATAAGCATCTTAGGGCCATTATAGGCTCTTACGACTATTAAAACTTTAGCATTTCTCGATTCTAGTTTTAAGGCAGTTCAATAGTCCTAAAAATATCATTTTAGTCATTTTCTCAATTTTCCATTGCCCAAAGGTGAGGGATCACTTTTCAAAGTTTCTCCATTTTTCAAGGCAAATCCAAAAATAATATAAAATATTTGTCATGACCTTGTTTTGATGAACTGCAAGGATGCCTCATTATTTGTGCTAAAGTGTAAACTAACTTTGTCTTTTGGGCCAACATCATCCAAAGTCATCTTGGGTATCAAAACATGAAAAATGGTCCAAAATCCTAATTCTATAACTAAATTATTAGTAGAATTAGGAAAAAAAAAAAAGCAAAACGTAACTAAAACTAGTCAAGATGTGATCAAACTTTGTCAAAACATTAACTAACCTCCTATGCATAAAAAAAATCTTAGAGATTAGCCTAAGTATAGGAAATAATTTTAAAATATTTAGATATGAGAATTTAGGCAAATCAACAAACTGTTACTGAACAAATAGAATTGGTCAAGCGAATTTGCACTAAACATAAAACCAAAACTCAAAGGAGTAAAAAATAAAATTGCCCTACCAAGAATTAATAATGTTGTAGCAAAGGGTTCCTACAAGGCTTTATTTTCCCTTATAGGCTTCAAATCCTAGGTAAAATAACATATGAACAATGGGATAAGATTTGAAGTGAGATTTGGAGATATGGGTTACTGTGGGTCTTAGTTGACAATGTAGATCTAGTTGGTTGTAAATCTAGATATAGCTAGCTTCTATCCAATCTAGCAAAATCATCATTTTTGGCTCAATCTCTTAGATGTTTGCTCAAGATGAGTAACAAGTATTTTGAACTTGAGGATGTGTTGGCACATTTCGGCTATTTAATGGAGCAGGCTTTATGAGGTTGTGGTGCTTTAAAAAAAGTTTTGAGAAGTTTGAGTTGCAAATACAATACTTGGAGATTTTAAGGAAGGCAATATATGGCAACACAAACTGTTTACTTTAAGTATTTTACAATGGGATTGTTGAAAAGTTCTCTTTGGTAATAAAATGGAGTGCATTTATTCTCCCTAATTTTAATTCTTCAAATGGTCAGTTTTGTGCAAAACTTCATTTCTAGTTCAATTACAGCGGAGTTGAGCAAAATCAAGAGTATGGTATTTCTTGATTTGAGTTCAAATGGGCTTACTAGGAACATTCTTACACATCTCCCAATTCCTTGGATGATGTACTTTAATGTCAGTGGCAATTCTTTGACAGGAACCAATACAAGTGAGCTTCTCTTTGGTGATTGTGGGAGGTTGGATGGCTTAACTTTGAATATTCAAATCAGATATAAGGAGATACAGTTTTATTGAGGCTTGCTAAGTGCAGTTCCTTGATGCACCTTGAACCTGCTGCTAACAACATTACTGGATCAATACGAGTAGATTTTGGTAGAATCAATAATATGATTCATTTTGACCTTAATTCGAATTTTGTTAGAAGGGCCTATTCCAAAAGAAATGGGAAGTCTGGTAAAGCTGAAAGTGTTATCATTAGCATGGAACATGGAAAGCTCAAAGTGTTATCATTAGCATGGAACATGGAACAATATTTCAGGAATACTCCTGCAGAAATTGACAAACTTGGTTGTTTTAAATTTATCATCAAATGATTTAACAGGCAGTATTCCAGATAGTATAGTATTGTAGTGTTGAGTGATCTGGAGGTTCTTTGTCTTGGATACAATAATCTCTCTGGAGAGGTACCAAATGGCAAATGGTTTAGCAAGTCTACCATATCTTATGATGTTAGATGTTTCTTTCAACAATTTATCTGGAAAACTACCTACACAAAATTTTAAGTGCTTGTGAATATACCTCAAACCTTGTTCTTCTGCATCAAAGATCGTATCATCATCACCAACTGGCATCGGTAAAACAAGCATCATTGTAGAGGCAATTGTGCAAATTGTGCAATTTTCTTTTTTTCCAAAAGAACCCTACGTTATTGCATCCTTGCATGCGCTCCGGCAGTAGGTTCCTTGCACACTCTCAATATGAAATTAGTTAAACACATTGCTTACCAAGAGATCCTCCGATTCTATGCGCCCAATTATTCATCATTGCTTACCAAGAGATCCTCCGATTCTATGCGCCCAATTATTCATCTTGTAGAAAATCATATTTATTTGAGAAGGATTTTCTAAGGTTTAGGATTGTGGTAGCGACCTATTCAATTCGAGTGCAGCATCATTTCAGAGCCACAAGCAAGGAGTTTGTGCAGGGCATTTCACACATGTTTTTCTTGATATATCTGGCCAAGCATGTGACTGGCACCCATTGTCAATCTTGCGAGTAAGGACACCAAGCATGTGACTGGCACCCATTGTCAATCTTGCGAGTAAGGACACCAAGCATGTGACTGGCACCCATTGTCAATCTTGCGAGTAAGGACACCACTGTTGTGATTGCTGGAGATCCATAGTTGCAGACTTTCGGTAGAGTTTGTTGTAGGTTAGGCGTACTGAAATTGTGGAAGTCATATTTAGAATGGTGCTCTCTATGTCAGCTCTCTCCTGATGTCCAGAATACAGAAACAAAAACAGAGTTAAAAAAAATTATTGATCACATCCAGAATCATCTTCAATCTCTGGGCCATCGGCCGAAATCCGAGTGTGGAAAAACGCTCTGCGATTCATGCCGGACAGATTCATGGTGGAGGAGCATGAAAACGCTGCAGATCTGTTGTCGGAATTCCGGATGATTCCCTTCAGCGGAGGACGAGGAGCAGCGGAGGACCGAGTACGTTTCGGAATTTGGTCCAAACAAACCGTCTGCACCCAAAAAACAGAGGATCATCCCAAGATAGGAAAATAAGGGGCGCTCCGAATTGAAAATAAAGAACATCCATCTTCCCTCTTCCTTCTCCTGGGAAGCCCTCCTGCAATTCGAGACCCAACATCCTAACCACGCACACCATTCGGTCCCAATATCCTAACCACGCACACCATTCGGTCGAAAACGTGGTTTACGGCCTCAACATTGGCAGCAGCTCCAACAACTAAAAGCATCAGGAGAATGAAAAGGAAGACGAGGAGGATGAGAAAAAAAGGGTCTTGAGAGAGGAGATTCTTAATTCTGTGATGGGTTTCGTCATTTCATCCGATATATGATCAAATTATCTTCTTCAACAATAATAAATCGGTGCGGCCATCTCAACGGGAACAGCAGCAGCAACGAAGAGCGCAACGCGGCAGGCCACAAACCGTCGTTCCAGCACCTGTCCCATATGTGCACGATGACTGCGATTAAATTGTAAAACAAAAGTAAAAGAGTTTTATTCACCGATGCCCAAGGATACCGGATAAAAAAGAAATAATATGGACATAAAGTTATAACATGAGTTTTAACAATAATTTATGTTTAAAAGGAAAAGGTTATCATTTTAAAAAAGAGAAAAAAAGGAGATTATTGGGTAGGACACTTGTGAACTATGGTTTGAATTTCTCATAACTTCCTATAGAAGTTACAACTTCTTATAATGGTTATAAATTAACACCCTAGATATTTGTAATTCAATGATTGTAACTACCCAAAAACTACTATAAAAAGGGCTTTAAGGGTAGAATTGAAAGGAGGATTTTTTTTGTTTTTGAAAAGCCTCTTGAGCAATGTAATAGTGATGTTTTTATGAAATTGCCTATTTGAGTCTAAAGGATCTAGAAAATCTTTGATACTTTGACATGACTTAAAATAGCTTCATTTTTTTAAAAGTTTATTGTCTTGATATTTTAATCTTGAAATTGTCAATTTTTTTTCTAATAGCTCTATTGTTTGCAATTTTTGACAACTATTCGAAATACTTCGATTGAACTAAAATAGCTTTATCGCGAAGTGTTTCATCATGTTCAATTTATCTCACCTAAATGTTTGAGATTTCACACAAACCTGCCTTTCTTTTCTTTTCTCTTTCTAAAATCCATTGAATCTCGCTGTATTTCTAGTTTTCTAGTGGATCTTTCTCTTTAGGGAAAATTAAGAGTAGATTTCAACATAATTGTGCTTAAGCATTGTTGTAAAATTTTATTTGTTTCAAACAATGTATTATAGGGACTATGTAAACTAAGTGACTTGACAAAATAGGAATCCTTAGTGACTCATATTGTTTAACAAGGTTAGTTGAATTTCTTTTGTAATAGCCGATTACAGTTTCATACACGAACCTAACTATTTCAACATTCATAATAGCAAACACACATTTACAATTAGTTCACTCTATTACCACTGAGTTTATTTGGAGGTATCTGGACCTTGGTGTTGCTAGAGACTAGCAAGCACCTAAACCCAAGTCTAAAGGAATACCTTTGTCTCCCATGATCCTAGTCGCGAGACCGAAGGCCAACATTGGTGGTCCCAAATGGTCGCCAACAGGATGTTCATGAGAAACAAAGAGTGTCATATGTTGAAACCAAATTAGAGGGTATGACACAAGTTTGGTGAGAAATAGAAAGACATACTTATTTGATCAACCATTGCTCACTCATCAAAGATTGGTCACTTATGCAATATTTGATAAAACAAAGTTTGATAAGTCCTAACATAGGTAAGAAGAAATCTGAAGGCTCAAATATTTAAGACAAGAAGATAAAAATTCTAGAAACTACTATTATAACACCCCACTAACCAAGCTTAGACTAGAAAGATATTACTTAAAGAATAGAAGAAATATATAAAAAAAAAAAAACATAAAATACTACTTAAGAAAAATGTTGTATGCCAAGAAAAATATATTAGACAAAATAGTAGGCATTCATAAAAGTAGGCACATTGGGATAGAAAAACACGAAGCAAAAAGATAAAAGTGTTGTAAAAATGGTTTAAAGCATTATTGCCCAAGCTAAAAATTACATTGACAGAATACTAGAAAATATGGCAAAATAATATACTAAAATTACTTAACATGAAAATTACATAAAAGGAAGATGCATCAAAAAACATTGGACTCTAATGTTAGCAAAAATTGCTAAATACAAAGACCTAAAAATAATCAACACTGTGTGTGTGAGAGAGAGAGAGAGATACTTTAAAGCAATATAGAGACTTTTGTTTAGGTGACATAAGCAAGATTACAGTTTATTTCTTATTATTTATTAATTAAAGAAAGTATCTTATGGGACCATATTTTCCTTAATTAAATTACAATATTAATTTCTAGAATGGTAGCCATGTTTACGGTCATTAGGACCTGATATATGTAAAATGTTGAATGTAAAAAAAGTTTAGTATAAATGATTTTTACTATATAAATTGTGGAAATAATGGAAAATAGATAAAAGGAAAAAAATAAATGAGAAACCCTCATGGTTTATAAAGTAAAAAGTGACATAAAATAAGACAAAAAAGTGGAATCATAAGAAAATTCAATATAGGATGATGATGTATGCTCTATGACATGCTAATGATAACATCTATTTTAGTTATATGATAATTATCCACTTCATCTTAGTTATTGGAAAAGGGACAATGGACTCATTTAATATGAGTCATGTAACTCTCTTAAGTGTTGTCACTGTCACCATGTCTAGTCCCTCACGAGAGATTACTTATCCAAGTCAAGTACCAATGATGCCATGAATAAAAAAAGGATTCTTCAAAAATGGGTTATCTAGTCTTCATCCATTGTGTAAAATCTTGTGCATAAGTCTTTGTCTAAGCTTTAGGATCTCATCCATCCTATAAATAGAAGGGGATGGGGGTGGAAGTCTGGGGGGCTTTTCCAAGGAAGGGGAGACTATGCTAGTTTGAGGGATGAGGAGTTGACAAGAGGAGAAGTAAAGTGACTATTCCTTGCTTATTCTCAACCATCTCTTGGGATGTCTTGTATGGTCTTGTGAGCTCTTGGAAGGTTGATTTTACAACTACTATTGGAGGCTTTGATGACTAATTTTTGGGGATTATTTGGTTGATCCAAAGGACTATTTTCTCTAATTTTTATAACAAGATTTTTGGTAGCATCTTGGACTTGTGGTTTAAAGTTGATTTCTTGGGGCTACTAGTTGGATAATAACCCAAGCTTAAAATGTCTTCACCCTTTGCAAATTGATCAAATTAAACTTAGAGGTTTGTATTTTAAATCCTTGTTGTACAAATATTTTTAGTAGGTGTTTGAAGTTGTATTGGCCTAGAAAATTAATGATTATTTCATGAGGGCATATGGGATTTCTTGTGAGTTGTGAGTCATGTATGGAGTCTCTCATATGTCTTGGATTTGGTTTTCTTTCTTTCTTTCTTTCTTTTTGACATGAATTTTTTGGGCTGATGAGCTAGCATTTTCTTTGTGTAATGTGCACTTGTTATTTCATGTTAGCATTTTCTTTATGTCATGTGCATTTGGTATTTCATGTTTGATGAGTGGCGAGGTACCCCTACACCCAACCATACAAATCACGAAGCGTTCATGCGTGACTCGACCAAATTCTATAGACTTTATCATTTCTGGTGCACTAGTCCTTTAGGAAGTAAATCTTTCCTTAAGGTCAATCATTGTCTTCCCAATTACACTTGTGATGTTCGTTGGTATGCTTAAGAGTAACTAAGGCATTCAATTTTTATCATTTTGTGTTTTATAAGTTGGTGCTCAAATGTAGATAAAAGAAATTTGATTAACTAATCTAAATTAACTAATTAACCAACATTTAACTAATTCTAACATAAGCATTTGATCCTATTTTTCATACATGTCCTGAACCCACATATCTAATGTTGGGCAACCAAGCGCTACACTACTAGGCGTACCAAGTAATAGCACTGCTGGGATTACTAAGTAAATACGTGTTACGCTCGAAGTGGTCGTACTTATGTGTGTAATCTATCTAGCTCAATTGATTCATTAATGTAATAACTGGAAAATATTTAATAACTAATGGAAAAAATTTAATAATTAATTAAAAACATTAAATGCATAAATAAAATAGCTAATCTATCCAAAGTGCTACAAGGTTTATTAGAAAGCTCATCTTTATTGTTGCACACACAAGCTTAGGTACAACAATGCTCGAATAAAGATCCATAAACTCAATGAGTTCTGCTGTAGGCACTCAAGGGAGAATTCTAACTTTCAAATGGAAAAAATGTAAGAACTACTCCATTACAACTACAATCTCTACTTTTGTCATAAATGCAGCTGCAAGTGTGTATTTATAGCCAAAAATCAAGAAAACCAACACTGCATTGATGGGGCCTCATTGATGCATGACACGATGCATCAACAAGGCCTTGTCAATGCATGACATGATGCATCGACGAGGCCTCATCAATGAGGCCTAGTCAACGAGGCTACATCAACAAGGCCTCATCGACGCAACCAACTGGACATGACTCATCATACACCCACAACTGAATCAAAACTCATCCTCAAGTTCTTTTACAAAATTGGAAAGGTATGGGATTATTGATTGACTTTTCTTCAAACAAATTTAAACTAATTGACTTAACAAAAACTTGAGTGCCCAGGTGTACAAATCCACACATTACAAAGAATGATAGTATTTAGGACACAAAATTCAACACCATGACTCAACTCTTCAAAACTTGGATAGCATGTTCCTTGATGGTGTGAAGCTTGTTGAAGAAGATCAAATGGTCCCAAGTGGTGGTGGTTCTTGAGGCTCCAAGGGACCTTCATTGGCTTCATGCACGAGCAATGGTTGAGGTGGCTATGGCTGTCCTACTACTACTGCAACTTCAAGTGGGAGTTGGAAAGCATCTAGCAGTGCTTTCATTTTCTCCTCCTTACTTTGGGGCATGCACCATCCATACAACTTCCCCAATGTGGGTTGGAATGGGCACACCCAAGGATAGGAGATTACTGGAAATAACTCCTTCACATTGATGAACTAGGCAACGAACTATTTACATTCAATGTAGAACACCTTCATTGTGTCTTTTAGATCCTAGTAGTCATTCATCCGTCTAGCTAGGTTCTCCATGATTGATCATTGGTCTTTGAATGAAGCTCTAAGAACTTTGAGTTTAGCATTTGAAGTCTTAATCTTCTTCTTGGTGTCTTTGTGATGCTTGAACTCCACCTTGTAGAACAAATACGAGCTAGCCACTTGTTATTCTAATTTTGACCACGATCGTTCGATAGTCAACATTGCCAAGTTTGCATATCATAGATTGGCCTACTCCATGTACTTTATCATCTCCTCGATTTGCAACTCCTTAAGTAGATATCCACTTTGTTGTAGGTGTTGATCCCATCAACGAGGGGTTGCCACATCTTCCTTCCTTATTGGAGTTACTAGAGGGCTTCATTCAATTTCACCTTTTCCATCTAAATTTTTTTTCATTCACTTCATTTTTCAAGAAAACCTGGTCCCTGTAGTGATTCTTCACTTTCTTAAATTTGAGGGCCTCATTCTTCCAGGTAGCGATTTTGATGGTTGATTTCTAGTAGATGTCACACACTTCCTCCATTGATAGATTGCAGTTTTCCATAGCTAGTCTTCTTAATTCAGTGTTTACCTTGGCAAGTTGCTCTTGTTGTTGATGAAGAAATTCTTGCATTTGATCCTTTTAAGCATCAACATTTCACAGGCGATAATTTTTTGTAGTCAAGGCTTCATTCTCCTAGAACATCTATTCCAAGCCCTTCTAGATTGAGTGCATTTCTCCTTCAATTATGGACTGGTTGAAGATGGTTGTAACTACCTCTTCCTTAGCTTTCTAGAATCTTTCTTGAAGCTATTTGAAAGCTTCATCTCTTGTTATTTTTGGGCTTAGGATCGCAGGATTGGCAAGTCAAGCACAAAGTTTAGCAGCCTCTGCAGCCAAGCATTGGTTTCTTTCTTAGGCTTTTTCAAGTTACCCCTTTAGATAATGCATTTGCCCCTTACGTTTAGCAACTTTGACTAGGTTGCAGTGATGTTCTCCAAAAGATCAAAGATGTCCAGAGTCAGTTGCCTAGTTCCTACCAGTCGTTCTAGCAACTTTTCATGCTGGGCTACATGTAACTTTTCACTGACCATGCCCATGGACATTTACACATCTTGAAGTGTAGATACATCTGGTATAGACACCATGGATGCATTCAATGCTTAAGCCACCACTTTAATCATTGTCTCCTGCCCATGGTGCTACATAACTAAGATAGTTGCATCTTTGCCTTCCTCCAACTGCACTAAGAAAGTGGTAGCATTCCTAGAGATTTCTAGGAATAAATGATGTTGTGATAATGACATCATCGCCTCCAAAGCATTAGGATTTGATCTCGCAATTAGTTGCATTTGCTAGGTAAAGAAGATTAGACCACCCTTCTCCATCTAACTAACTGTTCGAGCCACCTCATTAAGGTGACTCATCACAGGTTGGTATATAGATGGATATGCCCTACTCATTCTTACTCATTGCTCTTTGATGGGACACGATATCGCATGGGCCATGATATCACGTACATGATATTACATCCCTCGCAATATCGCGTCTTCCTCTACGATATCGTGTACATGATATCGCGGTGCACCGTTATATCTATAAATAAGAGATGGCTCTCCTTTATTTCCTCATCCTAGGCGTGACAGTAGGGAAAATATGGCAGATTGATCACTTCAGAGATAGAATATTTTCCATGTGCCCGTAGTAGGAGTCCCAAAGTGAATGGATCTTTATTCAAGCAAACATTGTACCTGAACACAAGTTTGTGTATGGCAATAAAGACGAGCTTCATGGATAAAGCTTGCAATACATGGAATAGGCTAATTAGGATTTTATTACTTGTTACTTATTACCAATTATTTACTATTTTCCTTCTCTCACCCTTTCCTCCTAGTTAAGTGCCTCAGTACGACCACTTTCAGCACATGCATTACACGTGGTGATCCCAGCAATGATTAGCATTTGGTAGCCACGGTTGCATCGGTTCAAGGTGTATACGGTAAGTGGGAACGGATGCTGATGCTAGGTAATTTAGACTTAGTTCATTAGTTAGAGTTAGTAATTAGTTTCTCAACCCTTCACCTTGTTAGCATAGGAGACATAAAACATAAAAACTATAAAAATCACATACCTCAGACTTGCTTAACCATACACCGTGACAACTACAAGTCTAGGAAGATAATGAATGATTAACCTCAAGTGTTCCATGGGGTGTGTAGGCACTTAGTCTGCAGAGTTCAACCGGATCGCACATGCTATGCTCGTATTTGTATGGTTGAGTGTAGGGGTATCTCGCCACTCATCATATGCACCGTTGTCGGGGACTAAGTGTTTGTGTGCTGAATAGAACATAAGGATATCACTCACATCATTGTGAGCTTAAATGAACCTTTGGGTTAATTTAAAGAAAAATTTATATAGCGGTGAAATAGCACACCAATAAGACACAATGTCTTCTTCTTCTTCTCACAAGAGTAATACACCACCTAGGGATAATACACAAAACAATCAGCAATCAAAAACACATAACCAAAATCAGCCAAGTCCTAAACAATATTGGATAGTCTATACTCATCTTGATGAGTATATTCCAAACTTTACCTTTATCCTTCATCAAGACAAACAGATGCGTTGGAGAGATTTGCAAGGTAACATCATGTTACCTCCAGATCAGTCAGTCCCTAACATGCTTTTTCGTGCCTTAGCACAGATTAGTATGATGGAACTATATGCTAAATACGTTGCAGTAGACTTTGATATGAGGGATTACTATCCCATAGAAGCACAACATATTAGGGACTCAAGGTAGGAGAGCCAACATACACTGTTGAAGGGCAAAGGGGTCCTGCACATCCTTAGTGAAATAGGAGATGGTGAACCACTCATAACAGGTTCTCTATCAAAGGATGTTTCCCCTCCTAATGATAGTGAGGAGGTGGGGTATCAGAACCTACGATCAACAATACATAACACTAGTTCTGATTCCCATGAATGCCAACTGTTCATAGAGGGAACAACAACTCATGATAAGGATGGGCACTTAGATCGTCATCACGATTAGGGTTGAAGCAATAGAAGAGAAGGCAAGAAGCATCGTCATGGTGATGGTTCTCCTTCTTCTTCCCCTTGTTCACATCACTCACCCTCTCCTTTCACATCTAGGCATAGCCATCATGAGCATAACGGTGAGGATAGAGGTAGGAAAAATGAGAGACCTCGACGAGAGAGTCAAGAGAGAGGACAAGGGCGTGAACGAAGGGAAAGTAGGGAACAACGAAGAAATCATAGGCATCATGACAGAGATGATCATGATGAGCCCCTACTGGCCACCCGAAGTATACTTGACATCACGGAGGTAGTGAGAATTCCAACAAGGCATTTAAAAGATAGTTAGATCAAATGATTAGACATGAACAATATTCCATGCTTTGAAGGGGGATACAACGCAGATCCGCAACATCATTTACAAGCATTCCACTATGCCTACACCTTGCAAAATGTAGAAAATGAGTGGCAGAAACTTAAGTTGTTTCCCAGGACACTCACAAAGGAAGCAGAGAGTTGGTACCAGTCCTTAGAGCCAGAAACCATCAGGAGGTGGAGTATGATGTTAGAACTCTACAACAATAAGTATCAAACATACTCCAGAGTGTCTAGCTTGCGTAAGCAGATCCAAGGATGGAAGCAAGGTCATCATGAACCCTTGGATGCTGCCATGGCTCGCTACTACACATTGTTACATCATTTCTCAGGCCATGGGTATGCTCAACAGGATCAACTTCACCACATCGTGGATGGGCTAAGGCATGAAACTAGAAGAACCCTTAGGACTTATGCCCAAGGGAGACTATTAGAACTTAGAGCCCATGAAGTACATCGCTTGTTGGAACAAGTAGCAAAAGAAGAAGGTGAACTATGAAAAAGAGAGAGCATGAAAGAATACAACCATGATCCTTCCCTTAGAAAGAAGGGAGTGAGATTTTGTGATGAGGAGGATGAGTCACCACTTAAAGAGTTGGTGAACAGAAAAACCTTGCTGATTCAGAAACTAGCAACCAAAGTATCGGCTAAGATGGACCAATTGTGGGATTCCTTAGACTTTAGACTTGAAACAGTCTTGAAAATTGTAGAATAGTCTAAGGAAGAATGAAGTAGTGACAAAGGTAAGACAAAGCAGAGAAATGCAAGCCCTGCACATAACAAGGGTAAGGGAAAAATTACTATCCCCAATGAGGATGTGGATTCAGACATAGATGATGACGGTGGATGTGAGATCTGCAAATATGACCATCCTAAGGGATGTTTTCCAATCATCTCACATCTACAAGAGTCTGGGGTGTATGCACTTAATCCACGACTTAACCAACGGCAAACACTTCGAAGGTTGCCTTATCATCAAGGTAACCCAAGGCAGTTCCACCAACTATTAACATACTATCCAAGTGGAACTCCACCACAACCCATCGGACAACATCAGTAGTGACAACACCCACAGTCATGGGGGATGCCACCGCCTACACAACAGTACCCTTACCAGCAACTTGATCCTTATGGCTATTATGTGCAACAGCCAGTTTCTTCAAGTGACTCTATGGGTCACACAACTCCCCAACGTCACTACCAAGTTTGGGAGTACTTTAGGAGGACTCCTTCTCCTTCGGGAGACATCCCACATTCATCCCATCCTCCAACTTCATCCGCACCTCTTCCACCTGTAGTTCCCATACAACCTACTCCAAAAATGCAAGGGGAACTCCCTACTCAATCGTAGCAATGTAACGCTATGAGAGCTGTAAATATTCAACCTGCTGCTAGTTCTGACAACTGCAAAAAGAGAAGACCCTTCTTCAAAACTAGAAGCCCAGACAAACTCTCGCAACAACAAGCGATTGAGCACATGTACACTCCTTGACCATCTAACACTTTGGAGCATCCTTCAATCCAACAACAGAGTTGTACGCATACGGTTATGTTAACACATACCGTAACTGACTGGATCAAGGTAGGCCATATTCCCAAGAAGCTATCTAACCCTGGGAGCCCCTTAATCTATTTATAAATCACCAGGAACAAACCACATAAGGTTCTTCTTGACTCAGGTTCCAAAGTCAATTTAATTTCATAAGAAATGTATCAAGCCTGGAACCTGCCCCAACTTAAGAAGAGCAACATCCAATTGGAGCTGGTTGGCCAGTCCATCACCATTCCCTTGGGATTGGTGGAGGACATCATTACCACTGTGTGTGGTTGGTCTTACCTAGCTAACTTCCTGGTGATAGAAGTTAACAATGACAACGGGGGCTTTCCAATTATAATGGGAAGGCCATGGATAAGTACAGTAGATGCGTACCTAGGAATCCACGATCTTTCCTTGCAGATATCTAAGATAAACATTTATGGAAAGATTGAGAAGAAGAAAGTTTCATGCAGCACATATAGTGACTCAGAGGGTGATGACATGGAAGAATGCTCTGCATCTCTTCCATGTAATTGGTGTGCCCAAGAAATACAAATTCAAAGGTGCTTGTATGTAGCAATCACACAAGTAGTAGACACCTCATGGTTGACAGCTACTAGAAAGAGAAAACTAATATGCACGAAATGAATTGAGGAAACTCATGCTAACAACGAAGGGATAGACACCTTGGAATATGAGCGTCACCAACTTCCACCCCTTAATCTAAGAACATCAATGAGGAGAAGTTGGGTACTATCACAAAATTCAAATAGGCGCTCATTATTTCTGATCTCTTCCTTTCCATTCGGTCATGGGGGAGATGGCCACCTATGCTAATCATTGGAGGCCCTCAGTTCTTTTTAATTTTTAATTTACACATATTTGTTTTACACATTTTTGTTTTACACGTTTTTGTTTCACACGTTTTTGTTTTACACATTTTTGTTTTACACCATTTTTTTTTTTACAGTTTTTGTTTTACATGTTTTTGTTTTACAAATTTCTTTAACTTTTCTTGTTTTTGTTTTACAACATCATTATATTTTTTCAATTTTTGTGTGTATGTGTGTATGTGTGTTAACCATCCTGTAAGTTTGTCACCCAATAAGTGTTCTCCACGATGGTATGAACTATTTTCTTATTGATTGCTAATGTTTGGTTTTTACCTTCAAGTTATGATGTTGATACTAAGGTATGTTCTTTTGATATGACAGGCAATGAGTCCACTTCATCCATTCATCCACAAAGTCTATGGTTTCTCTTGGCTTGGAAATCCCTTTCCAATAAGAACTCTAACGAATCAGTGACTGGGCACTTCTCAAACTAAGGAAGGACTCAAGGTTTGAAAAGGGTGTGACTTCAAGGGAATTTGATGTAATTGTGTTGGCCATTCTCTTGGTGCTTGGATGTTTTCCTCTTGAGTTTTCTTGTCGTTTCAATATTACCCAATTATTGGAAGCTGAGACAATAAAAATAAGAAGTGTTTGCATGATGTGGTTCTCATGCATAAAAACACAAAACAAAACAAAAAGAAAGAGAAAAAAAAGAGAAGAAGGAAAGTGAGAATTTAAAGCACACCCCTTAGATAAAATAATCCCTTGGGCTACAAGCACTGTTTATAGAACCAAAAATGTTTCCTCTAACTAAGGCCCTTCTCGCTTCCCTTTCTCTCCTTATTTGTTTTATCGGAATGGTGGTGGCTCTTTGGAGATGCATTCTTGTTACTTAAGTGGGTGGTTTGGCAAACTGCGTTGATGTGAAGTCACTAGATATGGTTGGTTTGAGGCTAAAGTTGGAATGAGATTTGCTAAGTCACATTAATCACGCAATACATAAGGGGCTGTACACCATCTTGTTCTTGAGATTCCATTCCATCCTATTCTCTCCATCCTTCTCTCCATGGTTCACCTCATTGTTGGTTGTATCATTAGTGTATATTTTGGTAGATACATTGTTTTCTTTTTGGTAAATTCTTATGGTTAAGACTTTAGCTCTTGTTCCAAAGGACATTCCCAGGGCCTACAGACTATTTGAATGTGGGTTTGTTAGGGCATTAAAGGCATAAGTCTGCTTTGGGGAAGACCCACTCGCATTCCTATTTGGTGCACCAGTTAAATTCTTTTCCTTAACATTTTTGCAATCTATCTTATTCTATTCATTTCCATCTTGACATCCACTTTATTGATGTCCTAGTTATCCTTTTTTATCCATCTTCTTGTTCTTATTCTTTTTCCATTCTTTCACTACCAGAGGTTCACGATTAGTCATGGGGGTACAGGGCCCAATTTTTTTGATTTTCTCCTAACCCCTACACCTTCGGTAATCATCGTTATTATATTTCTAGATCTGCAATCAGCCATACCACAACTCAGCCAATGGACTTACACCAAAGTAAGGTATTAACCACATTGAAATTCATTTACCCTTGCTAATACAGGACTGTGTTGTGTGTGCAGATGGCAATTATGCAACAATGGATTGGATCTAGAGGGAACACTTGGAATGGAGCAGTGTTGAAGTAGCTATGCAAGGACCAAGACTGATGACGCGCTTACGGATGGACAACGAAAGATGTAATCTTGGCATTGGTAGCAACAAGACTTCTTCTCTCTTCTCTTTTCTCTCAGCTGCTAGATGAGGCTTGATGTCAATGTAATAAGGTGTTCACCCTTGTTGTCATGAACACTAGTTTTGTTGTGTCTTGTAATGCTGATCCGTTCACATGTCATCCCATTAGATCCATTTGAGTCAATAATCCCATACCTTCCTGATATTATTATAATGAGCTTGAGGACGAGTTTTCATTTATTCATGGGGGTATGATCAGACGCGATATCTCATGGGCCACGATATCGCGTACGCGATATCACGACCATCACGATATCGCATCCCTCACGATATCACGTACATGATATCACGTCTTCCCCTGCGATATCGTGTACGTAATATCACGGTGCATCGTCATATCTATAAATAAGAGGCAGCTCTCCCTTATTTCCTCATCCTAGGCTAGATAGTAGGGAAACTCTGGTAGATTGATTACTCCAGAGATAGAATATTTTCCATGTGCCCGTAGTAGGAGTCCCAAAGTGAACGGATCTTTATTCGATCAAACATTGTACATGAACACAAGTTTGTGTACGGTAAGAAAGATGAGCTTTGTGGATAAACCTTGAATTACATGGAATAGGCTAATTAGGATTTTATTACTTGTTATTTATTACTTGTTATTTACTGTTTTCCTTCTCTCACCCTTTCCTCCTAGTTAAGTGCCTCAGTGTGACCACTTCGAGCATGTGCGTTACGCGTGGTGATCTTAGCAATGATTAGCATTTGGTAGCCATGGTTGCATTGGTTCAGGGTGTGTACGGTAAGTGGAAATGGATGTTGATGCTAGGTAATTTAGACTTAATTCATTAGTTAGAGTTAGTAATTAGTTTCTCAACCCTTCACCTTGTTAGCATAGGAGACATAAAACATAAAAACTATAAAAATCATATACCTCAAACTTGCTTAACCATACATCATGACAACTACAAGTAGGTCTAGAAAGACAACAAATGATTAACCCCAAGTGTTCCATGGGGTGTGTAGGCACTTAGTCTGTGGAGTTCAACCAGATTGCGCATGCTACGCTCGTATTCGTATGGTTGAGTGTAGGGGTATCTCGCCACTCATCACTCTTGTTCATTCAAGAGCTATTCTTAGATTTTTCATAGATGTTCAATGGCTTCATGGACCTCCAATGTTGTTTCTTGAGTGGGTGGTGGTGGTGACTACTCCTCTTCTTGAGTTTGCATGTTGTCTTTCATGATATCTAACCAAGAGGCCAAAGGAGCATGCCTGAGGGTATCATTAGAATAGTGAATAATGCCTACCATTTTGTAGAGTTTCCTAATGAGGCATGGAAAGGGCAAGGTCTTCCTTCCATGTTCATTCTCCTTAAAGCGCTTCTTGATCTCTAACTAGATTAGCTTTGGAAGGTTAATGGGAAATTTCTCGCTTAGAGCGGTGCATGCTCGACCAAAGAAGGTGGTTACCTTGTTTGGCCTTACAATTGGATTGAGGTGATAGGCTGCAATCTTGAAGTAAATTTGCTCTAACGGTGTGAGTGCACCATACTCCTTATGGTCAACACCGTAGCATCACTGGGTCCACTCCCTCTTAGCCTCAAGATCACATTTTGTGGACAATTCAACCAACTATGTTTTGGTATTAGGAAACCCAAGTGCTTGTGCAATTGCTTCTACCAAGTAGGACACTTGAATGTCCTTGATTTTGACAATGGAATCTAGCCTTTGACTACTCCAAAATAGATATGTCTCTTCCATGTACCATTCCCCACTAGACGTGATTACTAGCCACATGGAAGAGGTTTGCAGTTGTGTCTTAACATCCTTTGGAGTTTTCTCCAAAAATGGCCTGAAGTTGATCTCTTGAAGAACTAATCTTTGGATCTCTTGTGACCTCAAGCCTTGGCATAGGTCTAGGCACTTCTCCTCTTTGGGATTATTCTATTAAAACTTCTTCTTTTGGAATCTGTCAAACAGATTCCACAAAGAGGTCCTATTACATGGGTTGCCTTTGGTAGTTCCTGGCCTTGTTCTTGTTGGCCCCTTCTAGCTCTAGGTCATTTCTTCCATGGTTGCGAGGTTTCTTCTTCTTACAAGCATTTTGATTTTGGTGCCATCTGTAATCACAACGAGACCATGAATTAGCAATCATTGTGTAACCTTAAAGCAATTGGGATACCTTTTCTCTTAAGGATAGTTACACTTGGCTAAGTTGTAATTATGACTAATTTAATTAATCTTATTGTCATTTTATTTATGTATTATCATTAATAAATCATCCTAGAGGTTGTTGGAAGGCTTAACTCTTGAAAATTTTGATGCTTATATGTTGTTAAGGTTATTAATCCTTTGGGGGAGTTAGAAAAATTTCATCAATTTTTCATCAAAAACCTTAAGGTTTGTGGCCCCCATGATAAAGCTCTTATCTCTAGTAAGTCCAAGATCAAAAAATGAAGTGATTTAGACAAACGGTTGGGAAGTTATTAGCTCTAAAAGATTTTAGGCTCTAAAAAATTTCAAAAACTCCCTGTGTGTTATGAGAAATTTGCAAACAATTCCAAGTGCTAGGTGATATAAATAGGCTATATGCACTGCGTTGACAAGGCTTCATTAATGCATTCGGCTATGTCGATGAGGCCTTGTTGATGTAGCTATTAACCATCATTGACTTTTGTTGACTTTGATCAAAATTTCAAGAAACAAGAAATTTTTGGATGAAATTGAGATCAAATGAAAGTTTAAAGGACCAAGAATAATATGAAACTATGAGAAGAGGATGTTGAAGCTCATAAATTTGAAAAAATAGAGAAAAATAGATTTAGTGAATGAATGAAATGAAAGATTAAGGAGCATTGAGCGATATACCTAATGAAATATGTAAAAGATAGAATTGTAGTGATGTCAAAGGTAAGGAACCCTAATGAACCAAGCCAAAAGCTATGCAAGTGGATCCTTCCCATAGCAAGCTCATGCCCTTTTTGCCCTTGCATAACCTCAATTGAAGAGTCCATGGACCCCACAGTTGATTAATGATCATGAAAACTTAAGGACCAACCCAAAAGAATCTACATAAGAATCCCAACACATTAGACTAAGACATAGAGCATGACATAGAACCCAACAGCGAGGTGAGTTATGGCAACATGGATGGATGATAGAGAAGGTGAAATGGAGTTTCAAATTGAGATCATAAGAAGTCCCTTGTGGAAGTTCCATCCTTAGCCCAAACCAAAACCACCTACTTTAGTGACTTCGCATCACCACTCCAAGACCGATCCACCCACTCAAGACATAAGAATGCTCCCACAAAATAGCCATCATTTCATAGAGAGAAGAAAAGAGAAGTAGGAAATAAGAGAGAAAGAACCTTAGTTAGATGGAACCTTTAGGCATAGGTGCATGTCGTTTGAGTCCCATAACTAGTGCTTGTAGCCCATTTATTTGTCCAAGGGATGTGCTTTGAATTTCCATTGTTTTTATTTTTTATTTTTTGAAATGGGAACCACACCATACAAGGACTTATTCTTGTTGAAAGGGTGTGCTTTGAATTCCCATTGTTTTTCTTTTTGGATGGGAACCACACCATGCAACAACATTATTTGACTTCCTATTAGTGGTTGGTAAGGAATGGTAAGAAGTTCATGAAACACACTCAAACACTCAAGCAAGTAGAAGAGTACAAAGAGTATTGAATCCTTTTGAAGTCACACCCTTTACAAACCTTTGAATCTTTCCTAATTCTAGAACTACCAAGGTCACCAATTGATTAAAAGTTTCTTTAATGGAAGGGACCTCAAATTCCTAGAATAAGAAAAACCATAGAGTTCATTGGATTGTCAAATGTCATGGACTCACTACCTATTCCATAAAAAATAAACCATGTCAAATTCATCAAACATTAAAATTCAAAAATAGAAACTAGACATCGACAATCACACATTAAGCACAAACCATCATTAGTAAACAACAATAGTGGTACTATGTCTTATGGCAAGAAAGTAAATTTATTAGCAAAAATGAAGAAAAACCATACTTAAATTGAACCAAACAAAGAAAAATATATAAGAAATGTGAAATAATCAAGAAATTTCAAAGGTACTAAAGATGGTATAAAATTAGAGAAATTTGAAAAATCCAAAAACATGAAAAACAAAAGGTAGAAAAACTAAGGAGCCAATTTGATGGTTAGCACAAATGACTATCTCCCCCATGACTAAGTTGGAAGGAGGAGAATTAAAAAAATAGAACATGGTTGTCCATTTGTTGAGGTGGTAGTCACACTAGCCTGTCTTGGTTCTAGGAAAGGCTTAACTTATTGGATGTTAACCAACTGCTTTTCATTCAAACATTCAGGCTTATAGATCAACATGATCCTACAGGGAAAGGTTTAATTAGTTATATATGGTCCCTCCCACAATGCTTGTAATTTTTTCTTTTGAGGTACATGTGTGGGGTTCTAATAGAGAACCTTATCTCCTAGTTGAAGTTTTACTTTCCTAATTCTAAGGTCATGACATTGCTTTCTAAATGCCTTGCTCAACTCATTCAAGGATAGGGCCACCAATCGATTTTCATCTATCATGTTGAGATTGATCAATCTTTCCTTTTGTGCTAGACTTAGGTCAAGGTTTAGATCATAGGCTGTTAAGAGTGTATGAAGCTCAGATTAGATTAGAAGTGTTGGAAGTTTTCTGTACACCAACTCGTAGGGAGAATAGCCAATAGGAAGTTTCCAAGTTGAACGATAAGCCCAGAGAGCATCGTTAAGTTTTGTGCTCTAGTCCTTCCTATATTTGCTAATGGTTCACGTTAGTATTTTTGTAATCTCTCGATTGGTTACCTCTACTTGACCATTGGCTTAGGGGTGGTAAGGTGTTGTTAATTTATGTTCTACCCCCAGATGTTACATTAATTTTCTAAATGTGGCACCTATGAAATGAGTTCCATTATCAAAAATTAGTGAACATGACACCCCAAACCTATTTACGATATTTTTTTGTATAAATTTGGTAGTAGTGGATGATGTACAATCAGTAATGGATGTAATGAAACCCATGAAGTCAATGCCCCATATGTCAAAAGGTTCTAGTGGTTGAATCCACTATTGAGGACCTTCCATGCAAGTAGTCATCCCCCCATCATGTTGACAATGTTCACAAGACTTAACAAACTAGTGGGAATCCCTAAAGATTATAGGCCAATAATATCCTACCATCAGGATTTTTATGGTTGTGCATCTCCTTGCATAGTGTCCTCCGCAATGTCCTTCATGAGCATCTTGGAAAACATGTAGTTGATCTTCATCAAGGACACACCATCAGATTAGGCCATCGGCACACACCTTATAAAGGTGTCCATTGATTTCCATGAAGTATTTGACCTAATGAAGAAATTGTTGCTTGTTCCTAAAATCCAAGTCTTATGGCATTTCTTGAGTGAGAAATTAGGTGAGGATGCCATTATAGCATATTTATTTTTTAGGCATTGGTTCACTTATTACTCTAATAAAGAGGAGGTTTTCAAGAAACTAATCAAAGAGTGGGCTCTCCTCCTCTTTGTTATCACATCTTAAGCAAGAGATGTGGTTAGCAACCACATTCTTGGTTCCTTTTTGATCTACCATAGTGAGATTGAGTTCCTACAAGATCACCAACCATGGTATAACATGGGGGCTTACCATTGGCTTGTTCATGAGGAAGTGAATTGCACTATGGTATGTATGCACAAATACTCTATAACCAAGCACATAGTGCCTAAACTTTTCTAGCACATACACCACTACCATTAGGTCTTTTTCCATGGTGGTGTAATTTAATTATGCTCCCATAATGCTTCAACTCGTGCAGTGGATATAGTATGGACATTTCTTATCATCCATCTATGTGACCATAGCTCCCAAGGTGTAGTTAGATGCATCTATCATGATATGGAAAGGTTTAGACTAGTTTGGTGCTCTTAGGATTGGTGTTTCAATGAGTTTCTCATTTAATTATTAGAACTCATTTCACATTCCTTGGTCCAGATGAAAGATGCATCTTTCTTTGTAAGCTCTACCAATGGCTTTGCAATCTTAGAGAAATTCTCTATAAATCACTGGTAGTAGCCAGTTTATCCAAGGAATGACTGAACATCTTTAATAGTCTATAGTTGACATGTTATTCCTTGGATGATCCTTATTTTTTATGGGTCTATCTCAATTCCTTTTTGTGAAATTTGGTTTCCTAACACAATGCCTTCTTGGACCATGAGATGGCTCTTTTGCCAATTGAGCCATTATTTCTACACATCTTTTCAGTACTTGCTCAAGCCAGTTCAAGGTTTGCTCAAAGGTAGCTCCATAGGTGGAAAAGTCATCCATGAAGACTTCAACACCACTACCAAATTGCTATTGAAAGATACTAAGGACCAAGCATTGAAAGGTTGCATGGGCATTGCATAGAATAAATGGCATCTTACAATATGCAAAAGTCCCTTAGGGACTCGTGAATGTTTTCTTGGGCTAATCTTCGAGTGCAATTTGGATTTGGTTATAGCCACTATAACAGTCCAAAAAGCTATAATAACAATGCCCAGATATGGTGTCTAATACTTGATCGAAAAATGACAAAGGAAAATGATCTTTAAATGTTGCCATATTCAATAGCCTAAAGTTGATGCAAACCTGCCATTTGCCATCCTTCTTTGGTACAATTATGACTGGGCTAACCCACTCACTATCTATGATTGGATAGATAAACCACACTTTGAGGAGTTGCTCTATCTCCTTCTTGATGATTTACTTCAATTTGGGGTTTAGCCACCTTTGCGGCTACCTTCTAGGCTTCATGGTTGGGTTGGTGTAGATGCGATGTTGGCATATCCTTGTATTGACTCTTGTTAGCTCTATACATGACAAAGCAAAGGTTGTTGATCATTTTTTTGTCACTTTTCACAACTTTTATTTTTGTTTAGGAGCAAGTTTGACATTAATTATGATTGATTTTCCATTCTTTAAAAATTCATACTCTATACTGACCGGTAAAGTTTTTAGTTCTAAGGGCTCTTACTTGAAGTGATTAAGGATTTCCAACTCTTCCTAATAGGTATCATCATCTTCATTAGAGAGTTGGGAATGAACTTGTTCAATTTTGTCCATGCATTCAACATATACACAAGTTAAGCTTTCAATTGACTCCATGCATAGTATGTTGCTATCTAAATCAACTATCAGCCACTGGGTGCCCTCCTGCTTTATGGCTACTATGTACAGAAACCTTTGAATGTTAATTTCTTATGCACATTGATTGAATGCCTTAATGTATGTACTCTTGATTAACCAAATATTTTACATGCAATTGCACTCATTATCATTGTACACAATGCATGGAATCTGCTTCTTCTCAATTTTTCTTAGCTCATTTTCCTTAGATATTTCTAAAGATAGGTCCCTTATGTCCATTCTTGCATTGACTATACTTAACCAAGCTCTTTCCATGATGATGGGGAGGTCGTTTTTGGAGTTGTTCATCTTGATTACTAGAAAATTAGTAGGATAGGATCACTTACAAACTGTGGTCACAATGTCCTCTACTAAGCCCAAAGGGATAGTAATTGACTAATCTACTAATTCTAGATGAATGTTACTCTTCTTGAGAAGTGGTAGGTTCTAGGCCTTGTACATGTCATGGAAGATGAGGTTGACTCTGGAACTAGAGTCAAGAAGAGCTTTGCATGGCTCTTGTCTAGCAATCTATAGATAAATAAGTGAACTTCTTAGATCATATCTTCTTATAGGAATATTTTCAACCTTAATCCAATTAGAAACAACATGGGTTAGCATACAGTGTGGATCCTAAGCAGCACTTGGTTTGAAGGGCACTTGAAGGTGTTTGATGTAGAGGATGAGGGTGCTAGAGATGCGGATGATCAACTAGAGCAAGTTGTGAGGGCTAGAGAGGGTTGTTGGGTTAGAAGAAAGGTCTTTTTCTTAATTGATTATCCAAACCAGTTGGTTGAAAAACTAATTATGAGTGTACAACCCTCATAGCATTTTGTTGTTGCAGTTGTGGAGGAATCTCTCCCTGCATGGGTGGAGTAGGAGGTAATTAGGTTGAAGGTGTAGGTGTATGTGTAGAGGGATGCAGAGGATGGTATGGATATAGATATAGGTTTTTCCCTTGAGTAGATGGTGAATGTGTTTGGTGGTACTCTGGAGAGTAGTAGTGATGTTGGAATGATGTATGACTTGCAGAACTTCTAGGAGAGATGGGCTACTAAACATAGTACCTATATGGATCTATTTGCCTATAAGGGTATTGCTACCTTAGTGGTGGCATTTCCCTTGATTGTGGTTGGTAGCATTGTTGGTATTGATCATAAGGTTGTGAAGTAGTTCCACTTAGGTAGTAAGCTTGTTGTTGCTGGTGGAATTGTCTTGGACTACCTTGAGGGTAAGGCAATCGTCTTGAAGCTTTCCTACATGCTAGGCAAGGATTCAATGCATACGGTCTAGACTCTTGTAAGTGTGAAACTATAGGGCAACATCCCTTTGGATGTTTATATTGGCAAATGCCACATTCAGTTTCATCATCAAAGTCAAACTCCACAACTTCCTCTATTGTAGCAATTTTGCCCTTACCTCTTTGGTAGGTACGTTCAGCTTCTTTTTGCCTCATGTGATTACGATCACTATTTTACTCTTTGGATTCTTTAGAAATATTCAAGTCAATTTAAAATTTTTCATCTAAAGAGTCCCATAATTTATCAACCTTGGCCAAAATATCATAAATAGATTTTTGGATGGACAAGGTCTTTTTGTTCATTACTCCATCAAGTGGTAATTCCTCCTTGTTACAAAATAAAACCTCTCATTTTCTAATGGAGGGATCCCTATTATACTCTTCAACACGTTCCCTTTTTTGTAGCTCATATTTTTCTTTTTCTACCTACTCAATTAGCCTTTGGATTTAATGAGCTCTCATTTCAAACAACCTTCCTTAGGCATACATCCCAAGGGTTCTTCTTGTTTCTACTCTAAGCCCATCTATGATGTGGAAAAGTTGTTTCCTCTAAGAATAACCATGGCTAGGGCATTGATGTAGTAGTGAACAGTATTGGTCCATGGTATCATCCAAGGGTTCATGTACTTATTATTTCCAACCTTGGATTTGCCTTCTTAAATTAGACACTTTGGAGTATGTTTGGTATTTTTCATTGAATAGTTCTAACATGGTACTCCATCTGTGGATAGATTCTGGCTCTAAGGACTAGTACCAACTTTTAGCTTCCTTAATGAGTGTCCTTGAGAAAAGCTTGAGTTTTTGCCACTTCTTCTCTATGTTCTATAAGGCATAGGCATCTTGAAAAGCTTGTAGATGTGTTTGCAGATCAGAGTTGTATCCCCCTTCAAATCTTGGGATATTATTCATGTTTAGGTGCTTGATCTGACTATCCTTCATATGCCTGGTTGGGATTTTCACTATCTCTACAATGTTGATCATACTTCAAGTTACCAATAGAGGTTCATCATCACCACTATGTCTATGATGTCAATGATGGTTTTGGCCAACCCCTTAGTTCTAGTGGCCTTCACAGTCATTGTTGTCTCGATAATTACCTTCATCATAATTATTTCAATTATAGCTTCCATGAGAATCATCAAATGAAGAGGAATGTTCTAAATTGGATGAAGAGGAAGGTGGACTAACACCACCACCACAGTGTTCACCACCACTCTTACACTTATTGTGATCACCATCCTTGGATCCCTTACTATTATGGTGCTTGCCCAAGTTCCTACCTTGGCTACCACTTTTTCCTAAATCTAATTTATGAATAGTGGATTGTAGGATTAGGTTCACACCCTCATAATTTGTAATAGGGGGTGGAGAATCTTCATGTTGAGAACCTTCAGTAGGAGGATCCTCAGTGTCATGTTGATTTAGTAGGAATAAGGGATTGGTGTAATGTTTCCCCTTTGTAGCTTCATGGAGTTTCTCTTGATGTTGATCTCATTTACATTGTGTTTTAGTGGGACAATAGTTTCAAGTGTCATATCCATCCATAATGTATTCTTTGTGAAGATATGCTATGCCCAGCTTCTTAAGGGTTTTGAATAGCATCTCAGGCATAGATCGATTGGGGGGTAAGATGATGTTGCCCTTCATATCATGCCATCATAGTTGTTCATCCTAATGTAGGATGAAGATGAAATTTAGTACAACCTCATCTAGATGAGTCTATATCACCTTGCATTCTTCTGGGACTGGTGGTTTGGTATCTTTATGCTTATGAGAAGAAGAAAACATTTTGCAAAACAAAATAAAATAAAATCATCAGTGTGCTTTTATAATTCTATGTATAGTGGAAATGATATTAACCTTGAGGTTCATACAATGATATTAATGGTATCCACTTAGACCTAAATAGCACACATTCTACAAACAAAGTCCCTAGCAATGGCACCAATGATGAGCGGTGAGGTACCCCTACGTCCAACCATACGAATCACAAAATGTTCACATGTGACTCAGTTGAATTCCACGAACTTTATCTTTTCTTGTGCACTAGTTCTTTAGGAAGTAAAGCTTGCCTTAAGGTCAATTTTTGTCTTCCCAATTACACTTGTGATATTTGTTGGTATAGTTAAGTGTAACTAAGGCATCTAATTTTTATCATTTTGTGTTTTATAAGTTGGTGCTCAAATGTAGATAAAAGGAATTTGATTAACTAATTAACTAGTATTTAACTAATTCTAACATAAGCATCTGATCCCACTTTCCCTACACATCCTAAAGCCATGTATCCATTGTTGGGTGAACAAGTGCTATGCTACTAGGCGTACCAAGCAATAATGTTGGTGGGATTACCAAACGAATACGTGTTATGCTCAAAGTAATCGTACTCATGTGTGTAATCTATCTAGCTTAATTGATTCATTAATGGAATATCTAGAAAATATTTAATAACTAATGAAAAATATTTAATAAATAATTAAAAACATTAAATGCATAAATAAAATAGCTAATTTATCCAAAGTGCTGCAAGGTTTATCAAAAAGCTCTTCTTTATTGTCACACACATTACCGTGCTCAAGTACAACAATGCTCGAATAAAGATGTATCTACTCAATGACTCCTGTTGTAGGCACTTGAGGGAAAATTCTAACTTTCAAATGGAAAAAATGTAAGAGCTTCACTACAACTACAATCTCTACTTCTACCATAAATGCATCTACAAGCACGTATTTATAGCCAAAAATCAAGCAAGCCAACACTGCGTCAATGGAGCCTCATTGATGCATGACACGATGCATCGATGAGGCCTCGTCAACGCAACCAACTAGACACCACTCATCAATGTTTTTATTATTATTTTAATAAAAAAAGAAATGCTCATCCATTATTCTATCCTAGGCTGATGATCTCTTGTGTCAGCTACAAGATGCTGTAGGGTTGGAGAGACTTGGTGTATCACAATTGGATGACCAAAGAGTCCATTGAGCACTCATTTAAAAATAAAACTAAGCTATGCATATTAATGATTTTTGGTATCTTTTGTTAACTGCACATTTTTTATTTTTTGGAGCATTTTTGGGGCAATTTTGAAGGGTTTTGAAGAGAGTTATCATGCTCCAATTCATTGTTAAATAATCCTTTGTTCAAGCCTTTATCTGTCAACATGAAAATATGAGAGGCTAGAAAAATTTGATAATGAGGATTTTAAAAACTTGGCATCATGTTAATCCATCATGGTGGTCAATCTTGGTATATTTTAGTTTTTATTTCTCTCTCCTTGTCATTTAGCAATTGAGTTCATATAGTTAACATATTTTTTTTGCTTCCAATAAAAGTTTTAGTGCTTTAATGAAGACTATTCTAAGGTTAGAGATTGTTACTATTTTTTTGGTTGCTATTCATTATTTTCTATTTGTGATTCAATTGAATAATAATAATAATAAATAGTCAGCTATAAAATTTGTTCTCTTTTTTCCCATAAATTATATTCTAGTTCTTAATGATTTCTAGCTATAGCAATGCTATTTTTAAGGTTGTTTTCCTATTTCCTTTAGTTGCTAAGAAATCGATGAGTAGTTGAGATATGCTTATGCCCAACCATACAAATCACAAAGCATTCACGCACGATCCAATTGAATTTTATGGACTTATGTCTTTTGGTACACTAGTCTTTTAGGAAGTTAACTTTTTCCCTAATAGTAATTTGTTGTTTTCTGAATTAGACTTTTGATGCACAAAGGTATCATTGAGTGTAATTGAGGTATATGATTTTTATTATTTTATGTTTTATATTCCTAGTGCTTAAAGTAGAGAAATGAACTAATTTAATTTAACTAGTTAACTAATCTCTAACTAGTCCTAACATAAGCATCTAGTCCCACTTTCTGTACATGTCCTAAACCCACGTATCCACTACTAGGATTACCAAGTGAATATGCTACTGGGCAAACCAAGCAATAATGCTACTAGGATTACCAAGTGAATGCATATTTAGGCTTGAAGTGGTTGTACTTATGTGCTTAATATATTTAGCTTAATTAATTAACTAATTACTTGAAGTCTAATTTAGCTTAATTAATTACATAATTAATAAAAATAATAAATGCATAAATAAACCATTAATCTATTCTAAGTGCTATAAGGTTTGATCAAAATGCATGTCTTTATTGTTGTTCACACTAGTATGGTTCAGGTACAATAATGCTCGAATAAAGATCCATACACTTTCTGACTCCTATTGCGGGCACTCAAAGAAATATTCTAACTTTCAAATGACAAAACTGCAAGAGCTCTGCTACAACTATGACTTGACCTTCCATAAACATGGCTAGTGAGTGCATATTTATAGATTTTATTGCAGCGCTACATCGATGGGGTCCCATAGATGCAACAAATTCTATGTCGATGTGGCCCCATCAATGGGGCAACACCATGTAGATGGGACCGCATCGACGAGGCCACATCAATGAGAGCCCATCGACATGACACAACAATGATCCATCAGAAATCAAATGTTTACACCCTTGATGATAGTGATGTCTAAAATAGAGACTATGACATTTTCTTTATAGCTATGGATATATGGTTTTCTATGTTTTATTTTTCTTTCAACAAAACCTTTAAATCTGTACTCTAGTCAAACTACTTAGGTTATAATATTCTACTCTTTTAAGACCTTTATTAGGTTCAACAAGTATACTAAGCAGGATGCATTAAAATAAAGGAAACATTGGTTAATTTTTACATGTAAAAATTCATCTAGGAGTAGAGGTATGAGGCAATAATAACCTATTTTTTTAACATAGAACAAACCTCTATGGTGTAACTCTCTATTGTTTGATGTGTGAGCTAGTTCCTTAGATGGCATTTAAAATCTACTTAAGATACATATTTACTTTATTTTGATTGTATGATAAGGAAATTAGATCTTGGAAATCTTGAAGTCTTATTGGAGTAATTCTTTTATTACCTAATGAATGTTTTGTATATTTTATCATAGTTAGATTTTCCTTTCATGCAAAGTAAAATATTGTTTATTTATTCTTATTTCAGTATGTTAATTCCATTTTTTACAAGTAATTACATTATTTTATTTATACAAACAAAAGAAAGAAAATACATGTGTGATCATGTATATTTATTTGCTTTCAATAAAACAAACCCACATGAATTATGATTAGAAGCCCTCTAGAACCTAAGTTAAGGAATTCACCTAAACAATTCATAATTAAGTGGATGATGCATTTGATTGGTTTACATTATGTGAAGCATGTAATATTTTTAGGGATAATAAATGAATCATTTTAATAATAATATATTCATTCCCATACCTTGAATGGATGGCTTGCATTGTTTAATTATTTTGCATACATCTTACCATGGATGTGGAGATGAACAACACTATCCAACCATACCCGTACATATGCTTACTTCAGCATAATATCCTAAGACATTGGATCCTTGGAGGTAGAGTTGCATAATGAATCAAGGTTTTCAATGATGCAGGAACCATTCACAAGTGTGTACCCACCTCACATATGATCCTTGATCACCTATTTGGGGGGTTTATCAAGGTGTAGTTCAAAAATGATGGTTGAGCCAAGCCTTGTTTGTGTAGTTTAAAACTTGAAGATAACTCAACTCATAGCCAAATGTTGATTGAACTCTTTGCATTAGATGGCCCTCAATGTAGAAATGAAATTTCACATTACATGGGCAAAGTTATTGAAGCCTATACGATTTTTATTCCCAACCATTATTTAAAGCCTATCATAGATTAAATGATTTTGTTTGGTGGAACTAAAATAGAGAATTACGAGTACATCCAACCATATTTGTTGGTGCTACTTGAAAAATAAAACTTAAAACAAGTGATTCACATAAATATTTGATGTGTTCTAGCTTTCTAAATGATGGAAAGTGTTAGCTATTATCCTTGGCTATGCTAGTTCTTAAGGTATTAAAGTACTACGAAAGATAGACAATATGTAATTGATGCATTAATCATTAAGACAATGAGAAGTGGTAATGTCTCATATTATCAACAAGTTGTTATGTATAGTGAGGGAAGGAGGTATGTAGGCTTTGTAATCAACCCATCATTATTTGAGTCATATTCTTAGTATGTGCTAGTGTAAGCATAGCTCCATGTTTTAAGAGGATTTGAGGAAAAAACTTATAATGAAGTTTAAAGGCTAGTTATTAGGGGCTCTACACCAAAGAGAGAGAAAATACAAATATAATTCTCATAGTAATTATATAGTACAGAAATTCCAGGTAAACATTACATGTTAGAAGAAAAATAACTGATAAGTGGAAGCTTAATGGTTAAGCTAAAAGAAGTTTTAAAAAGGAAATCTAAGCATCAACTTCTCCATCTAACTCCTACTTCTCATAATTAATTGAATTACCTAGAAGACACAAAAACACAAAGGGGATCAATCTTAAGTCTAAGGATGGAAAATAAGCTACAAAGTACTCCCTTATGGGTTTTAATTGAAGGCATCAAGTAGCTAGATAGTCATGCATAAAGAGTAGCTACAAGTAGAGAGTTAGCGCCCAAAATCACAAACATGCATAGATGAATATCAAATAACTAATATTAACTAAATGAAATATTCAAAAGTAAAATATTTAAAAAAAGGATCTATCACCTTCCACTAAATTCAAGTGATTTCAAACTAAGAAAATGATACTTACTGCTAAAGTTGAGCTACATAAGTATCTGACTCCCTACCAAGTGAAGATAACCCACAAAGATGTATGATACTCATCAACAAAGTCAAGTTGCATAAGTATTTGGCTTACTATTAAGAGAAGACAACCTACATAGTCACCACAAAGATTATTAGAAAATCCACCAACAAAGATGAGCCACATAAGCATTGCTAATTCAAATTTAAGGTCAAAATAATTCAAATGTCAAAATATAATATATAATAAAACAAACAATCCCTAGATAGTGGAAACATGTCTTATAACACCTTGCTAACTATGCTTAGGCTAGTAAGGCATTACTTATATAATTATTCAAATTGCAGAAAAGTGTAAAACCAAATAAAAATTGAATGAATACTAAGAAAATATAACAAGAAAAGTCATAGGAATAAAAAAAAATAAGCACATTAGAATAAGAGAAAAATGCAATAAAATGTAACACATTGTTAAGATAGTGACAATAGCCCATGTGTTCCAAACCTAACCTATACATTAAGAAAAACAAAATGAATCCTTATTACCCAAGCCAAAAATTTACAATAATAGTAGGGAAAAATATAGCTAATATGTTAGAAATGTAATTTAATTACACATGAAATTGATAATAGATAGAAAAAAAATATTTACATCCAAAAGGCATTGGACTCTAATATTGCATCAACTATCACATATAAACTTAATGGCAAGATATACAACATGAATATAATAGAAATAAACATTGACACACACTACAAACAAGCAAAGTACAATACTAATACAACATCCAATATAACAAATCTAGTAGAACATTACAACATAGAATTAAACTTAAATTGAAAACATAATATCAAATAAGATCCTAAAACATGAAATTAGTGATCAATTATCTATTCTGTATCCTTCTCAACTAGGCTAACATAATCACTTAAAATTCACATACAACCAAGTAAATAAATCCTAAGGTTGACTAGGGCAAACAAACTAACAAAATATTTCCTTATGAGTTTGGTTGGAGACATTAGGGAGCTAGATAGTCATGCACATGAATAACTAAAAAAAGAGTTACCCAACCAAATACAACAAAATACAAACAAGAATAAACAATGATAATAATAACAAACTAAAAAATTGTCAAATATTAATTACAACTCTACCCCCACCCACTAAATCCGACAAATGAATAAACAAATAAAATGCACTTACTATGATATGTTTCATGCTATAAGTACTAACTCACCCTTGTGATATGCTTCATGTTATACCATGATATGCTTCATTTTGTAAGAATCTGACTTACCATCTTGATATGATTCATGTTTTAAGAATTTGAATCACCACCATGATATGCTACATGCTATGATCACTACAAAATGGTACAAAAGGTTGGCCAAACTAATTATGAATCCAAATGATAAATTAACTAAATCTAAAAACTAATAAAAAAATCCTTGGGTGGTGGGCATATGAATTTAAATCACTTAATATAGCCAATGAAATGGTGAGTCTAAACCATATATTTGATTGGTGAATCTAAATTTTGTAGTGTGTGATGAGCGGTGGAGCAATCCAATACCCAACTATACAAGTCATGAGTGTCCACATGTGACCTGATTGTAATCTATGGATGAGACAATGTAAATATGCTAGCCATTGGTTTAAGTCCATGACTGTTATCTTCCCACATGAAGCTAGTGAAATCTAATTGTATGGTTTAGCTCAATGTGAGGTATAAGATGAGTGATGTTGTCAGGCCATTATTACTCTTACCAAACATAGTGAAATAGAAATGATTTCTAATTCTAAGTAAAATAAGTAAATGAATCTATTCTAGCCTAAGACAATGGATATTTTTTCCTAATTTTTCGTACATGTCTTAGGCTTATGTAATTATCACTAGGATTACCAAGTATTTTGCTACTAGGTTTACCAAGTAATAATACTACTAGGTTACCAAATGCTCACACTTTATGCTTGAAATTAGTCATATTTATTTTACTTAATATGAACATGTAAAAGTAAAGTGCTTTGGAAAAGTAAATCATTGAGCTAGAAAATAGTAAGAAAATTATTATAAGTGTAAATAGTACATCTAGGAGAATGTTGTAATAGTATGAAATAACTTGATCTTTATTGCCAATCACTTGTGCCCAAGTATAAGATGTTCAAATAAAGACATTGTTCACAAAGTCACACTACACTACAGGAATTCATACTTCTAAATACTAAGTCTAAGTGGACAAAAAAAACTGATAGAGTTTCAGTAAGGGTTGAGTGAATTATATGTTGGACTATGCACCTAAGTGCTATATTTATAGGTGAGCATACATCCCAAGATATCATATATATGATGATGTAGCACATGCTACAATATCATAGCTATGATATCATAGATTTGATATAGCTTCTATGAAAAATACAATTTATCATACCCCCATGACTAATTGGAAATTCATCATCAAGTTTTAAAAAAATGAGGATAAAGTCCTTCACAAAATTGGGAGTAGATTTGACTTAACATGACCGACTTACTATTTACATGATTCTAAATGTTGCAATGATGTTTTATAAAAATTTTATACAATTGTGTGACAATGAAAAAATGGAAAAAAACAAAATAAATTTGAAGATCTCAATGTAGCCTAAGTAGTGCCTAGTGGTGGTGCTCTTCCATTGGTTACTTTCCCTTGTCATTAGATTTCTGGAATTTGTATCTGTTCAGGAGCCCCTACAATTTTTTTTGCTTCATTTAGGGATCATGTACCATCTAAGGTGATTAAGAAATGTGTGATGGAATAGGTACATCCCATAGACATGGAAGTTGTGAGAACATTTGATTTGCTTTCACATAGCATGTCATAAACTATCTCCTTTCCTCCTCCAATGCCTTGGCCTTCATTTTCAACTCTTGATAATCTATCATATGTCTATCTAGGTTTGTTGCAACACCTTTTTGGCCTTGGTAGTTAGCCTTAACTACTTCTAGTTCTGAATTTTCAATGTACAGTTTTTACAAAGTGTCTTTCTAATTGGCAAGTTCCTTCTCATAAAATGCATATGTGACCACTACTTGTTCCAACCCGTTTCTGGGCCTGCCTGTTATTAACATGGCTAATTTAGCACATTGTAGGTTTGCTAACCCCATGTATTTAGTAAGGTCCTCAATCTACAAGTCTTTATTTTTTATTTTTTCTTGGTGGACATGGGTCATGCTATCCAAGATAGGTTGCCAATTTGGATTTTGTGCTAAAATGGAGTTAATCTAGGCTTTAGTCATCTGGAGTTCTTTATCATTTATTTTCTTATACATGTCCACTTGATCATAGAGATGTTCCTTGAGCCTTTCATACCTCTTCACTTCATTTTGTGATGCACTTATTTCAATTACTAACTTTTGTCAAATTACACATACCTCCTCCATAGAAAGGGTTCTTTTTTCTCATGCAAGGTGACTCATATCCTGGTTGACCCTCACCAATTGTTCTCTTCATGGGTGGATACTTTCTTCAGGGATGTTTTTTTTGCTTCTCCACATTGTTCAACCTTGTATTATCTACAATCAGCTATGTTTGGGCTTTAGCCACTAAGGCATCCCACACCGCATTCTCCTTTTCATTCTCAACTTGCTTGTTATCCTCTATGAGGTGATTGATTTGTTCTATTCTAAACTATTCCAACTAGTCAATTGCAATAAACTAAGTATTATTCCTTTGTTTAGCCCTCAGGGTTGCAACCTCTTATTGTAATCTATAAACTTCATTTTTTACATGCTTTGCCCTAGTTTCTGCCATGACTAGTCTTTCTTTGGTGGCTATTAGTTCTACCTATACTACAGTGACATCACTAGGGATGTCAAAGAGATTTTGCATCACTTGTCCCATCTACAGTAGTCTATCCAATATATCCTCATGATCAGCAAGAGTCATTGATGTACCAACTAACATTTGGACATCTCTAGTTCTAGTAAGATTAACTAGTGACATAACATGTACATTAAATGATTCCTTTATGTGATCAGTGATCACTTATGCTACTCCCACTACATCCTAGTGCTACATAACCACAACAATGGCTCCTTCTCCAGTCTCTAGCACCACTTGCAATGATGTATCATCCCCTAAGATCTATTGTGATCATTCATCCCCTCCTCCTAACTGCAATGAAATTTGTACATTAGTAGGTTCTATGGAAGCTATGGGTTTGACAACACTATTGATGAATTTATAAATGTTGGCCTCTTCATGTGATCCTCAACTTATGGTTTATGCAATTTTCTATAAATGACGCATCGATAGTCAGTAATCTAATGGCACTGGTGGTGGAACTTGCTGCTACTGCTATTCTTGTTACTACTATTTCTATTATTCTTGCTGCTAGCCACTAGTCCCAGCTTGCTACTATTACTTAGTGGTTTGGGTGGCTTCCTTAGTGCCTATTTGTATTTCCACTTGGTCCTTCTTTGGAAGTGTTAGTTTGAGCATTTCAATGTATGAGGCATTCTGAGCCTTCTTAAGTACATCATTGGTGTATCCTAGGATGTCAGCTTATCTACAAAGCCTTCTAATGAGACAAGAAAATGGAAGTGTCAACTTTCATATCTTCTTTTCTTCAAATTGCCTTTGGATTTCAAGGAAGTAAAGGTGGGAAATGTTTGCATTCTAGTTTCCCATTAGAATAGCACTTCCTTGAGCCTCATAGGTTGAAATTCTATTGAGCCTTTTAGTTGGGAATAGGTGATATGTGTTGATTTTAAAATTGATCCATTCTTTAGCAATTAATTCATTGTATTCTTTATCATCTTTTCCATAGGCTCGTTGCAACCACAATTTTCTTGTATTAGTATCAGATCTAGTGGATAATTGTGCCACCTTTACCCCTTCAGTGGGTATATTTAGAGCTTGGAAAATCTCCTTTATTGAATAGGAGACTAAGACTCCTTCAATTCTAACTGTGGCATTTACTTATTGATTATGTCAAAACTGATAAGTTTCTCCTAAGTATCATTCTCCACTATTTAAGAGTGTTGGCCATAATGGTGATGCTTGAATTTGTGCCTTTACTGCATTAGGAGAAAATTCCATGAATGGATCAAAGTTTAACTCCACAATGACTATGGTCATGATTGATTTTTCTCAGATTACCTGAAGGCATTTTTGTGATAGCATAATCCATTGTCCTTGTTCTAGCATGGGAGGAACTCCTACCTCTACCTAGGCAGAGTGCTCTGTGTTAGGAGTGTATTGATGGATACTAAACAATTGAGCCTCTTGCTTTGCATGTTCTACTTGTGAGGTTTGTTCTCCTATTCGACCTCTTCCATGACCTCTAGGCCTCTTGCTTGCAACTTGTGGTAGTTCACCTTGTGCTCCTCTTTTTGGGGCCATCTGCAATCAATCAAGGGTTTGGAATTACAAGAGTATTCTCATAAATTTGTAACAGTTCAATACCTTACTCATACCCTTAGTTATATCAAGTTCTTAGTTCATTATGATTGCAGAGTTAGAAAATCTTCAAAAACATAACCCCATTAGTGCTTTCCTGTGGCTTAAAATAATTGATATGGTTAATTAGGAGTCCTATTAAAGTGATTTTGGCCTTAATATGGGTGATTTTCTTTAAAAATTCTTGTTATCTCCTTTGAACTTACCCCTATAACACCTTCTAGGCATTAGAAATTCTAAAAATTTTGCTTAGATTTTCCTTGCTACACCCCCACAACTAAGATAAGTACTCCAAGATCAAATAGATTTGAAAATCATGAAAATCAAAGTTATAGTATACAAGATATGGCGTAGGGAATCTAGAAAACCAAAGCTCTCAAGAAGAAAAGCAAAAACCTCCCTTTTTGCAAATGAAGAATGGCAAAAATTTTGTTAATTTTGGCACAATATATATATATTTTTATGTGCATAATATTAGATATTATATATTGGAGATCTGATATCAAATGTCCTTTGATATCGGAACTACAATATCATTGTTAAAATTTGCAAATTTTTCTTGAGATTTTTTGGAAAAATGAGTTGAATCAACTATTTGGAAGATATGAAACATGTTTAAAGGGTCTTGGAGTGGAAATGATGCTCCTATTATGAAACTTTATTATTGAAAGTTCATAATAAAGGAATCTGAAGCTACGAAACTTTATTGAGCATATATGGGGTGAATAAGAAGGGAATAAATTCTTCGACATAGAAACAGAGTTATTGGATGTTAAGGAAAATATTTATTGAATAATTTAGTGTTTTGGAAGGCACAAGGATGTGGAATCATTGTCCAAGTATAGGATACAATAGTTATACAAGTGGGTCCTTCCCAAAGGAGCCTCTAGCCCTTAATGCCCATATATAACCATGCTTAAGTGTCCTTATCCACTAAAGGAGTTGAATATAATGCATACCTATTTAGAAAAACACACATGTTAGTATTACTAAATTGGAAAAATTATACTATATTACACAAAATCATAAGTGATGATCAATTGTACAATGAGGTGATATGGGTTTCAGAAAGAATTGCAGAAATCAGGACGTGAGGTTACTTACCATGGGCATAATAAATCCTTGTGTTTTATTAGTGGTTAAATTAATCATTAGCCTTTATGTCCAAGATTCAAACCAAGTCCAAACCACTATCGAGTGACATCGCATTGTTTTCACCTCTTAGATTCACAACCATAAGACTATTACTGTTATAGGGAGTATTATCACTTGGCATGTTTTCAATGTAATTTCTTTAATGTAATTGATTATTATTATTATTTTGAAATTCCTAAGAAGCCATGTACCTTTAGGCATGGGTAACATGTCTTTCCAGTGGAACCACCATAAATTTATTTTGTGCATGAGTTTTATTTTTAATCTATGTTAACCTTACCAGAGGATTACCTTTAGACATGGGTGCATGTCTTTCTAGTGACATGGTAAGGCAGCACTTTTTTTACTCTTACTCCAATTTTTCATTAGATCTACAAGGATATAATTACAAGCATATCAACATGATAGAACATACAGTAGTGATCCAAGAGATTCCACAAATCCCCTTGATGTCACACCCTTCACATTCCCACCTAGTTCTTTACTTTTTTGTCCAATCATAATGATCACAAGTTTATTCTTGGTTTTTTGATGAGAAAGAATATCATGGTAAGAACCTCTTATTATTAAAATGAGTGAACAGATGTTGTGGTCTCACTATACAAGTAATCAGTTCCTTATAACTCAATAACATAGAGAAGGCTTCACCTTATTTGAGACTACATCTTGCATTATTCTTAATTTTTTATTAATATTTATAGGTGTAATGAAAATAAAGCATGAAAAATTATAAAAGATAGTAAAAATGGAAAAGGTAAAAAAAATGAAAATTTATCAATGAATTGAAAATTTGTCAGAGGATGGGAAAAATATTAAGAATTAAAAGCTAGAAAAGAATAGGAAAAATTCAAGAAAATGAAAAAGTAAAAAGAAAGTAAAAAACTTATTAAAGTACCTACATGTTCAAATGGACACTTCCATGACTATCATTAGTAATAGTCAAATGAAAGAGAGAACAAGTAGAAGGTTGGTGTAGAAATTGAGTAGTTTCCTTGGGATATTCATAGTAGAATTTGACTTGTTAGACATTAGCAAGAATGAGCTTCTGTGTATAGGATGGATGGTAGATATGTAAGGCACTTGATGGATAAGTGGCTTGAACAATGTATGGTCCCTCCCAAAAGTGTCTAAAATTTGGCCTTTTGGGGTAGATGATTAGGATATAATAAAGGACCTTATCTTCTAGTTGTATAGTTACTTGTCTTATCTGTGTATCGTGCCTTAGTTTGGAGCATCATTTTTGGAACTCATTGCTCATAAGTGTTACAAGCCTATTTTCTTCTAAAAGATTTAGGTTCATGAGGTATTCTCATTGAGCTAAGCTCAGCTCAACTTGACTAGCAGTAGCTAAAGTGTGGAGCTTTAGCTAGATTGGAAGTGTTGCCAACTACCATAGACTAACTTGTATGAAAAGTATCCTATAGGTAGTTTCCAAGTTTTTGTATAGGCCCATAGAGCATCATTCAATTTGGTGCTCTAGTCTTTCCTAAATACTAACTATTCTTGTAAGTATCCTAGTAATCTCTTGGTTAGTTACTTTGGCTTGACCATTAGCTTGGGGATGATATGGTGTTGTTAGCTTATGATTCACCTCAAATTGTTACATGAGCTTTTTGAATGTAACACAAGTGAAGTGAGTTCCATTATCTAGTATGAGCATTCTAGATACTCCAAATCTATTCACCACATGTTGTTGAAAGAATTTGATAGCTATTTTGGTTGTACAATCTTTAAATACTACTACCTCTACCCACTTTGTGCAATAATCTAGTCAAAATGATATATGCTTTTTCATTTGACATTGGTGTAATGGATCCCATGAAATCAATTCCCCATATGTTGAATGGCTTAAGTGGTTATATCTAGTGTTGTGGCACCTCATTTTTTGTCATTATTCCTCCATCCCTTTGGCATTATTCACAACATTGTGCAAAATTGTAAGCATCTTTAAATAATGTGGGCCAAAAGTAGCATTGCATCAATAATTTGAGTGTCATTCTACATCCTATATAGTGGCCACCACAAGAACCTTCATGGGCATCCTGTAAGATTCTTTATTAGTCATCCTCTAGCACACACCATCTAACTAGCGCATCTACACAAATCTTGTACAAATTTCCATTGATTTCCATATACCTTTTGGCTCTATTAAGGACTTGCTCTCTTGGTTTCTTGCTCCAATTAGTATGAATCTCTTATGTTGATAGATAGGTAAGATATTCTATTGTCCATAACTCCCCTATTGGATTCACAACCTTCACTATTTTGGTAAATAGGTTCTCATCAGGGAACTAGTCAGACATAGATTCTACTTGATCCTATATATCCCACCTTAGTCTTGATAGATGATTGGCTACCACATTTTCTATTTCCTTTTTATCGATCATTGTAATGTCAAACTCTTGCAAGATAATGATCCATCTAATCACCCTAATACTAAGCACTAGTTTATTCATAAGAAATCAAATGGCACTGTGATCAATATGGACATATATCTCATACCTTAGCACATAATAGCAAAACTTTTCCAATGTGAAAACCATGACCATTAGCTCCTTTTCTATTGTGGTGTAGTTTAGTTATGCTCTAGTGATGCTTCTGCTAGTATAGTCTATATAATATGGTTAATTTTGATCATCTAGCTAGGTTAGTACTGCACCAAGTGTGTAATTGGATGCATCGGTCATGATGTGAAAAGGCTTTGACCAATCCAGAGTGTGTAATTAGAAGCATCATTCATGATGTGAAAAGGCATTAGCTAGTCTAAAAATTGAAGGAACAGTGTCTCACTAAGTTTTTACTTTAGAGTTTCATATGTTTTTTCATAGAAGTTTATCAATTCAAAGGGTACATCATTCTTAGTAAGTTCCCCTAGCGATTTTGCAATTTTTGAGAAATTCTCGATGAATCTTCAATAGTATCCAATGCAGCCCAAAAATGATCTAACATCTTTTACTATTTGTGGCCTTTCAATGATGCTTTGTATGACTCAAATTTTGTCAAGATCTACTTCAATATCCTTTTGAGAGATTTTTTGTCCAAATACTATGCCATCCTAGACCATGAGGTGGCTCTTCTACCAATTGAACTTAAGATTGGTTTCCACACATCTCTTCAATACCTACTCTAACCAATTCAATTCTTGTTTAAAGTATAGCTTGTAAGTTGAAAAATCATCCATGAATACCTCAATGCCATTTTTAATTTACTTCTAAAAGATACTAAGCACAAGTCTTTGGAAGGTAGCAAGTGCATTGCAAAGACCAAATGACATCTGTTTGTAGGCAAACGTTCCCCATGGACTAGTGAATGTTGTTTTCTCCTTGTCCTTAGGTGAAATGAAAATCTAATTATATCCATTGTACCCATCCAAGAAACTATAGTACTTGATGAACCATGATTTTTCAGGCTCCGATATCAGACCCTTGATATCATATACGCGATATCGCAACTTGGTTAGTGATATTAGGTACATGATATTGTGGTTCCTGTGTGAGCCTATAAATACACAATTGGGCACATGGAAAAGTAAGTTAGAAATTAGTCTTAGTCAGTTAGTTTTATAGTAATTTTGTTAGCTCTTCTCAACCCTTTCTTCTAGTGCATGCCCACAGTGTGATGATTGTAATTGTACGGCACCTTTATTTGAGTGTTACATACTTAGATGTGCACATGATCAAAAATAAAGATTGATATTACTTCATCATTGCAGAATCCACTTAGTTTTAGTTGTTTAATTATTATTGTTATTTATTACTTTCGTAGTTAATATCTCTCACCCTCATTTCCTATCCCTCTTATTAAACATGGAATGAGTACAACTTAATCATGAGCATTTAAGTGTGACTACTTGGTATCCTAGTAGCGTACCTATGATATGCGCTTGGTAATCCTAGTGGTAGTACATGAGGTCCAAGATGTGTGTGGATGATTAAGGAATGAATGCTCATCATACATAGGCTAGCTTAGATTCTCTTCTCCCCTTTCCTATTAGCGTAGACTCTCTTCATCCAATTCCTCTTAGTTAGATTCTCTCTCTCTCTCTCTCTCTCTCTCTCTCTCTCTCTCTCTCTCTCTCTCTCTCCATTTTAGTTTAATTAAAGTTATTTTCCATTTCCTCTAGAAGTAGCATTAGTTTAGGACCACATCATACATCTCACTCTAGACTAAACCATATGTGACAAAGCAAATACTAGTCCAAGTGGGAAGACAATGAACTACGATCAACGAGTAACTATCTAGATATCACAACTAGTCTATCTATGGAGTTCGATTGGATCATGCGTGAACACTCGTATTTGTGTGGTTGAGTGTAGGGGCACCTCGCCACTAATCATTGGCATAGTTGTCAGGGACGGTGCTAGTTATCTAGATTAGTTACATCATACAATATTACTGTAACAAAGTATTCATGATATATATTTTAGAAAAGAAATTAATCTCACTTAAGTCACACATGATTCACAACAATGTCTCCTCTTTCTCAAGACTATGATAATGCAATTCATTGGAGAAACAACGGATTATATAATGATGAAGACAAAATTTGGAGTACTCAATTTGAAGCAAGGGTATCCTATGTACATAAATGAAGACAACATCATCCCAACTCACAAATGCATAACCTACCTAGTGATGATGAACCCCTGTTGGCCACTACGAGCCTAACACATATACAAGAGGTTGTTTGAATATCCTACAAGCATCGTAAGGAAAGCTATCTACCCAGGCTTGATTTAAACAACTTTCCTAAGTTTTTAGGATGCTATGATTTAGAACTACAACATCATCTACAAGCCTTCCATGATGCCTATGTATGGAATAACATTGATAATGGGTGGCAAAAAACTTAAGCTCTTTCCTACAACACTCATTGGCCATGCAAAAGTATGGTATAGGTCCCTAAAACCAAAATCAATTCAACATTGGCTGACAATGGTAGAACTCTTCAATGAAAAATATCAAACCTATGTGAGAGTGTAAGCCTTGAGGAGACAGATCCAAGAATGGAAATAGGGGCAACATGAACCCTTGGACATGGCCTTAGAAAGATATTATGCATTGTTAAACAGCTGCCCACGCCATGGGTTCTCCGAGAAAAGGCCAATGTATCACATTATAGATGGGCTTCATAATGAAACAAGGGAAACCCTAGGGATGTATGCTCTAGGTCAACTATATGAACTACAAACCCATTTATTCCAACAGCTTATTAAGAAGCTAGCAAAAGAAGAAGGAGAAATGGCCAAATGGAAGAACATTGAAAAATCTCAATAGGCCCAAAACCTTAAATCAACAAGGGCCCATGATAATAAAGAGGAGAAATCAACTCATCGCAAGGAGGTGGAACCATCTTTGCCAGTACTACAATCATTGGATGAAATTGAGGCAAAGATCAATAAGATGATGGAATGGATACATGAAAAATGTGGAGAATACGCCAACATTGTTAGAGATAGAACCATGACAAACCAAGAAGCAAGAAAAAACACATTTAAACAAGCAGAAAGAAGGATAGAAGAGAATAAGAACTTAACTACCAATCATACATATCAATGTAACATTTGCCTATATGATCATCCCAAAGGTCAATGCCCAATCTTGTTACATTTACATGAGCATTGGGGAAGAATGTTACATCCAGAGTTTGTACAAAAATACTATGTTTGATCACAATGGAAACAATCCCAGTCGTGGGGGAGTCCACCCCCAAACTGGTCACGCCCTTCATACCATCCAAACCCAAGTGCATATCAATTCCAACATCCTACTTCTCCAACCAGGTCAACATCCTCTATCTCACCACATTATTATCATTCTCCTAAGTACTATCAACCCATATCCTCTTCAACACAACCACCACCTCATGTACCTTACGCTTCTCCTCAATTTCAATATTCTCATCCTTCACCTCCTTCTACATCGCCACCAATTTTACTTGAAGGGTTTGCACCACAACACCAACCCACGAACATTACTGTTGGCGACCGTTTGGGACGAGACCGCCAACGAGTGTTCTCGAATAGGATTTAGGTGCATGCTGGTCTCTAGCAACACCAAGGCCCAGATACCTCCAAATAAACTCAGTAGTTAATGTGAGTATGTGTGTGTGCTATTGCGGCGTGCGGTTGTGAGAAATGTAATGATTGCATTGCGTGTAAACTACAAATGACTTACTTTAAAGATATTCAGCCAACTTTGCCAAGTACTGTGAGTTGTTGAAAATTTCCTATTTTGTTCAACTGCCTAGTCTACACGGTCCTTATAATACCGACTTGTAACAAATAAAATTTTGCAAAAACATTTGAGCACAACTCTGCAAATCTACTCCTAATTTTCCCCAGAGAAAGAGATAGTTCCACAAGAAAACTAGAAATAGAGCAAGATTTGATGGAAATAGATAGAAAAGAAAGGAAAGCAGATTTGTGTAGCCCTCAAATATTTAAACAAGGTAGAATGACACGAGTAAACACTTCGCAATAAAGCTATTCCAAATTCAATATCTACGAATTGTTCAAACTTCCAAGGCTCAAACAAGCAATATCTTCAAGAAAATCCTATTATGCTACCAAAAATTGCTGCGTAAACTACCACGTACGAGACTCTATTTTGGCTAGATAATAGATGTCAACGATTGCATTTAAACACAACCTTTAAAAGACTTAACAATTTCTGATTGAAATACCACAGAAATTTACTTTAAAGATAAAAAGAAGCTATTCTGGTCCCATCAAAATACCAAAGATTTTCTGAACCCTCTCGACTACTGAATTGTTCAACGGCGTGACTACAAACAGAGGCTCTCTTACAACAATCCCAATAGCAGTTCCCACACGTTGCACAATAATGAAATTTACTACTAAAATGCTCTTAAGGCTTTTAAACACAAGCGCTTCTATGGCAAAATTTTAATAGAAATTTCTATCGGGCAACAAGAACAGTAAGAGCAATCTAAAAATCCCAAAATTACTTGCCAAGGATGATACTATCTAAACCACTAGCTAAACAATTTAAACAAAACAAAAAATGAAATGCATAACTCATAGGACCATGACAAAGAGGCTGAAATCTTTATTCTAGTAAGCCATCTTGCAAGCAATCGTTCACCATTTCTTTACAAAGCTCTTCTCAAGACCTCGAGTATGTCTCCAAGTGAGAGCCCAAGTGTGATCCCAATGTCTTCTCAAAAGTGTAATGTATGAGACCTAATGTGATTATTATCCTCCTTGACCCCTGAAGCCTTTTTATAGGGTTCAAAGGTAGGTAGGGAAGTTACAAAAATATCTTGGGTGGTTTAACCACCATAGAGATAAAAAAGCTACAATGGACAAGTGTCCTATTCAATTGCCAAGTGTCTTCATTCAGTTGCCAAGTGTCTTCATTCAGTTGCCAAGTGTTCACCATGGAGAGAAAAAGGTTGTAGTTGACACGTGTCCCATTTAGTTGTCAAGTGGCCATTGTGGAGACAAAAAAGCTGAGGGTGACAAGTGTCTTTTATAGTGGTTACAAACATTTAGAAAATTAGTTATAACTACCATAGGAGGTTATGACTTCTATAAGAAGTTATTATCATTATAAAAATACAAAAGTCACTTTATATATATATATATATTATAGATTTATTAGGATCTATTGGGGAGTCATATCTTTGGCCCCTAACTTGATGAAATTAATCCATATTCCAGACCACGTATGATCTTCATACTTGGTCAAAATGCCGTTAAAAATATTAAATGCTTCCCCAGTATGCGCCATCTCTGTGCCGAATGACGTTACATCTTTTTCTGAGCATTTTGCAATCTTTCCAGTAACTCCATGATCATCTCCATCTTTGCAACATCAGCACAAGATTTAATTGAAATCCTAATAATCTTCGCCTAGAACATAGTCCCTGCCTTCCAAAAGCTTCATTATAAGAATCCCATGACATGCTATGCTGTGTTTGAAACAAGGGATTCCCTTCATAAAACGTAAAAAATTCTAGGGCATTTTTTGGATCCTTCAGCATGCCCAAAATCCTCTCAACGTGGGTAGTTAGCAGTCTGTGAGCAAGGTTTTTAAGAGATGGGTTAAAAGTACACCCTTTCTCCACCACTAACTCAATAATTTATGAAACCAGAGTCCAAAAATCCTCATTTATTGACTGATGCGAGGTACTAGCAGATGAAGAAACAACATTCTGGGTTTGCGATTGAAATGGGCGTGAAACAAAATAATTGGTCTCGGGATCAGATTTACAGGGGTTCAGATTTGCAGGCAATGGATTTGCATTTCCCTATAACTGTTATTGTATTGAACAAGGTTGCAGAGAGCAAATAAGTCCCTGCTTATATAAGGTCAGAAAGGGCAGCATTTCCATGCCGAAATTTGAGTTCTCCTTCTCGAAGTTGCAGGTTTATATATTTAACTTAAGCATAATGGGCGGTGATTAAGGTCAGTTACCACAACTCATAGCCCATTAAAGTGACCTATAGGATTTATTCATGTCCACAAGAAAAATTCTAAAATTTCATGGTTTGGTGTTGGCTGACTGGATCAGAAATGCCACCACTAGCACCACAGGAATGTGTTTATCTTGTGCAGCCAGGATCATTGAAGTTCATGTACCACCTGCACATTCTCTACAAACCCAATCATCTTTTGCAACTTTTTTTCTACATTTCCAATGGATATACTAAAGGCAGCAATGGAGAAGCCCTTTTGACATGCACTTCTTGAATGTGCAGGATTTTTTCATTTATAGAACCTTGTTTGCAGCATCTCATATGCAATTCCTTGTCCATCTTCTCCATGATAAAAATAAAGCAATGAAATAAATTCACTGTTCACATTTTTAGGCCATGGTGATTAAAGAGTAGTGCCCCTGTGTTGATCATTTTGAAAGAAAATGTATACATCATCCATGTTCTTTCAGTTCGTCTGGTGGCAGTTTTGTGTAGGGTTTCGGTGCACCTTGGGATTGCCTACAACTTTTTGCTCTTGTTCTGAATCAGCATTTCAAGCAACGTCAATGGTGGTGGTGTAGAGAAACGGCTGTGGAGGTGTTTGTTGGCTTGGCCGTGACCTTGCGGTGGCCGTGTATTTTCCATAATAAATTACAAAAACAACATGATGTCCAACTATGTACAAGACAGCGACTTGGTTTTATGGGTCCGTTAGAAAAATTAGATTTTTACGATACAGTAAAAACCCAATTCTAACAACTTATTCTTTTATCAGTCTTTATCCAAATAAAATATTGGCAATGTTAGCTTCACAACCTCACAAAGCTTGCTCCATTAAATGGCCAAAATGTGCCAACAATTACTTGTGCAACTACTATCAACAGTAGTGGGAATCCTCCACAACATCGAGGATGTCCCTTCTTTAGACATGACTATAGAAAGGGACACCTCAGTTCCAAAACCACTACATCTTCCAACTTAGCACAAGTTCAACACTGTGGTGCATCCTTCTCCTCGAATCCAATGCCTCATGTTATCTTATCAAGGCCACCAATCAAAACTCCAACAAATATGGGGCCTAATGACTATAGCCATGTAGGGAGACATACCAATCCTTGCATACCATCTTATAGTCACGAGTGCCATAGTGGGTCAACTCCTTATCAATTAACCACATCATATAATTTTTCCCACTATGCCAACTTTAATCAAGCATGTGAACCCCAACTTAGGTACATTCCAACCACCACATCAATAGATACCAACATGCAAGGATCTCAACCTTCCATTTATTAATCTTGGCCATGCTCAACTATTTAGTTATGGGGGGGTATCCTCCATCCTAATAAGCAGGATTAATAAATATTTTTTCTTTTCTTTAATTTTACAATTTTTTATTTTCTAGTTTTTCATTTTTTTAATTTATTATTTTATCTTTTTGTCTTTTTATCTTTTTATGAGTAATCTCATCTATAAATAAAGCAATCATGTGACTCATTGATTAAGGTATTATTCTATGCTATTAGATCTCAGGTGATTAATTATTTGGACAATGAGCCCATCACATCCACCCACCCACTCTATTAACAATAGGTCCTACTTTTGGTACAATGATATTCTTGACATCATTAAAACTTAAAGTAACATTGTGCTCATTATGCCTAGAGTGAAGAATGATGGACTAAGAAGGAATGACCAGGGTATGACATCAAGGGGACTTGTGGATTCTCTTTAGTGACATCTGTAGGAGTTATCATGAAGCTTGGTTGTATTTAGATCCTTGTAGATCTAATGAACAATGGGAGTAAGAGTAATAAAGGTGCTCAATAAAGAAACTCAATGTTGTTCTGGGGGTTCCACTGGAAAGACATGCACCCATGCCTGAAGGTTGGCAGCTTCTCCAATTCACTGTTGGAAAAAAAAAGTGCCAAAGTGGTTGGAAAAGAAAAAAAACATGTGCCATAGAGAAATTCTAAATCACTCCTCCCTTGGACAAAATGTCAAGAGATCATATGCCTTTTTGTCATGGTACTCTTATGGTTGTCCATCATTGGATGAAATAATGTGATGTCACTAATCAAAGGAATGGACTTGGTCTTGATTTTGGAGCAATAGGCTAATGACACGTTAAGCATGCCCTACACACAAGATTCATTATGTCCTAAGTCAGTTACCTCATGTCCCAATCTCTGCAATCCCTTCTACAATTCGCCTCATCTCACTATTCATGTATTTGTGACCCATGTCTTATGTAGCATTGAATTTATACCTCATCACAGTGGTATTTAATATGTGTGTGTTTTGTTGCATCAGTGTAGATTACATTTGACCCTTCTAGTACCTACAGACATTTTAAGGTGTGGTTACATAAGGGCATCATAGGTAAGAACCTGCTTTAGGGAGGACCCACTTGCGTAACTTTTATAATTTGTACTTGTTGCACATCACCATCCCATTATTTTATACCCTCCAAATACTACATTATCAACGTTATTCTTTCCCTTATCATCCTTCCAGTTCAACCATTCCTATGTACCAAAACACATCCTTTTTCCTCATCTAACTTATGAATTTCATTGTCAGATCCTACCACATTATACTTTTTGTGCCTTCCAGTCTATTTAACAACACCTTGGACTCTTCAAACTAACCTCAAATCCTTAATTTTTGGCTTTGAAATTTTAGAAATTCATCAAATTTTCTAAGTACCCTATTTTAAATAGGTCGTGATATCGGGTCTGACATGATATCGACGTCACGCTTTCGAGTACGCGATATTTCATCAACAGAAACTATATATATGGACCCCCTATGCACATCAACATCATTTTCAACTATTCATGTGAGGAGAGTTTTTCAAATTTTCTTCTACGACTTGCAATTTGTGCACCTCTTGATCAAATAGCCATAACTCGCTTGCTAGTGCTCCGATTCCCATTCCACTTAACCTACCTAAACTCAGAGTGTTCAACTTAGTCGTGGGGGAAGGGTACACTTCAAACTATGCATAAATTTTTTGAAATTCATCATCACCTGAAGGATACTATAGAGGGTAATTGATTATAAAAATGATAAACATATTGCTAAAAATAATTTTATCTCCTCACCTACACCGGGAAATTAAATTAAATATTGAAGCCACCTAATTGAATTGGGTCCAATATTAAAACTTTTAAAGGACATTTTCATAAAATTTCCTAGCTCTAAATCACACGGAATAAGAAAAAAAAATTTTAAGGCAATAAGTAAGGTATACATCAAATCTTGTAAGAAACCTTACTAATGATTGGCCCCGTGTGATTGTAGATGATTCCTAAACATGAACAACAAGGAGGACCCTCTCAAGGTGTGTCCAAATAACCAAGGAGAGGTAAAGATCAAGTGTCTTCTAAGGAATGTGTAGAGCAGGAGGCACAATCATTTAGCATCCATCAAGAGCCTCCTACTACTGTGCAATTGGGACAAGTAGAAGGAGAAGTGACTGAAGCACCTGAACATGGATAACATCTCACGTTGTCCCTAGAATGCGTGTAGGCAATCCATGAAAGGTCCACGTTAGTAGCTATGATCATGAAACTAAACTTTGGATGTTTCACAGAGTTCACTCCCAAGGCCATTAGGGACCAACTCAAAGGGTCCCCATTATGGCCCATCCTCTTTGAAAGTGGTGCCTGGTACTTAGGAGAAATGTATCAATTTTGGCATAATAAAGAGGAAGGCACCACAATTGACATTGGTGGTGTGTCTATATATTTTTCCATCAAGGCCATTTCAAAAGTGTTAAACCTTCTAAATACATGGCCAAAATTTGCTCACCTATCCACTCGCTCTGATGTTGATGTGTGAAGAATTTGGTTGGAAAGGATGTACGGCAAGGAGGCAAGACATATGGAGAGTTGACGTTGGAAGAAAGAATATATTTGAAGATTGGCACTTATCACATCTTCCCCATGAAAGGATTAAACATAATCTCAACGTATGCACCAAGAGAAAGTGCAATATTGATAGGCAAGGTTAATGCTAACATTCCCAATCTGTATCTCATGGAGATCTTGAGGCAGTTTGAAGAACACAAGATAGGGAAGTTCATGTTGCCCTTCCCTTACCTCATTAGGCAGCTGTGTAGGCATGCTGGAATTCTGGGGTACACCAATGACATCCCCAGAAGAGTCCAAAATGCTTCGTTCACTAAATTGCTAAAGCCACGAGCCCAAAGGAAGAGCACTAGTGAGACATTGGAGCCAGAACAAGAATAGATAGTGGGGCCCACTAAAACTCAAACTACAGGGCCTAGCCAACTACCAAGTACAAGGCCCAGTCAATAGCAAGGAGCAGGGCCCAACATGAGCCAATGAGACCAACCGCCATCAACGCCATAGGATTATTGACCGTCGATGAGCCATCTTAGGGCCATTCCTAAGATGATCAGTTGGGGAAGTCATGATGATGCTAATCTCTTCTACATCATTGATGACACTAGATAGCCCATAGTTTCTATAGATCACACATGGGGTGAAGTGTTCATTTAAATAGAAGGAGAAGGAGAAGGCTGATTGGGATGCTTCCAAGGCACAAGCGCAAACATATGTGCATGCCAAAGCACTCAAGGCCTTGCAAGAAGAAAATAAATAGCTTACCATAGACAATATTCAGTTGACCACTATGGAGAAAGAAAAGAATGTTCTTGAAGAAAATTTTCAACAGTTATGAGAACAGTTGGCCAAGGTCAACCAAGACATGAATCGCTTGGCCAAAGAGAATCAAACCCTCTCAATGAAGGAGGTACGTATAATTTTTCAAAAGAAAGCCATTGAAATAAGTGCATCACAAAATGAGACCAAGCAACATAAAAAATTGAAAGAGCATTTTAGAGACCAAGTGAGGATGTACAAGCAAGTCATCGAGAAAGAGATCCATATGGCCAAGGACCACATTAACACCTTCAATGCTCAACACACTAATTAGCGGGCCATGTTGGACACATATGCATTCGTCCACCAAGTAGAGCTCAAAAGCTAGGACCTGTAGATCTAAGATCTTATAGAGTACATGGAACTGGCAAACCTGTGGTATGCTAACCTAGCCATGTTAACAGTAGGATGCCCAAGAACAGAGCTAGAGAAGTAGGTAGTTACCACCTATGCCAAATATGAAAAAGAATTTATGGAACACAAGAAAACATTATAAAGGCTAGAAGTCACAAATTCTAAATTGGAAGTGGTTAAGGCTAGCTACCAAGGGTAGAAAGATGTCATGGTAGACTTGGCTCAATGGCTTATAGATTACTAGGACTACACGGATAAATCCAGAGCCTACAAGGAGGAACAATGGTTGTTTGTGGCCTGGTATGTCAAAGTAAATTAGATGTTCCCACAATTTTCATGTCCATGGGAAGTGCCAACTCCATCAAACATTGGAGCATCAGCATGGACTACATAGGACCCCTAAACTAAAGAGGAAAAGCTTCAGGCACTCCTTCAAAGCCACTAGATCCCAAAACCTAGAGCACAAGACAAGGGGAAGTGACCCATGGAAGAGCCACCGCCACCTAGAACCACATGAGTTCCAATAAAATTTTATAATTTTATAATTTTGTGTCCATGTCCCAATTTTTTTGTATTCAATTCTAACTTGCGGCATAAATAAATTCCTAGTCAGTCAATAATCCCATACCTATCCACTATGTAATTAATTGAGCTTGTTCTCATTTTGTTTAACTTGAGGACGAGTTTTCATTCAGTCGTGGGGATATGATGAACCATTTCAGGCTCTGATATTGGACCCTTGATATTGGATACGTGATATCATAGCCTAGCTAGCGATATCGGGTACACAATATCGTGGTTCCTATGTGAGCCTATAAATACATAATTGGATGCATGGGAAAGTAAGTTAGAAATTAGTCTTAGTTAGTTAGTTTTATAGTCATTTTGTTAGCTCTTCTCAACCTTTTTCTCCTAGTGCATGCCCATAGTGTGATGATTGTAATTGTATGACACCTTTATTCGAGTGTGATGTACTTGGACATGCACATGACCAGAAATAAAGATCGAGATTAATTCATCATTGTAACATCCACTTAGTTTTAGTTATTTAATTATTATTTTTATTTATTACTTTTATAGTTAATATCTCTCACCCTCATTTTCTATCCCTGTTATTAAACATGGAATGACTATGACTTAATCATGAGCATTTAAGTGTGACTACTTAGTATCCTAGTAGCGTATCTAGGACATGTGCTTGGTAATCTTAGTGGTAGTACATGAGGTCCAAGATGTGTATGGATGATTAAGGGATGGATGCTCATCACACTTAGGATAGCTTAGATTCTCTCCTCCCCTTTCCTATTAGCGTAGACTCTCTTCACCCAATTCCTCTTAGTTAGATTCTCTCTCTCTCTCTCCCTTTTAGTTTAATTAAAGTTATTTTCCATTACCTCCAGGAGTAGCATTAGTTTAGGATCACATCATACACCTCACTCTATACTAAACCATATGTGACAAAGCAAATACTAGTCCAAGTGGGAAGACAGCAAAATGCGATCAACGAGTAACTATTTAGATATCACAACTAGTCCATCTGTGAAGTTCGACCGGATCATGCGTGAATGCTCATATTCGTATGGTTGAGTGTAGGGATACCTCACCACTCATCAATACTCATTTCCTAAAATAGTATCTAGGACTAGATCCATAAATAATATAGGGAAATGATCCTTGAATTTTATAGAATTCAACAACCAAAATTTGATGCACACTCTCCACTTATCCCCCTTCTTTGAAACTATCACTAAAGGACTAATACATTCACTATCTACAATAGGATAGATGAATCCTACCTTTAGTGATTTCTCCAATTCTTGCTTAAATACTTCTTTTAGTTTTGGATTAATCCTTCTCGTAGGTTGGTGACTTGGTTTTACTCTTGGATGAATGTATATTTAATGTTGATAAATTCTTGGATCAATCCCATGATCTCATCATAAGACCACGCGAATGTAGTAAGCCACTTATTAACAACTTCTAGTAACTTCTCTTTTTGTTCTTCTTTTAAGTTAGCATTGATTATTATTGGATTTTTGTTATTTAAGAAAGCATATCCTAATTTCATCAATGGGGCCTTTAATTCTAATGGTTCTTTCTCCATAGTATCTAGAATCTCTAGTTGTGACTAGTCTATTTCTTTTTCTTAACTAATTCATGGGTAGAAATGCCTTTTTCTTATTCACTCCAACTTATTTTTCTCTTTTATGTAGGCACTAACAATCTATTTTTCTAGTTCCATGTATTTGTTGGATTGAGTTTCTTCATTTATGATTAGCCATTGGGTGTCTTCTCGTTGTGTGGCTGTCACATACAAATATTTTTGCACACATATTTCTTCGATACATTTGTTGCATGCCTTGGTATCTTTTTGTCTAATGGCACATATCCTCTACATGCAATTGCATCCATTATCACTACATGCAATACATGAAACTCTACATCTCTCTATAATGCCAGCTTCATCTTGCTTGGAAATTTCCAAGGACAAGTCACGAATACTAAGCTTGGTATCAACTGTGCTAAGCTAAGCTCTTCCCATGATGGTTGGGAATTCTAACTTATTTCTACTTACATGAATCACTAGAAAATTTGTAGGGTAGGACCAACCATTGATGGTGGTGCTCACATCATCCACTTATGCAAGTGAAACTATGATTGACTGATCTGCAACCTCTAATTGAATGTTACTTTTCTTTAATGGTGGAAGATTCTAGGCCTAATACATGTCTTGTGAGATTAGGTTTATCCCTAACCTAGAATCAAGTAGAGCCTTGCATGATTTCTACCCTGCTACTTGAAGATAATCTAAGGGACTTCCCAGATATGTTCACTTTTATGGAAGGGCTATTACCTTTATCCAATGAATTACTATTTGTATAAACATGACAATAGCTACATTAGCATTCGATGAAGAGAGAATTTTGTCATCTTCTAAGGACTGGATATGGATGGAGTAGAAGTGAATGTGCTCCCCATCCTTCATACCCTCTCAAGACTCATTTGGAAGAATGATCATTTCCTAGATTATGGCTTATCTGTGATCATGTGCTTTTGTGTATGAACCACACTTGTTGTACTTTTCTGTTGTGGTTGTAATGACAGTTCCCCCTACATGACTAGAGGTGGCACTAGTGATAGAGGATTTAGATGTTGATTGGAAGAACCAGTTGTAGATGAATGCGTGTATGAGTTTGAATTTTTCCTTGGTGGTGTTGGTCTATGGTACTCAGTGGGATGGTATTATAGAGATTGAATAGCTACATTATCAGAAGAAATTGGACATTATACGTAGTATCCATATGGATCTGGCTACTGATATGAATATTGTTTCCATGGTGGTGGAATAGTCCATGATTGGAATTATTGCCAATATTGATGATACTACTCCTGTGGCTATGGGTAAGCTCCACTTGGATAGTACATGGTTTGGAGGTTCTACCGGTAATTACCTTGAGGATAAGGTAATCATTTGGGCATATGTTTCTTAACAAAACTAGGGTTAAGTGCATATGTCCCTATTTCCTGCAAATGTTCCATTACAGGACAATATTTCTTGGGATGTTTGTATTGGCATATAGCACAACCCTCTTCATCTTCAAATCTTGTGTCTGAACACTTAGCCACTGAGACCACTTTTCCTTTTCATCCAAAGTCTCTTTTCTTTTTCTTATCCTTGCCTTTTCCAAATGCTTACTTTGTTCATTCTTTCATAATCTTTAAAGCTTTTATAACTTTTTCATCAACTAAATCCCACATCTTATCTATCTATGATGCTATGTCAATAATAGATTTTCAAATAGGTAGAGTCTTCTTTAGAATTACCTGGTCCAAGGTTTCTTCTACTTATGCATTGCAAATTCTTGATTCCCTCTTCCTAATAGATGAATCTCTATTATATTCTTCTGATTATTCTCTTTTCCTTAACTCTTCTTCCTCTTTTGCCACTTGGTCAATTAATCTTTATATTCGATGGGTGGACATTTCAAACAATCTACCTTGATCATAAACCCTAAGAGTCTCTCTAGTTTTGTTATGTAGCCCATTGATGATGTGTCTTAGCAATTTCCATTAAGATAATGCATAACTTGGGCATCTATGTAGTAGTGAATAATACCTACCCATTGTTGCATCAAGGGATTCATGGATCCCTTGCTTCCATCCTTGGATTTTTTTTCTTAAGTTGGACACTTGATAATAAGTTTGGTATTTATCATTGAAAATCTCTAGCATGGTACTCCATCATCTAATTGATTTAAGTTCAACAAAATTGTACCAATTCTCAACTTTTTTCATGAGCATTCGTGGAAATAGCTTTAATTTCTACCAATCACTCTCAATATTTTACGGATCAACATTGTAACCACCCTCAAATCTAGGCATGTTATTAATATCTAGCTATTTGATATGGTTATCCTTGACATGCATGGATGGAATATAAATAGCTTCCTTGATGTTTATCATGCTTTGAGTAGCCAATAGGGGTTCATCATTGTAATTGAGTTTGTTGGGTCTATTTTAGTGGTATCCCCTTTGGTGCTCATGCCTTTAGCTATCTTCTCTTCTATCCCTCCATCTTCTTTGTTCATAGTCTTCATATTCCTCATTTGAATGCCTTGGGCAATAGTCATGATGATCATGAGTTCTTCTTCTCTCCCTTTCATGGTCTTGGTTCCTTGATCTTCTCCTTTTAAAGCCTATAGATGATTATGAGGATGAGGATGAGATAGTAGAAGAATGATGCCAACTTATCCTCCTTTCATGACTTTTCTATTCTTCTCTACGGGATCCTATAGAAACCTTTGGCCTTGAGTCCTACTAGTACTTTGAGTCAGTTGCCTCCTTCTTAGGTGTCTTTGCTTGGGTGGAATGTATTTGAACTTTAACAGGTTCCTCCAATTGGATGATAGGTATTTGAGAATGGACTTCATGATTTTTGTTGAGTTGTTTAGTAATGAATTCCTCTCCATCAAGTTCTTCTAAGACAATAAGAGGATTGACCTTATTTCCTTTACTTTGCTCCTGTTTGGTTTCCATGGCCATATCTCTCCTTGATTGATCTTCCATGGGTTCATAAGGCCTTGTCATGTGTTTAGTCACATGATAGTTGTCAAGTCCATCACTTAGGTTCATCCCTCTTAGAGATGTTTGCAACATGATAAGCGTTGAACATTGTGGTGGTAGAACAATGTTACCCTTAAGATCTCTCCACCTTATTTTCCTATCCTGGTGAAACATGAGAGTGAGGTCTGAATAGTAAGAATCATGATGAACATATGAAATTCTTGCTTGCATTGGCATACTCCAATCTTCTTCATTACTTCTTATATCATGGCCTCTTTTTGCTTCTTTAGCAAATGGTAATTTGTCTTTGATTGAAGCCATGTTATGGTTTTCAAACATTTTGGGTTAAGTGTGCTTAGTTGTTTAAAATGTTTAACAAGTTATAAATTTTTAACTTTGAGTTTTTGATACAACAAACTTTATGAAATTAATTACTCAACATACATTGATACATCCCTGGCAATGGTGCCAATGATGAGTGGTGGAGCAATCCAATACCCAACTATACAAATTGATGAGCGGTGCAGTACCCCTATGTCCAACCATACAAATCATAGGTGTTCACGTGTCATCCAGTCAAATTCTGTAGACTTTAATTACTAAGTATGCTAGAGCTAAATGGTGAGTGTGTGTTGTTCGTTCATTATCTTCCCAGTTCCACTTGTGAAATGCAGTTGTATGATTAAGTGTGACTAAGGCATATGATTTTTATTATTTTGTGTTTTATCAATTTGCTTACCTAGAACAAGAATAAAAGTGAGAGTAACTAAATGCTAAGTAAACTATTGTCTAATCTAGCCTAACACTAGTAACCATCCCCACTTCCTAAACACATCCTAAACTTTGTGTAAACACTACTGGGTTGTCAAACGCTAACCATTTCTAAGCTACCAAGTGTCACACGTATGTTCAAAGGGGTTGTGCTTGTGTACTTTAATGAGTTGCTTAATTAATCAAAATTAATTGCTACATGAATAACATTAATGTAGACTACATGAAAACATTATATGTAAATGCATAAAGAAAGAAAGTATCAAGTGCTACAAGGATGAATCAAAGAGCTTGTCTTTATTGCCAACACAATAGTTTGTTCAAGTACATCAATGCTTGAATAAAGATCTGATCACACTTAGACCTCCTGCTGCAAGCACTTGAAAAATATTCTAATTCTCAAATGAACAAATTGTAAGAGTTTTGCTACTTGACTACCAAAAAATACTTCGAATTGTGTGCCCGAGGGTTGTATTTATAGACCCAAAAGTAACCCAACGATATTACATGCACGATATCACATCTTGGGCCACTATATCACTTACCCAATATTGTGTACCTGATATCGTAGCCACTCCAATATCGGAGCATATGAAAAACATGATTCATCATACCCCCACGACTAAATGAAAACTCATCCTTGAGTATTAAAGAAGAGGAACAAGTCCCTTACAAAACATAGTAGGAGGGATGGAATGTTTGACTGACATGCAAAGTGACACAGAGAAAATAGACAAATACAGAAGCACTTGAGCACATAATATTGCAATTGTGTACAAAACTAGGTGTTTATGACAATAGGAAAGAACACCCTCAAATCCAATGGACATCCAACCCCTCTTGGCAACTGAAGAATGAGGGAGAGGTAGAAGAGATCCAGCAGTCATGAACAATCTCCCATGAGTGATATTGTTGCATCCTCCTTGGTAAAGATAGTCCCACTTCTAGTCCATGCTCCCCACTGCAATTACAAGAAAATTAAGGTTTAGTGTCTAAAGTGTAACACATCATGATTGAATACCTTATCTCATTAGTGATTTTTTATAGCTAAGTTGTGATTATGGTAGATTGGTTGTGTGATCATGTTAGTGGGAAGATTGACAAATGGGTTAAGTAACTGAAGTGGTCTATAAAATTTGAAAAAAGCTTAACACAAGGAACATTGGAAAGAGGGTATAGAAATTCATAACAATAAAGAGAAGAAATTCACTAAAAACAGTTGTGAAGATGTGTATAATTGCATGACATTAATGGGGTAAATAAAAAAATTCAATTGTAATAATGTCTAAGGGTAAAGAACTGAACTTAACCAAACCAAAAGATATGCAAGTGGGTCCTCCCTAAAGTAGGCACAGGCCTTTTATGCCCTTACATACCTTCAAACTAAGGATTCTGTGGGCACCATAGATGATTAATGGTTATGGAAAGTTAAGTACAAAAATCTAGAAGTAACTAACTAAGAAACCCAACACATCAAACCAGAACATTAAATCAAACCATGAAATTGACAGTGAGGTGAGGCATGAAAAGCATAGATGGATGAGAGAGAGAATGGAATGGAGTTTCTAATTATGATCACATGAAGTCCCTTGTGGATTTTGGGATTAAATGACTTGGTAGCATTCATCCTTAGTCCAAACCAAAACTAACCACTTTCAGTGACTTCACATTGACATTCTAAAACTAGTCCATCCCTTGAGACACAAGAATGCTCCCACAAAACAACCACCATCCCAAATTGGAGAAGAAGAAGTAGGAAGTGAGAAAGGACCTTAGTTAGAGGAGACAAAACAAGTCTCATAAATAGTGCTTATAGCCCTTTTATTTGGTCTAAGGGGTGTGCTTTGAATTCCCTTTTTTTTTTGATGAGGACCACACCATGTAAGGACTTATTGGACTTCCTATTGTGGAATGATACAAATTGGTGAGAAGCTCATGAGAACACTCCTACACATAGGAAAGCGAAAAAGCATGAAGAATCTCACATCTCTTTGAAGCCTCATCCTATCCAAACCTTTGATTCCTTCCCAATTTTAGAAACTACACAAGTCACTAATTTACTAAGGTTGCATTAATGAAAAAGGGATTGCACATTTCCAAAGCAAGGAAAACCATAGAGTGTATGGAGGTGGATGATGTGGACTCGTTGCCTATTACATGAAAAGAAATCATGTCCTAGTCGTCAGTAATGACATTCAAAGTTAGAAACCAAACATCAATAATCAAATTACAAATAAAACATACCTTTATCGAGTAGCACGTTACCGTTGTACCTAACACCTTATTAGCAAAAAGAGTAGAGAATCACACCAAACATAAGAAAATATAAAGGAAAGTAAAAGAGTATTCAAGAAATTTTAAATATAATAATGATGGTATAAAACAAAAACTTAGAAAAGATCAATAACCTAAAAAACAAAAAGATGTAAAACAAAGAATATGAAAAAAAAAGTTGTAAAACCAAAAAAAGTTAAAAGACTGAGGAGCCACATAAAGTGTTAGTATGGGTGGCCATCTCCCCCATGACTAAGTTGAAAGGAAGAGATCCAAAAGATTGAGCATGGTTGTCCATTTGGCAAGGTATCTGTTGAGTTAGTTGGCTTGGGCTTATGGAAAGGTTTCAATTGTTGGGTGTTGAATAATTTCTTTTTATCTAGGCTATTAGGTTTATAGATAATCATGGCCCCATATGACGGTCTCATCAATAATGTAAGATCCTTTCCACAACTTTTGAAATTTTGTTCATTGGGGTACGTGTGCAGGATTCTAGTAGAGGACCTTGTCTCCTGATTGAAACTTGACTTTTCTTATTTTGAGGTCATGGAATTTCTTGTTGAATGTCTTATGCATTTTATTAGATGATAGGGCCATTAACTTATTTTCATCTAGCAAGTTGAGGTTCATTAATCATTCATTTTTTTGCTAGACTTAGATCTAGGTCAAGGTCACAAGTAATAGAGAGTGTACGGAGCTCAGATTGGATGGGCACTGTTGGTAGTTTTCTGTACATAAGCTCATAGGGAGAATAATCTATGGGAAGCTTCCATGTGGAGTGATAGGCCTAAAGGACATCATTTAATTTGGTGCTCCAGTCCCTTCAGTATTTGCTAATAGTACGCATTATAATTTTTGTAATCTCCTGATTAGTGACCTTAGCTTAACCATTGGCTTGAGGATGATAAGGTGTTGTGAGTTTGTGCTCAACCCTCAAGCACTAAATAATTTGCCAAAAAGTAGCACCTATAAAATGAGTTCCATTATCAAAAATTAACACGTGAGGCATACCAAACCTATTTATGATATTCTGTTGTACAAGCCAAGCAGCAGTAGTGGATGTACATTCAACAATGACTGCTGCTTCTACCCACTTAGTGTAATAGTCAAGTGCAACTATTATATATGCCTTTCCATTTAACAAAGGTGTGATGGGACCCATAAAGTTAATGCCCCAAATATAAAATGGCTCAAGGGCTTGAATCCATTACTGTGGCCCCTCTATTCAAGCTATCATTCCACCATCCCTCTAACAATGGTCACAAGCACAAACAAATTGGTGTGCATCCCTGAAGATTGTTGGCCAATAATATCCTACCATGAGGATTTTTATAGCTATGCATCTCCCAGCATAATGGCCCCCACAAGGGCCTTTGTGAGCATCTTGGATAACATGTAGTTGATCCATGTCAAGGATGCACTAGCGTACCAAGCTATTAAGACATACTTTGTAAAGACTCCCATTGATCTCCATAAAATGCTTGACCTAGTAAAGAAATTATTGTCTCTTTATAGTGTCCAGCCCTTGTGGTAGTTCTTGCTTGGGTAAATAAGTGAGGATGATATTGTACCATTTTGGTTCATTAGGCATTTGTGCGTTAATAGCCCTACAAGGAGAGATTCATTAAGAAATTGATTAGATAAGGGACTCTCTTTCTCCTTGTCATCCCATCTTAGCTATGACAAGTGGTCAGCAATGACATTTTTTACACCCTTTTGATATACCATCATGAGATCAAACTCTTGCAAAATCATGAGCCACCATATGACATGGGGGCTCACCATTGGTTTATTCCTTAGAAACCAAATGGCATTATGATCTGTATGCACAAACACTTTATAGCCAAGCACATAGTACCTAGACTTCTCTAATGTGAACACCACTATCATTAACTCCTTTTCTGTGAAGGTGTAGCTCAACTATGCACTTACGATACTTTGGCTTGAGCAATGAATATAATATGGACATTTTTGATCATCCAACTACATAAGCGCTACCTTCAAAGCATAATTTGATGCATCAGTCATCACATGAGATGACCTAAACTGATTGGGTGCTTGTAGAATTGGGGTTTCAACAAGCTTCTACTTTAGTTGTTGAAATGTTATTTCACATGACAAATAATGCATCTTTCTTTGTTAATTCAAACAATAGCTTGGAGATTTTGAAAAAATTCTCAATGAAGCATCAATAGTAGCCAGTATAACCAAGGAATGACTGCATTTCTTTAACTATTTTCTATTGACCAATTATTCCTTGGATGATCCTTATCTTTTCAGGATCCACCTTGATTCCTACTTTTGAGATACGGTGCCCCAAGACTATGCCTTTCTAGACCATAAGATGGCTCTTTTACTAATTGAGCTAGAGGTTTGTTTTGACACATCTCCTCAACACCTGCTTAAGATGGTCCAGGGCTTGCTCAAATGTAGCTCCATAGGTAGAAAATTCATCCATGAAGACTTCTACCCCACTACCAATTTGTTGTTGGAAAATGCTAAGGATTAATCATTGGAATGTGGCTAGGGCATTACATAGACCGAATGGCATCTAATGATAAGCAAAAGTCCCCCAAGGACTTGTGAAAGTTTTCTTCGCCTAGTCCTATGGTGCAATCTGGATATGGTTATAGCCACTAATAGCAGTGCCCAGAAATGGTGTCCAGCACTTGGTCGACAAAAGGTAATGGAAAATGATCTTTGAAAATTTCCATATTAATCAGTCAAAAGTCGATGCACACCCACCATTTGCCTCCTTTCTTGGGTATGATCACAAGTGGACTAACCCACTCATGATCTACAACAGGGTAGATGAATCCCACCTTGAGGAGTTGTTCAATCTCCTTTTTGATAATTTGCTTTAATTTGAGATTCAAACACCACTATGACTATTGTTTTAGCTTAATGATGGGGATGGGGTTAGTGTATATTCAATGTTGGCATATTCTTGGATCTATTTTAGTGAGCTCGGAATATGACTAAGCAAAGGATGTTGACCAATTTTCCACAACCTTCATCAACATCTTCTTCTGAATAGCAACAAGCTTAACATTAATAATAATTAGCCTTTCATTTTTCAAGAACACATACTCCATTCTAGCCAATAATGTTTTTAATTAAAGGGATTCTTGTTTGAAATTATCAAGAATATCCAACTCTCCCCAATTGATATCATCATTTACTCCCTCGAAGAGCTAGTGATGAAATTGCTCAAGTTCATCCATACTTGCAATGTATTCATACATTAGGCCCTTAGTAGGATCCATGCACAATGTACTATTGCTAGAATTAGTTGTCAACCACTGGGTGCCTTCTTGTTTTGTGGCTACTGCATATAGACATCTTTGGATTTCAGCTTTTGATGCACACTACTTACATCTAGAGATAGATGTTTGCTTTACTGACTATAGCTTTTGCACATAATGGCACCCTGAATTGCTATACGCAATACATGGAACCCTCTTCTTCTTGATCTTTCCAAATTCATTTTCTTTAGATATTTCCAAGGAAATATCTCTAGTGCCCATTTTGGGATCAATGGTGCTTAACCACACCCTTCCCATAATAATTGGAAAGTCCCCTTTATAGTTCTCCACCTTGATTACTAGGAAGTCAGCAAGATATGACCACCCAAAAATGGTGGTTATGATGTCCTCTACCAATCCCAATGGAACAGTGATGGACTACTCTACCAATTCCAGCTAGATGTTGCTCTTCTTCAAGGGAGGAAGATTTCACATTATGTACATCTCATCCAAGATCATATTAACATTGGAACCAAAGTCAAGAAGGGATTTACAAGGCTCATTCCTAGTAATTTGAAAATATACTAAGGGACTCCCAGGATCAGCTAACTTCCTAGGTAGGTTACTAGCTTGAATCCAATCAGATACAGCATGGGTCAACATTATAGTATGGATTTGAGAAGCATTTTGGATTGAAAGGGACTCAGATAAGGGTGAGACAGATGGAGGAGTAGGGTTACCAACCATTGATGTGTCTAAGGGCTTTGGTGGACTATGAGATCAGAAGAAGGGTCTTTTCTTTGTTCATGGTTCTAACCTACTTGGTGGGTTAAACAGTTGTAGATTAATCACCCTCATAGAGTTTCTTTGTTATGGTTGGGTAGGCAATTCACCTTGCATGGATGGAGCAAGTGGTGGTTGTGTGGGATATGGATGAGTTGGTGTAGGAATAGGAGGAGCATGAGGATAATAGGTAGCATCCCTTCTTGGATAGGATGGTTGGTACACTTCAGGATGGTAGTTGTGAGGTTGGTAAGTAGCAACATGACCAAAGGAGTCCCCTGGAGATGAAGGTTGTTAAACATAGTAACCATAGGGGTCTAGTTACCAGTAAGGGTACTGCTATCTTGAAGGTGCCAATGGTCATGATTGTGGTTGCTACCACTAATGGTACAATTCATAAGGTTGCAATGAAGTTCCACTTGGATAGTACTACTGTGGTTGGTGGAGCTATCAAGAATTTCCTTGTGGATAAGACAATCTTTTGGGTGTTTGCTATTGTGCAAGTCATGGATCTAAAGCATACACTCCAGATTTCTATAAGTGTGAAACAATTGGACAACATCCCTTGGGATGTTTATACTGGCAAACATTACACCCACCATCATCATCTAAGTTACCATCTGCAACTACCTCTATCATAGTCATCTTACCCTTACCCTTGGATATGGCACGTTTAGCTTCCTTACATCTTCGACACTCATGCTCATCACTTTGCTCCTTGGACTCTTCAGTAATTGTTAAGACAACTTAAAACCTATTGTCCATGGAGTCCCATAATTGATCAACTTTAGTTGTGATTTTAGATTACAATTTCCGAAGTGGCAAGGTTTTTTGATTAGCCACCTCATCTTTGATTAACTCATCCTCACTGTTACAAAATCGAACCCCCCCTTTTACGGATAGAAGGATCCCTATTGTATTCCTTTACGCTTTCTCACTTTCTCAATTCTTTCTCCTCCTAGGCTAGCTACTCAATTAAATTTTGGATCTATCAGGTGCTTAACTCTGTCAATCTCCCTTGGGCATAGACACCAAGGGTTTTCCTTATTTTAGACCACAATCTATCTATGATATGACGAAGTTGATCAAGTTGAGAGTATCCATGGTCAAGACACCTATGCAATAGAGAGTAATATCGGCCAATAATGGCATCTAAGGGCTTCTAGTTTCCTTGTTTCCATCCTTGGATCTACTTCCTCAAATTGGATACTCGAGAGTACATTTGATATTTTTCATTAAAAAATTTCTAACATTGTACTCCATCATCAGATTAATTCTGGCTCCAAGGACCAGTGCCAATTTTTTGCTTCCTTAATGAATTTCCTTGGAAATAACTTCAACTTCCACTAGTTGTTCTTAATATTCTACAAGGCACATGCATCTTGGAAGGCCTGGAGATGATTTTGCAAATCAACATCGTAGCCTCCCTCAAACCAAGGGATGTTGTTCATGTCCAACCTCTTTATTCTACTATCCTTTATATGCCTTGTTGGAATCCTCATGGCCTCTGCAATGTTTAACATGCTCAAAGTGGCAAGTAGAGGTTTGTCAAGGCCATGGTGATGGTGCCTATGATGTTCTCTACTAACCCTTCTTTCATGGTGGTGGGTCTCTTTGGATTGCCCACGCCTCTGATCATGACTGTCCCAATGATCCCTTCTATTGTTTTGGTCTCGTTGATCACCTCCATCATAGTTATGCCCTCTATAGTCACAATCCAAGCCAGATGAAGAAGAAGATGATGATGATGAAGGGGAAGAAGAATGAGAACTTACATCATGCCAATGCCTATCACCCTTCCTTCGATGATCGCGACCACGATCATAATCATGATTTCCTTTTTTCCCTTTATCATGAATTTCCCCTCTAGATCCATTTTTTTCATTGGATCTGTTCTAACCAAAACTTGGATTATGAATTGTGGATTGCACGTTCTGTTTGAGGGCCCCTTGAACAAAGTCAAAGAGAGGAGTATCACTAAAGGAAAAGCCCCCAGAGAAGTGTTCAACTTCTTCCAATGGACCAAGCAGAGGTGGAAAGCTATTTGATCCCTTGCCCTTCACAAGCTCATGTTGGTGCTCCAACTAACAATCCCTTAACCTTTGTGCTTCAGTGGGATGATAATCCCTTGAATTAGGATCTGGCATCTCGTACTCTCTATGAAGATGTTGAAGTCCATGTCATGTGAACATTAGCTAGAGCATGGCTGGAATAGATTGATTATGTGGTAACATAATGTTGCCTTCCATGTCACACCACCATAGCATTTTATCTTGAATGTAAGATGAAGGTGAAGTTTGGTACATACTCATTAAGATGAGCATATACCATCCAGTATTGCTGAGACACCTGGTCTACCCTGGGTGGAGATAGGCTCCTATGAGAAGAAGATATTTTATGTTAATGATCTTATATGTAGTGTGTGGTTAAGCTTTGATTCAATTGTAAGAATAATTTATGTTTTTATAAGATTTGACTCTTAGGGTTTGAACAATGAGGTTACTAAGTTTCACTCAGTTTAGATAGCGCATGTAGAACTAAAGTCCTTGACAACGGCACCAATGATGAGTGGTGAGGTACCCCTACTCCCAACCATATGAATCATAGGCATTCAAGTGTGATTTGGTCACTAGAGCTAACACTAATAACCATCCCCACTTCCCAGACACATCCTGAACTTTGCGTAAACACTGCTGGGTTGTCAAACACTAACCATTTCTGAGCTACCAAGTGTCACACATATGTTCAAAGGGGTCATGCTTGTGTACTTTAATGAGTTTCTTAGTTAATCAAAATTAATTACTGCATAAATAAAATTAATGTAGACTACATGAAATCATGATATGTAAATGCATAAAGAAAGAAAGTTTCAAGTTCTGCAAGGATGAATCAAAGAGCTTATCTTTATTGCCAACACAATGGTGTGTTTAGGTACATCACTGCTTAAATAAAGATTCGATCACACTTAGACCTCCTACTGTGAGCACTTGGAAAATATTCTAACTCTCAAATGAACAAAATACAAGAGTTTTAGTACTTGACTACCAAAAACTACTCTGAATCGTGTGCCCAAGAGCTATATTTATAGACCCTGAAGTAACCTAGCGATATCGCATACATGATATCGCATCTTGGGCCATGATATCGCATACCTGATATTGTGGCCACTTCAATATTAGAGCGTATGAAAAACACAATTCATCACAAATCATGAGTGTCCATGCATGACCCAATTGTAATCTATGGATGAGACAATGTGAATAAGCTACCAATTGGTTTAAGTTTGTGATCATTGTCTTCCTAATGGAGCTAGTTAAATCTAATCGTATGGTTTAGCTTAGCATGAGGTATGAGATAAGTGATGTTGTAGGGCCATTATTACTCCCAGTGAACATAGTAAAATGAAAATGATTTCTAATTCTAAGTAAAATAAGTAAATGAATCTATTCTAGCCTAAGGTAATGGATATCCATTCCTGATTTTCCATACACATCTTAGGCTTATGTAATCATTACTGGGATTACCAAGTATTTCGCTACTAGGTGTACTAAGCAATAACACTACCGGGTTATAGAACAATCACACTTTATGCTCAAAATTAGTAGTATCCATTCCACTTAATATGAACATGTAAAAGTAAAGTGCTTTGAAAAGGTAAATCATTAAGCTAGAAAATAGTAAGAAAATTATTCCAAGTGTAAACAATAAATCTAGGAGAATGCTATAATAGTATGAAATAGCTTGATCTTTATTGCCAGTCACACTTGTGTCCAAGTACAAGATATTTTAATAAAGACATCATTTACTAAGTCACACTACATTTTGGACACTCACACTTCTAATTGCTAAGTCTAAGTGCATGAAAACAAACAAATAGAGTTTTGGTAAGGGTTGAATGAATTATGTGTTGGACCATGCACCTAAGTGCTATATTTATAGGTAGGCACACATCCCACGATATTGTGTATACAATGATGTAGCATGTGGTACAATAAAAATGAGTCTAAAACTCATATTTTTTAAACATATTATGTAAGGTGAATTTGCCAACAAATCAATGTTCAAGATAGAAAATCTAAGACCAAAAAACTAATAGTTTGTTGTCAAATGGAAGATCTAGTATGTCTAAAATGATGTCAAAACAAAAAATATGAGTTTAGATGAATGTCTAAAAATTATTTAAAATTTGCCAAAATGGAATCTAAGACCAAAAGATGAGTGATAAAGGAAAAATGTCAATAAAAGCAAAATATTAAATAGAAGATTATTGCCAAGAACAAAGACAAAAAATTTATCAAAAGCTATTAAAGGTTGAAAACAAAATTACAAAAAAAATGCAAAATGATGAAGAGAAGATTATTAGTAAGGTTCAAACAACTATCAAAAGCTAATAATGGCTAAAGATCAAATTTTAATAAATTACAAAAATATGCAAAATAATAAAAATAAGATTGTTACCAAAAATAGAGATCAAAAGACTATCAAAAGCTAATAATCACATAACATCAAATTCCAAATAAATTACAATATATGCAAAATGATAAAAGAAAGATTGTTACCAAAAACATGGCTAAAAAACTCTCAAAAGCTAATAATGGCAAAAGATTAAATATTAAATAAATTACAAAAAACATAAAATGATTAAAAATATATCATGACTAGAAACAAGCACCAACACAACTATCAAAAACTAATAATGACTAAAGTCAAAACAAATTTTAAAAATATGTAAAATGATAAAAAGAATATTGTTATAAAAAACAAGAACCAAAATGCAGAATATGATGTCAAAAGTGGTTAAAACATTGAGTAATTTTCCATGTAAGAAATGAAATCTCAGAAATAGGTAAATTTTTTAAAAAATAATATTAAATTAATAGATTTGAGAATTTACACAAATCAACCAACAAACGTTACAAAAATAGAAACTAACTAACGAATGTGCACTAAGCAAAATACCAAAACCCAAAGAAGTAAAACACCAAACTATCCTACCTAGAATTAACAACACTATAAGAGAGATTCTTGTGTGGCTAAGATCTCCCAAACTAACTCTAAATCTTAGGCAAAACAACAAATCAACATTGGGGTCTAAGCAAGATCTAAAATGAGATTTAGAAATATGGCTTACCACAACTCTTAGGTTGACAACAAAGATTTGGTTACTTGTAGAGCTAGATCTAGCTAGCTCCTAACTACTATGGCAAAGGCTCCTTCTTTAGATTTATCTCTAGATGTTAGTTATGCAATTAGTTCATCTCTCATGAAATAGTTGCTAGGTATATTTTCTTATAATTGTTTAATAGCTTTGGGCAAAGTGGAGCTCTCATGGTAAAACTAAAATAAAAAGGGATATCTAAGTCTAAAATTATTTTAAATCTTCTTCTCACATGAGCTAGTAGCTAGAGCATATCATAGGGACATCTTCTAGGAGCAAGTTAATAGCTATGTCTAACCCCAACTAATAATAAGTTCTAAGGTCAAAAGGATAGCTAATGAAAAGCCTAACATGAGACCCTCCAAAAGCATAAGCATAAAAAAAAACTAAAAATTAAGAAAATATAAAAATAAATATAATTTTATCAAAAATATGAATTATCCAAACAATGCATACCAAACCAAAGTAATACTACATGTGCCAATGATCCTTCCACTACCTAATACCTACTAACTAAAAACTCCAACAAAAGAGATTGGTGTGCATGTGCTAAATTAAAAAATACCAAAAAATATAAAATACTAAAATTATAAGAATTATAAAAATACTTAGAACATGGAAAATCATTGAAATAAAATAGAATAAAAGATGGATCAAAAGGAAATAAAACCTTAGAATATTAAAAAGTAAAAGGTCATTAAAAAGGACATATCCAAATACATAGCTCAAATCACAAAAGCATAGCTAATATAAGAAAAGGGGTCAATAAGCGTAGACATAGGTTAGTAAATAAGACATAAGGACTTAAATAACAAACATACCAAGTGCTAAGGTATATCTAAGGCATGGGTGTTACATGTCCAAATCACTTAGCAAAGCTAAGGAGAGATCTAAGTTAAGAAAGTTGTTGTTAAGCTAAGATGTTGAAATGACTAAACAACTACGACTAAAATTATAGATTGTAATGATTAGTTAACATTGGAGAATAATGCAAAAAAGAGATTCTATGATTCTAAAGGTTATTCCAAGTTGATAAAATCTTTAAAACATCAGTAGTTGTTGTTTTTAGACTTTTAAGGATTTAGAGAAGCCCTCAAAGCTACATTTTCACTATTTTCTCAATTTTTCATTGCATAGAGACTGGGAGTCATTTAACAAAAGTTGCTCATTTTTCAAGGTTATCCAAGCATGGCATTAAAATTCATTGTAACCTACATCATGGCTTGTGACAATGCTCACAATGAACCAAGAAGGGCAACTTGAGGTCTGCATTGGTGCAACATTGTTTCAAGGGCAAAAAGTGTGAATTATGATTCAAAACCCTACTTTTGCAACTCAAAAATTTTGTGGAATGAAAACAAAATCAAAACATTAACTAATGTCTCATGCATGATAATAAATCTCAGAAATATATCAAAACTTAGAAAATATTAATAAATTAATCAAATATAAAACTATTAGTCAATGATGGGATCTAAGAAAAACTTGATATAAGATCTAAAACTAAGGTTTTACTAGGATTCTAGTTGATAGTACAAATCTAGATCTACCTCTTTTCCAAATTGTTAAGATCTCCTACTTTGGTTCTATGTCCCAAATGTCAATTATGTAATTGGATACTCTTTCATGGAATGGTTGCCAGGTATTTATGCTTGCAATGGTATGGCATGGTTAAGCAAAAAGGGTAATCTTGGGGAAAAGTGAAAATAAAAAGAAAACTAATTTCTAAAAACAAATAAAAATAATTTTCTAACATGGGCTAGTGCCTAGCACCAATCTAATGGATACCTCTAAGGTTTAGATAATAGCTATGTCTAAGCCAAACTAATAACAAACTCTAAGGTCAAAAATATAACTATTGAAGAAGCAAACTCAAGAGCCTCTAAAACATAAGCTAAAAATAAATTTAAAACTAAAAATATTAATATTAAGATTAATTTATAAAAATAAAAAGCAACATGAATAAATTATATCAAAAATTAAAGTAGTACCCCATGTGCTAATAACTCGTCCAATGCTTGATACTTGCCGAATTAAAACTCCAACAAAAGAGGTTAGCTCACATATGCTAAATTAAAAATAAACAAAAATAATAAAAATATAACTATGTTTAAAATACTAAAAAGAAAATAAAATTAAATAAAACATTAAAATATATTAAAATAAAAGGTAATTAAAGAAAAAAGAAAAGAAGGCACATAGCTCAAATTACAAAAGCATAGTTAACAAATGAAAAAGATTAATAAAGCATAAGACATAGGCTATGAAACAAGATGTTAAGGATTTAAATCATAAACATACCAAAGAATAAGGGCTATCTATAGTAGGGGTGTTACAACTACATGAAATTTTTCAAGATATTCCAGCAAGCAAAGGTGCAATGGTCTAAGTAAGAACAAGCCTCAAATTTCACAACTAGTCTTAAGAGAAAATGTCAATATGAGCTTATATTTTATGGAGCCCAAAACTTAGATGAGGTATTTGAGTTATCTCTCAAGGCTAAGAAGAAGTTATAAGGATATGCAAAAATTAGTCTAAGAAATTCTTCAAATGATAGAGATTATAAACCTTCTAAAAGTGAAAAGGGATCAAATGAAAAGAATGCCAAGGAAGATACACAAAAGAAGTTGAAAGAGGATTTGATCAAGTATTTCAAGAAGGATTCATCTAAGGGAAAATATACTGATAAAATCCAATGCTTCAATTATGAAAAAGTGGGTCATAAGAAATGGTGGAGCAAGTTCACTCCCCAATTAAAGCACCTTCAAATACTAAATTTAGATATTATGCAAAGACAAAATTTTTTTGCTAAAAAACAAGAAAAATAGCTATCTTCAATTAATTTATCAGAAGATTACAATCAAGTTCTCAAAATCCCACAACATCCAAAACCTATCATATTCAAATGATATTGTAAAGCATGAGGCTCTATAACCATACAATGATTGTTCTTAATGCAACACACAACGAATAAAAAATCTCTCCCATAACCTAGGGCTAAGATCTCAACTCATAAGTAAGACACAAGAGAATAAAACACACAGAATAATATAACAAAAGTTGACCTTAGAGCTAAAATTACCAATTACACTCACTCAACATGCTTACACAACCTCTCTTCCTCAGCTCTCCTCTCTCAAGAGCTCTCTTTCTTACTCTATCATTTCTCTCTCTTGCAACAATTACAATTTACAATAATATTTATGAAAAACTAGAAGAAAAAAACCCTAGAAAATATTTTGCAACTTAACATGAGGCTCTTCAAATATTTTCCAAGTCTTCTTTCCTTTTCCCTAGCTATTTCCACCTTTTTCCATTTTTTTCAATTATTTCTTGAATTTGGATGGATGTTTTTGAAAGTTTCCCTAATCGTACTATTCATCTCTAATCTTTGGAAGATGTCTTTATGTCAACCTTACTTTTAGAAAAGACATCTACTATTTTTTCAAGATGCCTCTTTTGGGGGTCAAGATGGCTCATTGTGTGTCAAGATGTCTTACCCAACACATCCCATTCTTAGTGGAGATGTCTCATTTGAGACGTCTCAAATTCTAGGGAGACATCTCACCTAAGACATCTTTTGCACAAATGAGATGTCTCACCTAAGACATCAACCTAAACATTAAGATGTCTCCTATCATCTCCAAACATCCCTTGTGCATCCTAGGCCTCAACCGAGACGTCTCTCTAGAGTCCAAAACCTACAAACACACATGTAGGAAAGGAAAATCAAAAGAGGTGTTCCTACACCAAATGGTAATGCAAGAAGCTAAAATTATCCAAAGAAAAGAAACTTCAAATCATAGAGAAGAACTATTTAGCCTCTACAAGCCAAGGTAAACCTAATGCATCTATGATTGAATATATCATTGAAGTTAAGAGTTGTAATTTCATGGCAAATATTAATGTTGAGGATTCTAATAGGAAAATGCTTGTTAGAATTAAGGCTAGATGTTTGTCTAGTGAGAAATGAATTTATATTCTTAATGATGGTGGAGCTCAAGAAAATGTCATCTCTACTAAGTTTATTCAAAGTTTACATCTATCCATATTTCCTCATCCAAGGTCCTATAAAGTTCATCATCTTTCCAAAGATCACTATCAAGAAGTACAAGAGAAATGTATTTTATCTTTTACATGGTTCCTATCATGATAAGGTATTTTGTGATACTCTTTCAATTGATTTTATTGATGTAATTCATGGTAGACCTTGAACTTTGACAACAAGGTTACTTTTGATGGGGTAAAAATATTTGCTTTATACCTAGGATAAATGGATTTCATAAATTGATTCCTATAACTTTACAATAGTTTAAGAAAAATGTTTCTACTAATGCATCTTTGATTTTTTGAATAAGAAAGAATATGTTCAAGCTCATGAACAAGCTAGGCATGGTTTCATCATTATGTCAACAACTATAACATGTAAAAAGGAGTAAGCAAATGAACTTCCAAAAATAGTGAAACCTTGGACACAAGAATTTAGTAATGTGTTTAAGGGCACATTGGAATGGCTTCCTCCTATGAGGTATATTCAACATTAAAGTTACTTCATACCAAGGAGAAACCATAATAAATAAGAGAGCCTAGTAGATGACTTTATATTAGATGGAGGATCTTCAAAAGAAATTTAGTGAATTACTCTCAAATTTTTTCATTAAGAAGTCAATATTTCCATATGCAATATCAATAGTATTAATTCCTAAGAAAGATAATGATGATATGAGCATGCACATTGATTATATGATTAACAATAGGATAACCATCAAGTATCATTTTCCTATTCCTATGATGGATGATAGTCTTGATGTTCTTGCTAATTCTAAAGTCTTCTACAAGCTTGATTTCAAGAATGGTTGCTATCAAAAAAGAATTAGACCTAGGGTTGATGGGAAAATGACTTTCAAAATTCTAGATGGATTTTATGAGTGGTTAGTTATGTCATTTGGGCTAACCAATGCTCCTACTACTTTTATAAGGTTAATGCACAATGTATTAAGATAATTAATTAATAAATGTAAACATAATACCTTGGGTAGCTTTTATGAGAAATTAAGAAAAAAGGAAGAAGAAAATCTATTTATAAATTAGAAATAATTAGAAATTAATAATGTAAGAACATTTTCTATATTTATACCTCGATTAAGTAAGATAATAAAAAACCATCAAGCCGTAGAAATAGAAATTCAATTATGAAATCAAAAGAAATGCATCAATAACAGTAAACACTCCATTGTCTATGGGCATGAAATGATCAATTGAGCAATTCCCTAGAATAGATGAAGAAATGAAGGAAATAAGAAAATCCCCTATACTAATGTTGTAGGCAACCTCATGTATGCAGTAGCCTATACTAGGCTTGATATTGCATGTGCAGTGAGAGGTGTGAGTAGGTTTATGTTCAATCCTAATTGTGAAGGTGATCTAGATCACTGAAATTCCATAAGTGGCTATGTTTTTAAAATAAACATAGGTGTGGTTGGCTGAATTAGCAAAAGATAAAGTTGTGCTGCATTGTCAAAAACAAAGGGGAAGTATGTAGCAGCTTCTCAAGCAAGCAAAGAAGCAATTTGGCTAGAAAGATTGGTCAAAGACTTTGGGCAAGAACAAAAGAAAGTAAACATCTTTTGTAATAACTAAAGTACAATCTTTTTGTCAAAGAATCTTGGGTTCCATGTAAGGAAAAAAAACATTGATGTAAATTACCATTTTATTTGAGATTAAATTGAAATAGGAAGAATTTCTTTGGAAAAGGTTCCTACATCAAAAACTCTAGTGAATATGTTGACCAAGGTAATTCCTGTGGACAAGTTCAACTAGTGTAAAAAAGAACCTGGATTGATAAATTATGAAATATAATAGTTTCTCCTAGCTATAATTCTTTAAAATAAATAACAAGTGGGATAATTCTTATATGTGTTATCAATTTTAAGTTTGACACACCTTCATGTTATAATGGTTATCATGTTCGTAAATTATTCTTAGCATGTTGGCTAAAAATAACAAAGCCAAAGTATGTAATATGTCAAAAGAATATGTAATAGCTCATACCCAATTTGTTCATGATTAATTATGGATTATAACTTCATAATTTGGCTTTTACCCAAAGCATGACATTATGACCACTCTATAAATGAATGCTTGGATGGTCTCAAATCACATCTTTACCAAATCAAAGGATATGCAAGGCATAATTCAAGTTATAGTCTCTTCCTCTTGTGAAAGCTTGATCTAAGCTTGTTGTAAGTCTCAACAAAAAAGAAGACTTGGATTTCTAAGGCTTCCTAGGATTTGGAGCCATTGTTGGGATTTTTGTATACTTTTCCCAGGATAAGTAGCATGGGAAGATGACCCGGAGGGAATTATAGTATTCTCTTCTATTAATAAAATTTTTCTATTTTCCTCTTTTCATTCTTTAGTACCAATTATTTATTTACCGATTAATTCATTAATTAACTATTTATAATGTTTCTAGTATATTATCTAAGAAAATGATGGATGCAATAAATTAAGTGATCATATTTTTATGACATCTGGGAATGGGATGTCACATGTGATATCAAAGCAAACCATAATTCAAGAACCAAAGTGGAAGAAAAACCTTATTTTATTATTATTGTTATTATAAAATACAAGTACATATAAGCAAAATAACAAAATGGAAGAGAATATTATTTTATTTTATTTTGTAAGGAGGAGTGAGAGGAAGTACATTTAAGTAGGATAATAAAAAGGAAGAATAGGGGAAAGAAGCAAAATGGGAAAGATGTAAAGAAAGCAACTGTGATTATTTGTTATGACCAAATGACTTAAGGAGATCTATGACTATATTCAATTGTGATTCCCTTTTTTTAGTAGTAGCATCTATCTTGCTAAGCACTACCTTGCATCCAACCAGTCCATTACACAATTGTTTGATGTATTCGATCACGTCTTGCTGTAGTTACTAATTCATCCTTTCTTTTAAGTTGGATCTTCAACATATCCATCTGTATCGATTGATCATCCATGTCTTTTTTTCATTCCTTCTCCTTTCTCTATAAAACAAGATTTAAATTATGAGTTATAAGCAAATCAACATAAAAAAAGGTATTACCTGAAATTGATCATTGTCAATTTGGAGGAACTATTCATGAGTCTCCAAATGGTGACGTAGCATGTTGCACTTTCTAATTCTCCTAAGAGTTACTCCAGATCTTTTATAGCATATGGAGCATCCTCAGGAATTGGATGCAAAGATGACGGAATTCTAGCCTATATTAAATCATAATCTACCTTAAAGTTGCATGATTGAGACTTCCATAGATGGTACACACCCTCATGAACAAAATAGGTTTTGTTATCAAAGATTTGCTGACTAAGGCACTGAAGAAGCACAAGTTCTTCTTCAGCAATCACCACTATCTTTCCCATCAAATAATAAGAACTCAAGATAGAGAAAGAAGAAACCATTGGAATAGACTCAGAAAATGTTGTCGATGCTACCTATGAAAGGGAACCTCTTCCAAGTGTTGCAGAAAAAGAAGGAATGACTAGTGATCTAGGTGGTGGAAGGGGAGTCTATTCGAAAGTGACACTTGCATCATCTCTAATCATCTCTTGAATAAAATACTACTACTTCATAGACCTTTGCAACACAAAAATCAACATCATACAAAGAAAAGAAAGAATTATATAAACCTTTAAATAATTAAAACTTACCTCTAGTTGCTTTCCTTTATCTTGTCTTGAACTTTGTTGAATTTTTTGGGGTTATTGTTGAGCCTGTTGTTTGGTTTGTTGTCTTATAACTACTGGACCACTAGAACTTTGCCTAGTACATTACCTTTGCAAAAAGAAATTTATTAGAAAAAATAGATAAGACATTAAACTAAGTTAATTATATTTAAATATATACCTTGTGAGTAGAAAAGGTAATCTATTCTTATGGTTGAACCATACCAAATGTTGAAGTACCTTAAATTTCTTCAACCTGTGCAACTCTAGCACTTTACATTAGTTCATTCTGTAGCTCAGATTGCACTGTCAAATACATAAAATAAAAACATAATTAACAACAAAGAAATAATAAAAACATGAAAATACCTCATGAATTTCTCCTGATTCTGAGCATGCTATAAAGCTAATTGACCTTTCTTAGCATCCATAATCTTAATTCTTATAACTCTCTCATCTTCCAGAAATTCAGGACATAACTGGGGATTGTAATGAGTAAAACATTCTTTTTGGATGGTCATAACTTAGGGTCATACACATGAACAAGGGTATACAACATAGGACATAAGATTTGGAAGGATTTTTCTAGGCAATAGTAGTTTCAGTCATGGCATTATACCTGGCAGAGAAACAAGACAACAACCAATCATAAATTCTATTGGTTATGGCACCATGAAGTATAAAAATAGAATAAGAACTAACATAGGATTGCTATTTATACTACAAAACCTTACAACTAATAAGTAAACATAAATCAAAGTGAGACTCATTAATGAAATCTCCATGAACAAATTGGCTTTTTCCAATGGTAGAATTAGTAACATAATCAGATAATTCCTTCGTACAAAAAGATTTAAATTTTGGAAAGGATCCTCTCCTTGCTGAAAACTTAAAGCTGCTTGAATATCAAGAGGAAGAAATGTTATTACTCCAAAAACTAAATGGAAAGTAGAACTTTTCTTACTATTGTATTGTTCACACCATTCCATAAGAATGTCCTTCCAATGCGAGAGTTTAAAAATAGGAAAAACAAATAAATCAACTAACCTAGAAGTGGTAAGGTACTGGAAACCCTCCTTTCCAAGTAAGCTATGAACATAATTGGAAGTAGAAATGCATTATTTTGATGTAAAATAATAGTGGGCAATTGAGAGCTACCTGAAGGAGTTTGAAGTAAAGCTTGACATTTGGGAGTCATGATGAAGATGGTTAGAGTTCTTTAATGATAGAAAATCATTAAGCTTCTATGCTATCAATCTTCTGCTAATATTAAGTTGTGATGGGCAAGTTATCCTTCTTCTCATACTTATAATACAATCATAAGAATCTTAGTAAAGGCAAAGAGAAAGTTATAACTTAAAATAACCAAAGATTTAATAAAAGCTAATGTGTACTTTTCTCAAAGAAAAAGCTAACATTTACTTATTCTGATTTTAAGATTTCTAGACTCACTAAAATAGAGTTATCTATAGTTTAACTCGAAGACCTCTATAATACAATTCTAATGGTACCAATTTCATCAAAATCCAACTTATGGTTTTGAAAGATATGGTAATTCTTAGGTACGTGCAATTTTAAAAATAAAAAAAAATTTGCTTTTTTAATTTTAAAGTTAAAAAAGGTGGGTTGCAAGAGGTCTTGGGTTCAAACCCAAGCCCTAATAAATCATATATTTAAAAATTTATATACATATATATATATATATATATATATATATATATATATATATTGAGGATCACAAGCCC
>MNCI01020931.1:303856-324282 GCA_015680685.1 Gnetum montanum | reverse complement strand
CACAGTTTTTACTCAGGCGGCTACCCCCCCCCAGCAACTTATCCAACAGACTCGCCAGGCGTGGCATTAGATTGTGGCCGCTATGGGGTAGACGCTGACGTACGAGCCTGGCTGCACGGACTTCCAGGTAGATGAGGAGCTGTGGCGGATGGTTTGCCAATGCAGATGGGATGCCCTACTGCAGCGGCTGGTTGGGGATCCTGACCTGTCTGACAACTCTTTCTTTACCAACTGGTGCGGCAATCAGACCTTCTTCCGTGGTCGTGTAATTTGCCTGATAGAGGTTGCTCTGGCCAACTACCTGGGGATCCCGGCCACTAGGGACATCATCCTGCCAACCTCCTGTGGCCTCCATAACTCGGTGACCTTTTTCGAGGGGCTTTCCCTGAGAACGCAGAGCCATCAGGTCCCTCGGACGTCCCTTCCGCGCCTTTGGGCTCATGCGGCCGTCTTGGTCGAGCGCTTCTTTGTGCAGTCAGGGAATGTGTCCAAACTCCAGGGGCTGTATTTCTACTTCCCCCCCTTCCCCCCCTTCCTCCACTCCACGACAACGGGCTGCTCTCCACCTTTCCTTGGGCCGCCGCTCCCACCGTAACCCTGGCCTCTCGCCCGACCCCCCCAGCGCCCCCCCCCCCCCCGCACTGGGAGGCGCAGCTTCAACAGGCGGTTGCTGTGGCTCGGGAGGCCGAGCAACGGTCCTCGGAGAGCCGGTGGACCGAGGCCCTGGCCAAGTGGCACGCCAACCACGATGCCCAGCTCCATGAACAAGCCCAGCAACTGAACAGGCAGCATACGCTCATAATGGAGACCTTGCGTGCCCAGCTCACGGATGAGCTCCGGGACTGGATCAGGGAGGAACTGCGCCAGGAGGAGGTGGACCGATAGGCCTAGGAGGCAGCGACCCGGGAGGAGCAAGAACGTCTGCAGGAGGAAGAGGTGCAACGGCAACGGCAACTCGACCGGGCGCATCAGCACAGTGCCCGCCAATAGCTCAACGGGGGGCGCTGCCCGTATAGCATCCTTGGAATTAGCTGTGAGAGCTCCTGGGGGAGCTCAGACGGCACATCCGGCGCACATCCGCTAGATTCCACCCGGATGCGGGGGATTCTTCACCGGACCGACGTAGGCGCGAGGCTCTTCTGCAGGGGTTTCAACAGGCTGCGAACTTCGTGGACACTGAGGACCATCGTGCCACCCTGGACCTACTCCACGAGTTAGAGTTGCCTCGGTGTGCCTGCCACCAGCTGCCGACCCACCCCTAGCCCCTCCCCCCCCCTCCACCCCGTTCTCTGTTGGGTTTGTCGTTGTTGTGGGGTTGTGCCCCCCCCCCCCTTGTCCCCCCCCCCCCTTTTTTTGGGTTTTGGGGGGGGCCCCCCCCCCCCCCATGTTGGGGGATTTTTGAACGTCTGTACGGCTCTGTGGTTCGGCCGCCATGTTGGGGGTCGGCCGGGGTTTTTCACGTGATCTTTTGTGGGTTTCCAGGGCCCCCCCCCCCCTCTTCGGGGGGGGCCACCCCCGCTTGTACTTGTATAGTCGTGTACCCTTCTTTCAGTAATACATTCCCGAACATTCTCTCTCAAAAAAAAACATCAACTTAAAAAAGAATTCCAACTAGGAGATCAAGTATTACTGAGAGTAAAACCTACCAGAAGTTCTCATAAACTAGGAAAATATACTAAATTGGCACCTAGATTTTGTTGACCTTTTGAAATATCTAAAAGAATTGGTGAAGTAGCATATCAATTGAATCTTCTAGCAACCTTAAAAGTTCATCCAGTTTTCATGTGAGCTTGCTAAAGAAATTTCATGAAAATGATGTACCATATGTGTTGGATTGAAATCCCTTGTCATTATGATCCAATGCTAGCTTTGAAGTTAGACCAATTGCTATTAAGAACCAATGAACCAAGAAATTACAAAATAAAACTATCAGCAAAGTACTTTTTCAATGGTCAAATTATGATTAGCAAACTTGGGAAAATAAGGAGTTTATTTTAGATACTTACCCCCAACTTTTTGAGCATCACAATATTGAATGATAAATTGTATTTATTATGGATGTAATAAATTATATATTATAATTTTTGATCTTCTATTTGTATAGATGATAATGAGGAAAATAAAGGAACTAAAGTTGAGGAGCATAATAATGAAGCAGCAGCTAAGCAACTAGACATAGAGGAAGCGCTCAAGATGAGCTAGATGCCTAAGGGGGGTAGATTGTAACATCCCATCCTTTGTTAAGGGTGAAAACAATTGTAAACAATGTAATTAACTTTCAAATGAAGGGGCACCTTGTTATGAGGAGCTACAATTATTCATGTATCCCTCGAGAAAGGGTTTGACCTATGCCATTTAGGGCCAAGGTTAGAGGTCATGCCAAGCATGGAGTTGAGGAGCTGGGAGAGGCAAGTAATGGGAGCTAGGTGAAGTGGGACAAGAAGGAACTGGTCACCCCTTTGGTAGGACAACCTAACCATGGTGGTAGTGTCGAATTGCCTCTAAGGCTTAAGTAGCATGGAAAGATAACCTAGAGGGCATTACAATACTCTCTTCTATTAATAATTTTTTTTGTTTTTCTCTTTTCATTCTTCAATATTAATTATTTATTTACTAGTTAATTCATTTATTAAATATTTATAATGTTTCTAATATATTATCTAAGAAAATGATGAATGTAATAAAGCAATCGTAATTTTATGACATCTAGGAATAGGATGTCATAGCAATAGATAAGGATCACTTTCCATTATTATTTGTGGACTAGGTAATGGACACAATTTCTAGGCATTGCTTCTATAACTTTCTAGATGGTTATAGTGGCTATAACCAAATCCAGATAGCACTAAAAGATCACACCAAAACCACATTCACAGGTCCCTAGGAACCTTTCACATACAACAAGATGTCATTTGGCCTATGTAATGCCCCTACCACATTCCAACGCCTTGTCCTAAGCACTTTCCAATAACAAAATGGTAGCAAGGTGGAAGTCTTCATGAATGACTTCTTCACCTATGGGGCTACATTTGAGCAAGCCTTGGACCATCTTGGGCAAGTGTTGAAAAGGCACATGGAGATAAACTTTAGGCTCAACTAGCATAAAAGCCACTTGATGGTTCAGGAAGGCATTTTGTTAGGGCACAAAATTTAGAAAAAGGGATTGATGTGGATCCTAAAAAAATAAGGGTCATCCAAAGAATTACTTGAAAGCAAAAAATAGTTAAAGATATGAGGTCATTCCTTGGACACACTATCTAATACCACTAATTCATTGAGAATTTCTCTAAGATCACCATATTGTTGGTGGAGCTAACAAAGAAGGATGTTCCATTCATCTAGGTTAAGGAATCTGAATGTGCATTCCAACGACTCAAGAAAAAGCTCATATAAACTCTAATTCTATAAGTACCTGACTAGTTCAGGCCCTTTCACATCATGATGGATACATCCAATTATTTCTTGAAAGTCATGCTCATGCAATTGGATTATTATAGATGTCCTTACTACATCCACTTCATAAGTAGAAGCATTATGGGTGCACAGCCAAACTACATCATAATAGAGAAAGAATTGATGGCAATGATGTTTGCCTTAGATAAATTTAAGCATTGTGTACTTAGGTATAAGGTGTTTGTGCACATGTACCATAGTGAAATTTGGTTCCTGATGAATAAGCCAATGACGAGCCCCTATGTCATATGATGGCTAGTGATCTTGCAAAAATTCAATCTCACTATGGTAGATCAAAAGAAAACCAAGAACATGGTTGCTTAACACTTAAAACCAAGAACATGGTTGCTTAACACTTATCTCAATTGAGATGGGACAATGAAGAGAAGGAGAGCTCACTTTTAGATTATTTTCCTAATGAAATCCTCTTTGTTGGGGCTATAACTAAATAAGTGCCCACTAGACCTAACTAGTATGATGACATTCTCATCTATCTTCTTACTCAAAAGATGCCAGAAAAGTGGGGCCACATGAAGAAATAACAATTTCTTCACCAAGTCAAATGCTTTATAGAAATCAATGGACATTTTTACAAGGTGTGTGCCAACGGCCTAGTTCAATGGTGCATACCTTATGCTGATCAACTACACATGCTCTAAGATGCTCATAAGGGTCCTTATGGGGGCCACTATGCTAGGAGATGCATAACCATTAAGTCCTCATGGTAGGGTATTATTAGCCAACACTTTTTAGGGATGCTCACCACTTCATCTGCTCTTGTGAACATTGCCAATGTGATGGTGGAATGCCCTCTTGTATGGAAAGGCCTCAATAGTGGATTCAACCACTAGAGCCATTCAATATTTGGAGCATTGACTTCATGGGTTCCGTCACTTCCATATGGAATAGAAAGGTGTATATCATAGTCATTGTTGACTAATGTACTAAATGCGAGAAAGTTAAAACTATCACCAATTGTACATCTCCTACAGTTGCTTGATTTATATAATAATATGTTGTAAATAGGTTTGGGATAGCACATGCACTTATTTCTGATAATAGAACTCATTTCACATGCACTACCTTTTAGAAGCTCATTCAATGCTTAGGGGTGGAACATAATTAACACCACCTTACCACCCCCCAAACCAACAATCTAGAAAAGGTTACAAGTAGGGAAATAACAAAAATACTAACTCGAACTGTTAGTAAATATAGGAGGGACTAGAGCATAAAACTCAACAATGTCCTTTGGGCCTATTGCTCCCCTTGAAAACTTCCTGTTGGCTACTCTTCCTATGAGCTTGTGTATGGAAAATTACCAATACTTCTAATCCAAATAGAGCTTCATACACTATCAATAGCCTATGACCTTGACCTTGACCTTGACCTAAGTCTAGCATAAAAAGAAACATTAATGAACCTTAACTTGCTAGACAAGAACCAATTGGTGGCCTTGTCATCTAACAAAGTGCACAAGGCATTCAACAAGCAATGACATGATCTTAGAATCAGGAAAGTGAAATTTCAACTAGAAGATAGGGTCCTATACTAGAATCCCATACACATGCCACAAAGAACTAAGTTCTAAACATTGTAGAAAGGGCCTTACATTATCTATAAAACCTTTCCTTCTAGGGCCATGTTAATATATAAACCTAAAAGCCCAAACAAAAAGTTACTGGTCAACATCCAACAACTTAAACCTTTCCATGAACCTAAGAGAGCTAGTGACCAAAACACCTCAACAAATGAACAAGCATGCTCAATGTTTTGAATCTCCTCCTTCTAACTTAGTCATGAGGGAGATAACCATCCATGTTGATCAATTAATATGGCTCCTTAGTTTTTCACTTTTTTTCATCATTTTTAGTATATTTTTCTTTTTCTTAAATACTTTACACTTTCTTCTATATTTTACATTATTTGGTTTGGATTTCTTTTATGCTTTTCTTATGTTTTTTTTTTTCCTTTATTGCCTCCAAGACTAAGTGCAACTATAGTTGTTAATTGATGGTGGTTTGTACTATAATGTTATTTGATTGGTAATGTCTAGATTCTGTCTTTGAAATTTGGTGTTAATAACTAAGACATGGTTTTCTTTTTATGATAACAAGTAGTTAGTCCACATCATCCATGCATCCACAAAATTCTATGGTGTTCCCTTGTTTTGGAAATATGTAGTTCCTTCTTAAATGAAACTTTTAAGGAACTTGTGACCTTGGTAGTTTCCAAACTTGGGAAGGATTAAATAGATAGACAAGGGTGTGAATTCAAGTGGATTTGATGCTCTTTGAACTTCCCTATCCTCTTGGGTGCATGAGTGTTTTCATGGATTTCTCATCATTCCACTGTCGATCAATAATAGGAAGCTAAGCCTTTGCATAGTGTGTTTTTTATCCAAAAATCCAAAAAAAAAAACAATAATGAGAATTCAAAGCACACCCCTTAGACAAAATAATGGACTATAATCAATGGTTATGGGACTAGAAAGACATGATACCCATGTCTGAAGATCCCCTCTAACTAAGACTCATCTCACTTCTTGCTTCTCTTTTCTTCTCTTTTAGGAATGGTGATTGATTTATGGGGATGCTCTTATGTCTTGAGGGGATGGACTGCTCTTAGAGTGTCGATGCAAAGTCCCTGAAAGTGGTTGATTTTAAGTTAGACTAAGGATGAGTGTTATTAGGTCATAGTAATCATAAAAATCCACAAGGGACTTCATGTGACCATGATATATGACTCCATTCCACTCTCTACCTCATCCATCTATGTTTTCTATATTTCACCTCACTGGCTCTTTTCATGTTTTGTTTAATGTCTTGGTTTGATATAGTCAAACTTCTTAGATAGTTTCTCTAGTGATTTGGTCCTCAACTAACCATAATCATTAGTCATTCATTGGGCCCATAGACTCCTTGGTTTGAGGGCATCAAAGGCATGAACCTACTATGGGAAGGACCCACTTGCATACCCCTTAGTTTGACTAGTTAAGTTTTTCATGCCTTAGGCATTTCTACATTCAAATCTTTAGTGCTCCATGTTGGTTATGTCCAATTGTGTGCCCCTTCATGGCATTTCTCCATCATTCTCCCAATTAAATCTCCTTTTTTGGGACATATTTATCCCTCTTCATGCATTTAATTGTGTTCTTGGCTTCTTGGGTTTCCTTTGGACTTCAATTTTGTGTAAAAACTCTATGTTTTCCCCTTATTTTTTAATGATGAAAATTTTGTCTATCCACTGCATCAATGGGATCATGTTGATGTAGTCAAGATCCCATTGATGCAATCGACCATGTTAATGCAATCCTATTAATGAGATCCCATCGATGTAGGGAAAAATTTCTATAAATAGTACTAAACACTTAGTGAATTTTTGTCATTTGCTCTCAAATGGAAAAGGAGTTTTTGTAATTTTTAGAGCTATGAACCTTCCAGAGCCAATAACTTTCAAACCACTTGTTCAATTCACCTCATTTTTTATTCCTACAGCTAGTAGAAGTGAGCTCAAAATTGTGGGGGCCATAAACCTTAGGTTTTTGACAAACTTTTTTGAATTTTTTCTAACTTCCACAAGGTTTCACTAATAAAATAGTATTAAAATCACTAATTTATGAGAGTTAAATCTTTTCAATGAACTCTGGCAAACACTAAAGTGAAATAACAATAAAATAATATTAAAATAATCAAACCTACCATGATAAAAACTTAACCAAGTGTAACTAATTCAAAGAGATAAGGTACTCAAGTGTTATAAAGTTACACACCAATACTAATCATTAATCATGTTGTGATTATAGATAGCACCAAGACCTAAGCATCCATAGGAAGGAGGACCATCCCAACCAAGGGACAAGAGGCCCAAAACTAAAAAGGGCAAATAGCAAGAACAATTCTAGGAGTAGGTAGTTGAAACTCATGCAACAGGACCTCTTTGGGAGGAGCCTAAAGTGGAATTTGTCCATCAAATTCCCCAAGCTGAAACAAAGTAATCCCATTGGGATGATGCACCAAGACCAAGGCCAAGCCTTGAGGTCATTTTAACAGATGCCTACCTTAGGCAAATTCACTTTAAGGAAATTCAACATTCAGTTCTCCAAGAGCTAAACGTTTAAACCATCTTAGACATTTCCTTAGAAGATGTTAAAACTCAATTGCAAAGCTCTCCCATGTGGCCCATCATCACTTCTTGCAGGAAGTGGTACATGGAAGAAACATATGTCCTCTAGAACAACAAGTAGCTTGATGCCACTATGAAAATCAAGGACATTAGTGTGTCCAACTCAATGAAGGCCATTTATTAGGCCCTCAATTTGCCTAAAACTAGGACCAATCTAATAGAGATCTCAACACAAGTGAACTCAAAGGTAAAAAAGAAGTGGATCCAACAATGCTATGGAGTGAACCATAACAATTATGATGCACTTGCAATGACAAAGTGTGCCTATTTCAAGATAGCAACCTACCACCTTAATTTGATTATGAGGCCAAGCAAGGTGATAGCCTTTTCTACCGATGCATGCACCACTTTGAGTGGAAAATTCCCTATGAACCTCCCATAGCTGATCTATCTAGAGATAGAGAAGTGCTTTAAGGAGAACAAGCATGAGAGAAAGGCACTCCCCTTTTCATGTCTTATCTAAAAACCATGGAAAAGGGAAGGAATAGCCTGCTATTCCAATGATACACTCAGACATGCTCCTACTACCTCTTGAGAAAAAATGATGAAGGACAAGATCCCTTTCACAATGAAAGAAGAGGAGCATCCACCACCACCATCCACTCATGAAATAACACTAGAGGCTCATGCTTCTATGGTGCACATGCAAAAGCTCTATGAGTAACTCTTGCAATAGTAGCAAGTTTCTTTGAGTGGTGATTTATCTATCTACCAACCAGTCCTAAGCCATCTAAATGAGGTAACTCATACTATAAGCTGGTTGGAGGACACAATGCCAACTTTCTCTAACCAAAGAATGTAAGCACCCTTTATTTCAAATCCTAACACCTAAGAGGTAACAATGTCCATTCTAGAATAGAAAACATTTTCAAAAATCTCTAGAAACACTACTACCTTCTTGGTGTGCTTGGAGGAAGGTGGTGGAGTAACTATCTTGGTGATGTAGCACCAAGGTAGAAAATGGTGGTTGAGGTGATGGCTAATCAAGTGGGCAAAGCCTTGAATGTTATTGTGATATCCATATTGGATAATTCTACACTTAGAGATGTGTAGAATCTATAGAAGCACCAAGTGGAAGATTCAATGTAGACCAGAATGAGAATTTGCTAGAATAACTGGTGGGAACCTAGAAATTAATTTTGCAGGTCTTTGACCTTATGGATGACATCACTACTACTTAGTCAACACTATTGGAGGTAAAGGGAAAGTACCTCATTCCAATACAACAACAATTTCTAGAAATCTCTAAAAACATTGTTACCTTCTTGGTGCACTTGGAGTAAGGTGATGGGGCAACTATCTTGGTGATGCAACACCAATGGTAGGAAATACTGGCTGAGGTGACAATTGATCAAGTGGGTAAAGCCCTGAATGTTTCTATGGTATTTGTGCTAGATAGTGCTACACTCAAAGATGTGCAAATGTCTGCAGAAGCACCAAGTGGAGGATCTAGCATAGCCTAGAATGAGGAGTTACTAGGATAACTAGTGGGAACCCAAAATTTAATTTTGGAGGTCTTTGACCTTCTAGATGACATCATTGCTACCCAGTAAATACTATTGGAGGTAAAGGATAAGTACCTCATTGTTAAAACACCATCAAATTTGGGGCTCTTGAGTTTCAACTACAGATTTGTCCAAGTGTCAAAACTTGGCAAATTTTTTCTAAGTGTTGAGACTATGCTTCCCACTGCTAGGACTATGCTCCAAAGCGTAGTCAGTATAGTTGACATAGGTAGTCCAAATTTGCAAGATTTCTCTAAGTATTGATAGTAGCTATAGATTTTTCTAAGTGTTGGACTACACTCCCCCTACCAGGACTATGCTCTAGAGCATAGTCAGTGTAGTCTACACTCTAATGGCCAATTTTGCAAATGTTCTTAAGTGTCAAGCCAAAAGCTATCAAACTAGCTAAGGATGAAAAAAATAGTTCGATAGATTTTCTAACTTCTAGCACTACACTCCCTACTATGCTCTAGAGCGTAGTTAGCATAGTCTGCATGAAGGCATCAGTTTTTGCTAGATTTTTCTAAGTGTCAAAGCTACCCTTTCCCTTACTAGGACTACACTCCAAAGTGTAGTCAGCTTAGCCTACACTAAATCTCATTTGTTGGAAAAATTTATCTAACTCTTAGGACTATGCTTGAGAGTGTAGTTAGTGTAGTCATGTCGGAACTACCATTAGAGGCCCCCAGAACTTAGCACCAACTAGTATCTCAACTCCAACATTCCTTCAATAAGCAAGATTAGCAAGTTTTGTTTCTTTTGCATCCCCCATTTGCCCCTAAATTGTACTTGCACTCAACACCACTCAGGAGAGTGTACAACATAGTCCCGAAGCATAGTCTCCAAAAATGCATTGTTTTACATTGTTTTCATGTACATTGAAATCAGTTTGGCACTCACACATGTAGTCTTGGTAGCGTAGTCATAGTCTTGCAATCTCACATAGTCCATTGGAGCACACCAACAAAACACCATTTGCTTCAATGGGAGCATAGTTGGGGCTAGCTTAGTCCCAACTACCCCTCTACCATGTGATGCCTGATCTGCAACTCATACTATTTCTAGCCCTATAAATATCCTAATGTTCCATGTTCTAGGGGTTGGCATTTTGAGGCATTCAACTAGCAAACTTGCATTCTGAGCACTCTAACACTTGAGCATACTTGGCATTTTAGCAAACTTTGGAATGGCACTTGGCACCATTGCACACCACCATAGAACCATTACACCCTGCAAATCACCATAGCCCATAGGACACTATGGTAGCCAACTCGATAGGCTCAGACTTCACAATGGATGTCAATTTTTATAGCCTAGACACCTTGAGACTATGACTATGCTACCTACTATACTTGTTTATACACCACATACCTCCTCACCTTCTTTTTGTAGTTAATCACATCTCCCGCACCGTCCCCCCCCCCCCCCCCCCCCCCCCCCCCCCCCCCCCATTTGGGGTGATGTTGCTTTCTCTCTCACTCACATCCTACAAATTTTTAGCATTTTCTTTCACATTTTAGCATTTGTTTGCATTTTTCACTATTTTCTACACATTTTTGCATATTTGCATTCCCATTTCCATTTTGCATTGAAAACCTTGATTGCGCTTGCCCCCATTGGCATCATAGGTGTGGTGAACACCATGTAAACCCTTAGCATTCATTTTTTCATAACACCTCATAAGTCCCAATTCAATCAATAAGATCATTCTTGGCATCCCACGTTTGTCTTCCAATAGGCCCTCACGCAAATGCAAGGTCAAGGTTGTACAACCACAAACCTATTGATGTTCCATTCCAACCTCCAATGTTTTTGGTCACTATAGTTTTCTGGCACTAGAAGGAGGCCTTTTGTCATTTCCTTCTTTGTCCTTCCCTTGGTTGTTGCCTTGTGTGCTCTCTACACCCCTGTGTAGACTAGTCCCCATCAATAATTCCCCTAGAACCCTACTTGACAACCACTAGAGATTATACTCATTCTTACCCAAATTTTGAGTGTTCAAGAGAGCATTGTCAACTCACAACATAGTGAGTGTAGTTAGCTCTAAGCATAGTTCTAAAGTTAGCCATTTTTTCAGCAATTTACACTTAGTCATTTTTTTGCATTTTTATACTTGGTCATTTTGTTTGTGTTCTTACACTTAGCTATTTTCTTTTCAATAGATTTATACTTAGCCATTTTTTTTATTTTATTTTTTTGCATTCTCACACTTAGCCATTTTTTCTAATTAGCAATTGGCCTCTTTCTACCTTTAATCAACCACCAACTTCTACATCTTCCCCTTTCACATCATGAATCCCAAGTAACCTTCAACCTTTGCTTCAAGTGTGGTTGTACTCTAGCCAGTTTAGTAGTAAATCTAAATTAACCTTCTTGGGGCTAGAGGTCCTCTCCTAACAAAACAAAAATAATCTCTTAGGTAGTGCAACCTACCTCTCAACTTCATGGGGCTCAATGACAAGCAATATAACTTCACTTATGTAAAGCTCTAGGGGGGCTTGTAAGTAGACTACCAAGAAATGGAAGCCAAACCTAGTTTTGAGCTTATATACTAAAATGGAAGGGAATGATTCCCTTCCACTATGAACTTTATTTTGCTCACTGAGCCCTACCAATGGATGTTGGATAACCTCATCTGAAACCTTGAGTGTGAGATAGGGACAAAGTATAAGGAGCCCTTACAGGAAGAGACGGATGAGTTTGAAGCTCCATCTAAGCATGATGACTCATTCCACATCTCATTCTAACCTTCAACCTCTATTTTCATGCCTCCACTATCTCATCCCTCTACCTTTTCAAAGACAGTCACCAACTTGGTGTCACCATCTAGGTCTATGCCCATGGTGGAAACCCACCAAACATAGCAAACGTGCCAAGAGGTTACACCTCCTTTTAGCTTTCCCTTCAGCTTGCCTTTCATCATACCTTTGTAGCCTACTCAATTTGTCCAACCTGTTCAGTTTGTCAAGCCTATTTGGCCTGTTTAGCCCATTTATCCTATTCATCCTTTTGTACCATTAACCATTATACCTCCACAACCCTATGGGCACATTATGCACATTCCTCCACTACATACAACTTAGGTGTCGTTCATCCCACCTATCGTGTTGACACCCTTCACAACGACCCAACCCATAAACATGTGGTGGGGGCAAGGCACTGTGTCCCTTACATAGCCCACATAGTAAGCATGACATGTGGTCACACAACCTAAAGCTAGGTCATGGGCCACCCAAATAGCACAGTGGACAACACAACTGACATAGCTTGCCACAACCGCACTAGGCTTGGATCAAGCATTCTAGCTTATCCAAATCCTCACTGAAGAGGCCAAGCAACTCAAGGCCACCTCCTCTAAAACCATCCATGTGATGGACTTTTACCAAGATGATCCAATCAATCCTATAGTTCCACCACTGGTATTGCCCGCTAAGGTCCCATTACCTCAATTCACCAAATGCAATGGTGAAGGGGACCCTAATACCCATCTAGTGACCTTCTGGTCTAAATGTCTTCTACTACAGGCATGGCCACATGCAATCATTCATGTGTTCACCATGTCCTTGATTGGTAAGACACTAGATTGGTACCAAGTACTCCCCAAGGCCTCCATCTCTTCTTTGAAGGAGTTTCTTACCCAATTCATCATACGCTTCAATTACAACCTAAAGCCTGAGGTAACCTTGGACCAGTTGATGTAAGTTAAGCAGGGCCACTTAGAACCTATGCAAAAATTCATTCAATGCTAGAGCATGTCACTTAATGAAATCCGAGCCCACCATGGAAACACACTTGCTAGCCATTTTCAAAGGTGTAGTGAATGACTTCATTAAGTCGAAGCTATATTACTTTGCCCTGCAATGCTTGAGCTAGGTGTTTGCTCAAACCAAGAGCATTCAGGATGTGATAGAGGCCAGCAAGGATCCAGCCTACGTGGCCTACAAAAATTTGCATGCAAAGAAAGAAGAAGATAAGGACAAAGACAAGTAAGCAACCACAACTATCACAATGGTGGTAAACAAGGCTAAGCCAAATAACATCAAACCAATGACCAAGCCACCCAAGGAAAGCAATAAAGGGTACATCATCAATGCTATCAGCATTGATGATAATTCAGAACTGGCACAAGGATCATTCATGATTCACGTGTCCTCTAGTGACACTAGGGCCTCCTCGATTCAAGGATCCCTTTTGTTATTAGAGCACCACCTCATGCACTCATAACATCCTTTGTGGTCAAGATCCCACAACACATTGTAGCATTGATCACCCAATCACCCTTTGTTGAAAGGATTTTAGTGTGTGGACTCCCCACCTATTTAGAGCTTGGTGATGGGCCTTGCATTAGCCCCTATTAGCCTAAGGCTCCATCTTGTAGCCAACACTAACAAGCAACTAAGATGACAACCCAGGAGGCCCAACAAGTGGTTTGCCAATCAAATGCTTAGGGAGCACAGAGAGCAAAGGGCATTAGGCCCATCAAAGCCCTTCCCTTGTCTTTTATTGCAATGGCCCAAACAACCGAAGAGGCCACCATAACAAGCAACCAACAACGAAGCATTGAGGATCCAAAGCAAGCAAGGTAAGCAAAGCCCAAATCCCCTCCATCAAAGATTCATCTCTTAGGCCACATGGAGGAGATGAAGGCCAACAATAAAGTAGCAGATAGTGAAAATGACTTCCTTGATGCATTGGCCCAAGTTAAACAAGCTCTAAAATAAAAAATACAATATTAAGCCTGTACTACCTGATAATGACTTCATCAACCCATTACAAAGGGTTAGTTTGCATGTTGACCTCCATTACTATCATGGAGGACATCCCAACAGATGAGCAATCCATCCATGCTATTATGTTGCCTCCACCACAGGAATTGAGTTCAACACCCATGGAATTTCATGATGAGGCAATTAAGGTCAACCCTAAGAAGGGTCAAGTCATTACCACGTTAATGTTTATTACCATCCATGTGGGGCAGTGTAGAATCTGCAAGGTGCATGTCGGCGATGGGGTGGCAACCAATGTCATCCCATACATAGTCGTCGACAAGTTGGGTCTTACTAATCAAATCAAACAAACAAAGATAACATGCCTAAAATCTTTCAACAGTTTGTGTATTTTCATAAGGGGAATAGTCATGATAGCCTTCATGGCAGGGGAGCAATTACCCATCACTGCTAAATTCATTGTGATTAAGGAGATGCCGAGTTTCAACCTTATCTTGTGTAGGCCCTAGTTAGCCTAGTTGCAGGTTGTCTCCTCCCCTATCCATCAAGAAATCCACCTTTCATATGAAGGTGGAGAGGTGGCATCCCCTTAGTCCAACACACACTGGGTGCTTGCCTGCCCCCACTTCTGTGTACTTTGCTTATTTGCATTTTTCTTGTCTTTTACATTTAGCTTAGTTGTTTGCATTTTTGCACTATTTTTCTCATTATGCATTTATTTCTTTTGTTTGTGTAGTTTCACTTAATTCACACATTTTCTTTCTTAAGTTTAAAGTACATAAAAATTGTAAAATTTCAAAATTATAAAAAATCCATGGTCTGCTAAGACCTTAAACTGGCACTTCATAGTCCACTAAGACCTTAAACTAGCACCCTCATAGCTTGCCGAGGCCTAAAACCAACCCACACATCCCTTGCCTTCCAAAATCACATTTGCATACTTAGGAAAATTTTTTATCACATTGCTTTTCTTCATTTTATGCATATTTCTCTCATTAAGATAGGTTTGGCTTAACATTTTCCTGGTTGTTTTTGCCGGATTATCGCAGGATTATGCAGGATTTTTCAACATGACTATGTACAAGCATCTTTAATCACCTTTGGTCCTAACCTGGCTCCATGGTGATCTCACACGATGCCTCAAACCTCAATGCCTAGACCTTGAGTCCATAGCCTATGTTGAATACATAACATCTGTAGAGGCACCACTAGACTAGCTAGACCATCTAGTTAGGGCTCTAGATCTAGAGGCAACTGATGTAACCAAGGATCCCCTAGTTGAAATCCCTATCAAAACATCTAGTGGCAAGGTAAAAACATTGAAACTTAGTTTTTTGTTAGAGCCTCAACATACCCAATACATCACAAAGGTGCTCAATGAAAACATCAAGACATTCACATGGTCTCATGAAGACATGCCAAGCCTAGATCCTTGCATAGTACAACACAACATAATCCTCAATACCAACATAAAATCAATCAAGCAGAAAGCTTGCAAGGTCAGGCCTAAGGTGGCATTGGTAGTCCATGATGAAATCACTAAGCTCTACAAAGCTAGTTTCATCTAAGCATTGGTAGTCCAACATCATGGTTGTACCCAAGAAAAATGGAAGTATACACATCTACATAAACTTCCAAGAACTGAACAAGGTGACCATTAAAGATAATTTTCCATTTCCTAGTATTGATTAATTGGTCGATACTATGGCTTATCATGCCTTGCTATCCTTTATGGATGGGCTCTTGAGGTATAACCAAATCTGGATTAACCTAGAGCACCAGCTCAGTACTACCTTCATGACCCCTTGGGGTACATTTTGTTACACAATGATGTCCTTTGGACTTAAGCATGTAGGAGCGACCTATTGGCGTGCTATGACATACATTTTTAAAGATTACCTATTAGGTCTACTCAATGATTACATTGACCATATAGCAGTTAAGTCCTAAGTAGTGCACAACCATGTAGATGATTTGGACCTTATGCTCAAACACTACCTAAAACATGAACTTAGGTTGAATCCTAAGAAATGTGTCTTCAACATTAAGATGGGCTGCATGCTAGGTTTTGTAGTATCCAAAGTAGGCATACACGTAGACCCCGACAAGGTTAAGGCCATTGTCAACTTAGCACCATCAACCAACCTTAATGAGCTACAAGGGTTATAAGGTAGATTACAATTCATACACCGATTTATTGCACAATTGACCTATAAGTTTCAGCCCATGAAACACTTACTTAAAAAAGGGATCCACTTTAAGTGGATGGCTTAATGCCAAGAGGCATTTGACAACCTTAATAAGAGCTAGCTCAACTCCCAATGGTCCATCCTCTATAAGGGGATAAACCTTTCTACATCTACCTTGCTATCTCTGATGCATCCATCACTTCCCTACTTTGTTAAAAGTGGGACAATGGAACCAAGGTCCTGGTATACTACCTAAGCCTTGCATTGGTTGCCTATGAAGCAAAGTACAATGATGTAGAAAATAATTCCCTTGCCTAAGTCTTTACACTTAAGAACTAGAGGCACTATCTTTTCTGCAACCAAGTCAACATCATTTGCAAAAGCAATGTACTTTGATCCTTTACAATGAATATTTACAAGAGCAGTTTCATTACATGTTGAAAAGCAATAACTATAGAGTTTGACCTACATTACATTGCATAAACATCAACCAAAGGTTAAGCAATAACCATGCAACTTATGACTTCCCCAATCGATGATCAAGCAACAATAGATCTAGAATTCTTGGATGAGCATGTCACTAGCATAAGTCAAGTGCCTAACAACTTCAAGGCACTCCTACACTTCGATGGCACTTCAACCTCTCAAGGGGGTAGTGCTGCTACTGTAATCATGTTTCCCTTCAAGGAGATCCAACTCTTCACATGTCATTTTGCATTCCCATGCACTAACAACATGATAGAGTATGAAGGTCTCATCTGGGCTATCTTAGTAGCTTGCAACCTAGGAATACAAAACCTAGTGATCTAAGGTGATTCACAACTAGTTGTTAACTAAGTTACTAAGGTTTACACTTCTAAGGCTCAACACTTTTAACCTTACTGTGACCTAGCAAATCACTTGCTCAAACAATTTGTAACTACTAATGTTTAGCATATCCCTTGCAATGAAAATGCCATTGTCAATGCATTAGCTACATTAGCCTTAACCATTGCACTTGAAATGTTTCATGCATTGCCCACTACTATGGTGGATTGCACTATGTCTATCATGCAAACAATTGATATTGCATCTATAGCCATAGTAAGCACAACCCACACGGTAGAGTGGTACGACAACATTAAGGCATACCTTCTACAAGGTGAACCTCCATAGCATCTAACCACTACCCAAAAGGATGCAGTGCGAAAATGATCACAACAGTATGTCATCATGGGTGACAGCACTCTATGCCATTGATCCTACATTGGTATACTATTATCATGTGTTAGCAACAACAAAGCGCAAATGATCATTGAACAAGTCCACAAGGGACTATGCAAAAGCCACATAGCATCTAAGGCAATGGTAGTGAAAATCAAATTCTTAGGCTACTATTGGCCTTACATGAAGCATGATTACATCTCCAAGGTCAAGACGTGCAACATGTGTCAACAACATGGCAACTTAATGCACATGCCACCCACTAAGCTACACACAATGTAGATCATGTGGCCATTCCAACATTTGGGGTTAGACATCATAATACCACTAATGCCTATGTTCTCCACAAGGCATACCTTCATTATAACTACAACAAAGTATTTTATGAAGTGGGTTAAAGTTATTTCTCTTAGAAAGACTACATCACAATAGGTCTGCAAATTTATACTTGATAACATAGTGATCCATTTTGGTCTACCCATGACCATAGTCATAGACAATGGACCATAGTTTAGTAGTGCTGAGACCAACATCTTTTGTGAATGCTTTGGAATCAAACATTCCTTTTCATCACCCTACTACTCACAAGCAAATGGCCAAGTGGAGGCCACAAACAAAGTCATCATCAATCTTTTGAAGAAGATGCTCAACAATAGCAAACAGTAATAGCACAAGCAACTAATCTATGCACTTTGGACCTATCACACAACACGGAGAACTTCAATAGGTAAGATGCCATATAGTTTGGTTTATAGATTTGAAGCCTTCTTGCCTCTTGAATTGTAGGTTCCATCACTCCATGTAATCCTCTCAAGCTTCATCAATGAGGCTCAAAATGACAAGTTGGGAATCATGGACCTTGACTCTATAAATGAGGAGCACATGCTAACACTTAATTACATCAAGCGGTACCAACAAACGCAACAAACACCATCACAATCAATACCAGTGCCTAATCAAGGAAGGGGACTTAGTCCTCAAGGCCATTCACAAACCTGTGAACAAATTCTTAGCCAACTTGGAATGGCCTTTTTTGGTCATTAATTTCTATGACAATGGAGCATTCAAGCTTACTGATCATGATGATGATGAATTTACCAATCTAGTGAACCATTCATATCTGAAGCCATACTACGCATAGCATGCAGAACCTCATCAGTGACAAGTCAAGGTAAGCATAGTCCACTATGACTATAATCTAGTAAAGACAAGTCTACTACGACTATAAACTAGCATAGCATAGTCTTCTACAACTATAAACTAGCACACATTGTTTGCTATGATGCTACACTAGTGCATCTCATCCTTGGGTCATGACGTTAAACTAGCATAACATCCACCATCCACTACAATGCTAAATTGGCACTCAAAAGTCTACTAAGACTATAAACTAGCATATCACAGTCTACCAGGACCTTAGACTAGGCCCACGATCTACGAGGACCCTAAACTAGTCTTTCCTACACTAGCTTTCCTACAATGGCCCTTCAATCTCTTGCAACTGGTCTAGCACTTGTGGCACTTGTAGCATCCTTACATCCAGTAGTTTACTCTCATCTCATGTTATGTGGTTGTTTCTCTTGTTCTCTCTGAATTATGTTTGTAAGACAAAGCCTCAGAGGCAATCATGCAAGGATGCATCTCATCGTAACAACAAGCCACCACATTGCTCCAATGTGCATGATCATCCTAGCTAAGACACTCAAGAGTGTGCATTCCTATTACCTTGCTATAGCCTATTTACATTCACCTCTTTTACCTGGCATTTCCCTACCTTTCCCTGCATCACTAAGCATGCAACCTCTCTGATGCACATGGCATCCTCTTTATGTCAACTATAAGATCCATTGTGGATGTAATGCAACTTGTCCCATGGGGAGCCTCTATGGGCTAGTCAAAGCTGAAGTGGATGTAATGCAACTCATCTTGGGAAGGGAACACCTATCCTACAAATGCAACACAGTTGCACTAAAGCAAAGCCCATTAGGTGGCACATAGTCCATCTAATGAAAAGCATCTTGTAACTAGCATCTCGTAATGTGCAAAACCCAAAGCAAGTTCACCTCGCAACCACAAAAGCAAAAAATGCAAGAAAAAAGTCAAAGCAAAAGAAATGAAGCAAAACATGCCCCTAAGTAAAATTTACAAAGCTGCAATTTTGCAAATCAGTCCAACCCTGAATTTGTATCAACCTTCTCATAAGCACTTTGACAAGAGGTCAAAATTTTAGGGGTAAGCCATTCTAGTGCCATGGACGCTAACTTTCTTATAAGCATTTTGATGAGAGGCCACTGTTTTGGCAACAAGCCACCCTAGTGCTACATCTTACAGTATCACACTATTTGCATTTCACTCCCTTGTTATTCCTTAGTACATTTCCTACATCCTTTGCCTACAACATACCATTACCCTTAGCACTCTTGAGCATGGCAAAGCAACCTCTGGTCAAGTACTAACAAGTGATGTTGGTGTCATATCCACTATGGTGTTTTTTGTTCTTTGTCAATGTCTCTCAGGCCACTCCTCCAAATGTCAACAAAGAGGGGCCAATGAAACACCACCAAATTTAGGGCTCCCAAGTTTCAACTACAAATTTGTCTAAGTGTCAAAACTTGGCAGCTTTTTTCTAGTGTTGAGACTATACTCCCCACTACTGGGACTATGCTTTAGAGCATAGTCAACATAGTTAACACGGGTAGTCTAGATTTGCAAGATTTCTCTAGAGAATAGTCAGCATAGTCTACACACCAATGGCTAGTTTTGCAAATGTGCCTAAGTGTCAAGCTAGAAGCTGTTAGACTAGCTGAGGATGAAAAAAATAGTTCAACAAATTTTCTAACTTCTAGCACTATGCTCCCTACTATGCTCTAGAGCATAGTTAACATAGTCTGTGTGAAGGCATCAATTTTTGCTAGATTTTTCTAAGTGTCAAGGCTACGCTTTCCCCTACTAAGACTAAGCACCAAAGCATAGTCAACATAGCTTGCACTAAACCTCATCTTTTAGCAAAAATTTTCTAAATCTTTGGACTATGCTTTAGAGCATAGTTAGCGTAGTCATGCCAGAACTGCCATCAAAGGTTCCCAGAACCCAACATCGGCTAGCATCTTAGCTCCAACATTCCTTTAGTAAGTAAGATCAGCAAGTTTTGTCTCTTTTGCACC
>MNCI01020931.1:228239-300176 GCA_015680685.1 Gnetum montanum | reverse complement strand
CCCCAAATGACTAAGTTGAGCACTCCAAGATCAACAAGATTTAAGAATTTTTGAAATTGAAGTTGTAATGAGGAAGATGGCATTGGGAAGTTTTGGTGTCAAAGCTCAAAAAAGCTACAAAATCTCCCCTTACTATGAAATGACATAATCAAAAATTTTTCTCACTCCTATGCATATATATATTATTTTTATGATGCGACATTGTAGCTACAACATTATAGGACATACGATGTTGTAACTACGACATCACTATCAAAAAATTTCAAGTTTTTGATAATTTTCAATGAAGAAAAGGAGTCAATTGGATGATTTCAAAGACATAGAGACTATCCAAAGGATCATGGATCATAGATGATGCTTAGAATTTAAAATTTTGGCATTTGAAAGTCTTAAGGAAGGGATTTCAAGCAACAAAAGTTTATTGAGTTTGTATGAGATGGATTGAAGGTTCTTAGTTGATGGAAACTTTGTAAGATGGTATGAAAAGTGTTTATTGAGTCTTAATCATATTGGAAGATACAAGATGATGTGAAGTTTCTTGTCAAGTATGACATACAATAGTTATACAAGTGTATCATCCCTCAAGCAAGCTTTAGCCCTTAGTGCCCTTGTATAACCACACCAAAAAGTGTCCATAGGCACTCAAGGAGTTAAATGTAAAACATATCTATCTAGCAAAACACACATGTTAATATCGCCAACTTGAAAAACTAACACTATATTATACAAAACCATAAAGTTATGATTAAACATACAAGTGAGGTGAAATAGAATGTAGAAGGGATAACAGAAATTAGAATGTGAGATGTCTTACCATAGGCATAATGAATCCTTCTGTGTGACATGTGGTTAAGGCAATCACTAGACTTGCCATCCAAGATTCAAGGCAAGTCCAAACCACTTTCTAGTGACATCACATTGTTTCATCCCCAAAACTAATAATCATAAGACTACCACTGTTGCAAGAAGTATTAACACTTGGCAATGTAGTTCAAGAAAGGAGTTTATTAATAGTACACTTTTTTTTTTTATTTCTAAGAAGCCACCTACCTTTAAGCATGGGTAACATGCCTTTCTAGTGGGACCTCCAAAAATTTTATTTTGTGCTTTGTATTTTATTTTTACCATGTCAACCTTGCCAGAGGACTACCTTCAAGCATGGGTAACATGTCGTTCCAGTGACATGGTAAGGTAGCACTTATTGTACTCTTACTTTCATTTTTTTCATTAGAACTCAAGAGAATAATACATCCTTGAAAATAGGATAGAACTTACAGAAGTTCCCTTGATGTCACACCCTTTTTATTCCCACTTGGTTCTTTATTTTTCTATCTAGGCATAATGATCACAAGTTTATTCTTAATTTTATTGTCGAAAGAATATCATTATGGCCATGGTAAGAACATCTTATTGTTGGAAATGAATGGATATATGTTGTGTTCGCACTGTATAGGTAATCAATCCTTCATGATTTGATAATAGGGAAATCTTCAGCTTATTAGGACTACATCTTACTTTATTCCTTACACTTTATTGGACAATTCAATAAAAATATGTACAAGACAAATGATGAATATCATAGAAAATGGTAAAATAAAGGAAGAATTTGGAAAATATTAAAGAATATCAAAAGATTAAAAAATGAAAAAGTATAAAAGAATTAAAAGATATCAAATAATGTGAAAATTTAATAAGAAAATTCAAATGTAACAAAAATTAGAAAACAAAAAAGTTAAAAAGCACTTATTAATTTCTAAGTTAAGATAAGGTATCTTCCCTACAACTAAACTCATGGACAAGTATTCTGAAAATGGACCCTAGATCCCCTAAATCATACACTCAAGGTTTCTCATTTATCATCCTTAGTGATTTAGTTTTTCAGTTATTATCCCATGTAATAGTGATAATAATCAAATTCGTATCTTCTGAGGACATATATCCCATTGGACTAGATGATCTTTCCATCTTAGAAGGTCCAACTATACTCTCTTGTTTATTCTTAAATTTAAATTTTAAGTCTTCATTTTCATTATTCATTGATGTATGATTATGGTTTATGATATCCTTTTGTGAGTTCTCAATTTAGGTCATTTTCTTAGGGTAAGAGATAATAAGTGAGTCAAACAATTCCATGCATGCTTTAAAAATTTTCACATTCTTAGTTTTTAGCCACTTTGTATCTTTTGGTCCAGTGACCCTTATTCCTTCTTGTACATACACTTATTTCTTCCATCTGTTGTGAGCTGGTGTACAGACTATGTTAACATTCTGAAGTTTCAGTTCAAAACTGCACCTATTGTTATTATCTATAATGCATGAAATTCTTTACATATGTATGGCTTCTTGCTCATATTCCTTAGAGATTTCTACAAATAAATCTCTTTATTCCTAACTTAGCATCTATTATGCTAAGCCATGCTCTTCCCATAATGATAGAAAATTCCTTGTCATCATTTTTCACACCAATCACAATAAAATCTATTAGATAAGACCACCCATTGATAGTGGTCGCCACATCTTCTATCTATTCCAAAGACATGATGAAAAATTGATTTGCTAGCTCTAACCTTATGTTGCATTTCTTTAAGGGTATTAGGCTTCATGCCTTGTATGTTTCTTGAGATATCAAATTTACTCTGGAACCTAAGTCAAGTAAAGCGTTACATAGTGAAAATCCATCAATTTGTAGATAAATCAAAGGAATTCTTGGATCAATTCTTTTATTAGGGAGTTATCTTACCTTTATCTAGTCTTATACTATTTCAGTTAGCATGATAGTCATAATCTCTTGATTTTATTATTGGAGAAGCAGGATGCTTGTAGGATGATCCTTCATATAAGGAACATGATTCAATGAAGTTCTTTCTCTACTAGCTTTTTATGGACTTGTTCTGAAGAAAGGACATTTCCTTAATTTTTCTTTGGCATTGCTAGTGTGATCCTCTTTCTATATATTCACTACCCTTGCAATATTTTTATGGTATGGTTGTGATGATAGTTTCCCTTACATTACAAGTGGTGGCACTAGTGATAGAGGATTGGAAGGTTCACTTAATGAACCAACTACTGGTTGATGTACGTATGGATTGAAATCCATCCTTGGAGTGGTAGGTCTATAATACTCAGATGGATAATATTGAGAAATGTGAACTGACACATTCCCTAGAGAGATTGGACATTGCACATAATATCCATAAGAGTTTGGTTGCCTATATGGATACTATTACCTTGGTGATGGCATTACCCACACTTGTGGTTGTTGCCATTGCTGCTGGTATTACTCTTGTGGTTTAGGGTAAGCTCCACTTAGGTAGTAAGCTTACTAGAAGGGTTTTCTGAGATTACCTTAAGGGTAAGGTAATCATCTTAGCATTTTTTTTTTGACAAATCTTGGATTAAGTGTATATGCCCCAAACTCTTGTAGGTGGGCCATCACAAGGCAACATCCCTTAGGATGTTCATATTGGTACACCTTGAGTCAATACATTCTTCCAAAAAAGCAACTTTTCCTTCCTATTTGTAGTTTTCACATCCATAGTCTCTTTTCTTTTTCTTATCCTTACCATTATTGATGTATGTATGAATTGGAATCCATCCTTGAAGTGATAGGTCTATAATACTCAAGTGAACTAGCTACTGGTTTATGTATGTATAGATTGGAATCCAACCTTGGAGTGATAGGTCCATAATACTTAGGTGCATAATATTGAGAAGTATCAACTGACAAATTTCCTAGAGAGATTGGATGCTACACATAACATCCATAAGGATTTGGTTGAGTATATGGATACTGTTACCTCAGCAGTGGCATTGCCCACACTTGTAATTGTTGCCATTGTTGCTAGTATTATTCTTGTGGTTTAAGGTAAGCATCACTTAGGTAGTAAGCTAACTAGAAGGGCTATCTAATAGTACCTTGAGGGTAAGGTAATCATCTTGGCATCTATTTTTTTGACAAATCTTGGGTTAGGTGCATATGCCCTAAACTCTTGCAAGTGGACCATCATAGGGCAACATCCCTTAGCATGTTCATACTAGCACACCTTACATCCTTCCTCATTATCTGAGCTTGAATTAGTATATTCTTTCATAGAAGCAAATTTTCCTTTTTTTTTTATAGTTTTCACGTTCATAGTCTCTTTTCTTTTTCCTATTCTTGCCCTTATTGAAGGCTTGTTTAGTTTTTTCTTCTATGCTTTTCAAAGCTGTGACAAGCTTTTAGTCCATTGAGTCCCATATCTTTTTTACCTCAATTTCTATATCATTAATATATTTTTAAATTAGTAAATTTTTCTTCTAGATCACCTCTTCCAAGGCTTTTTTCTCTTGCTTGTCACACATTCATACATCTCGTAATCTGATAAATGGATCTTGATTATATTCCTTAGCTGATTCTCTCTTTTTCAACTCATCTTCTTCTTTTACCACCTAGTCTATTAACCTCTAAATTTGATGGTTGGTCATCTTTGATAGTCCTCCTTGGGCATATACCCTAAAGTTTTCTCTCATTTTATTCCTTAACCCATCAACAATGTGTCAAAGTTGTTCCCTTTGTAAGAATCCATGGCCTAAGCATCTATGCAAAAGAGAATCATATCTAGCCATTATTACATCAAGGGATTCATGTGTCCCTTGCTTCAATCCCTAGATTTTCTTTCTGAGGTTAGACACTCTTGAATAGGTTTGATATTTGTCATTCATCTCCTAATTGATTCAAGTTCCAATAACCTACACTAGCTCTCTACCTCTTTGATGAGTGTCCTAAGAAATAACTTCAACTTTTGCCGATCACTTTTGACATTCTGAAGGGCACAGGCATCATGAAATTCTTAAAGGTGATGTTGTGGATCTACATGATACCCACCATCAGATTTAGTAATATTATTCATATCTAGTTTCTTGATGCAACTATACCTCACATGCCTGGTTGGAATATATAATGCTTCCCTAATATTGATCATACTATACGTGGCCAATAGGGGCTCTTCATGATCATTGGATTTACATGCTCTATTATAATTATTTCTTCTTTAGTACTCATAATGCTCTCTCACTTCACACCTATTTCTATCTCTTCTTGGTTCATACTCATCCTCTACTTCATCAAGATGTCTTTGATGATATTCATGCCAATCATGAGCCCAATGTTTGTCCCTATCATAATCTCTAATTCTTTGTTTCCTTCTGTCAAAGTTCATTGATGATCATGAGGAGGAAGATGAAGTCATTGGATAAAGATGTTGGCTGGTTCTCCTTCTATGACTTTGGAATTCATCCCTTCATGATTCTGCAAGAGCTCTTGGCCTTGAACTCTACCCATTTTTGGAGTCATCTAGCTCTCTTCTTGGTGTCTTTGCAAGGGCCGAATGCAGTTGTACTTTGATAGGTTCTTCTAGATGAACAATAGGTGTTTGTGAATGCACTTCATGATTGTGGTGGAGTTTCTCTATTAAGAATGCCTGGTCATGAATTTCTTCTAGGACAACATTAGGATTGACTTTCTTTCATTTGTTATTCTTGTGCTTTATCTCCATAGCAACATCTCTTCATACTTACACCTCTGTGGATTTGTGCAGCCTAGTCATGTGTTTTTTCACATGGTACCCTTCCTGTGCATGGCTTAGATTCATTCCCCTTAAGCCTACATGAAACATCTTTGGTGTTGAATGCTCTAGAAGCAAGATGATGTTGCCTTGCAAGTCTCTCCACCTTAGTTTCTCATCTTGGTGAAAGATGAATGTAAAATTAGGGTAATAATAATCAATGTGAATGTATGAGAACCTTGTTTGCATAGGCGCACTCCAATCTTCATCATCATGTGTTCTATCATTATCCATTTGTAACTCTTTAACAAGTGATAATTTCTCTTTAAGTGTTGAATCCATATTGTATATTTGATGCTTAGTTATGTGTGTGTTATTAAAATTGATTAAATATCTAAGAATAAACTATGTGGTTCTTAATACAACAAACTTTATAAAATCAACTACTTAGCACACATTGACACATCCCTAGCAATGATGCCAATGATGAGCGGTGGAGGTATCCCAACACTCTACCATACAAGTCATGAGTGTTCATGCATGATCAAATCATAATATATGGATGAACAATGTAATTATGCTAGTAATTGATGTTAGGTTCATGATCGTTATCTTTTCACTTCAAGTTAGTAAAGTTCAAGTGTATGGTTTAACTCTTAGTAAGGTATGTGATAGGTTGATGTTGTAGGACTCTTAATACTCCTAATTGTAAACATAATTGAAATGAGATTAAAATCTAAGTCTAATTAACTATGAAAACACAAATCTATCTTAGACTAGTGTGATGGATATCTCGTCTTAGTCTACCGTACACACCTTGGACTCATGTAGTTATCATAGGGATTATCAAGTGGTATTACTACTGAGTGGATCAAGCAACACCACTACTAGGTTATCAGATAACTACACTTAATACTTGAAACTAGTCATATCTATTTTTCTTACTAATAACAAGTAAAATAAAGTGCTTGATGTGTAAATGATTAACTAAGAAAGCAAGAAAGTTATTCTAAGTAAACATAAAGAAAACTAAGTGGATGCTACAATCATGGAAAGTAATCTCAATCTTTATTGCCAGTTATGAACTATGTCCAAGTACACTTCACTCGAATAAAGACATCGTGCAACTGCTCAACACCACACTACAAGCATTCACTCTATCGCTAAACTACGAAACAGAACTTCAAGAGTTTAGCTAAGTGTTGAAATGGAAATTCATTGATTGTGCATCCAAGTATTGATATTTATGGGGATACACAGATCCCAAAATATCACATCAATGATGACATACAATAGGCTATGACATCATAGCTACCATATCATAGTTATGATATTGCAATGGTGAAAAATCTAATTTTATCACTAGTGGTTGCTACCATCATGTACAATGAGACCTTCATCTATAATCCATTTAACATAAACTTGCCATCTTACCAAGAGGTAAATACTTAAGAAATCCAGTTCACATGACAAGGTAGAAGGGCCAAAAAGGAGGATGTCCACCCTTTGTTTGTTAGAAGCTATAAAGTTAACAAAGTGTATAGATCACTATGAAAGGTGGGTTCATGCCACAAGGAGTCATGGATGTTGAACATCATCATGGTACACTCACAAGTGTTCTCCCACAATTAAAAGTTGATGAAGGCCTTTGAAACACATTTATAAAGGAAGCTAAGCATCTTTGCCTAAAAAGTACTAGTGTTTTACTCAAGCCAAATCTCCCAAGCAACCTTTATCCATAATAAAAGATCATGCAAGTGGTTAAAAATGACGGGCCTTTAAATAATCATGGACTAGCATTGGTCCCACACAATCCCCATCCACATGCACATAAAATTACCTACCACCTTTACAAAATAACATTCTTTCAAAAGATGTGTCATGATTTCAACCTCATGGTAGTAGAGAATGCAACAAGATGGGATAGTAAAGCCATATTTCTATAACTTGTCCTAAGTTAGAATTGCATGATAAGCTAAGAGCAAAATAAAAATCCTCACCTTGGGCATACAATGAAGTCTCCAAATTAAATCCTAATCCTAAACTTTGGCAAAAAAGCAAGTAAAAAGAGAGAATATCAACTATTTACCATACACAAATTCAAAGTATAAAAGATCCTACTGACCTAAACAAGAAGCATCATGCCTAAAAATTAACTCTAAGATCTAACTGAGTTGAGCTTGTCTACTACTATCATGTAGTAATAAGGAGATCTACCACTACCTTCTATCATACCAATGCTTAACCAAGGCTCATAAAGAACATCTCATAGAAGTAACAATTTTTGAGAACTCTTCCCCTATCAATTTATGATAAGTGGTTCCAGCTGGTAGCCCTATTATCAAGATGTCCATCCCTCTAAATTTCCATCATCTTAACAATTAGAGAAAAGTACATCCTCACCTATTAGTCTTTCAAATCTTAGAGGCCTTAGTAGGGCAAGTCCACATATTAAAATAACACATTTGAATATAGTTGATTCAAGGTTTATCCTCCTAAGACCATACCTCCCATTTAAGTTTCACCATCAATATAAGGACTTGCTTCCCAAAATTCCTCAGTTAGTACCTACAGGCATGAAATAATATGGTCACCTTCTTTAAAGATACCAAATGAAAGCAACATTGCTTCTCCCCACTAGACCAAAGGTAATTATAAACAAGTTGATTAATTTTTGTGATGAAATGGGTTAAGGGGTTGAACACAAGGACACTATAAACTAGAATGCATAAGAAAACAAATTTGATCAAGATTAGTTTATCTAAAAAAGACAAAAACATATCTCTCCAAGTAGCTAGTTGCTTTTGCATCTTGGTGAAAAGACCATCTCAAATTTTGCTTGATTTGTGCTTAAAGATAAGCGACTACCTTAGATTAATAATTGGGAATAAGCTAGATGAATAGTCAAATATGCATCTAATGCATTCAAACCTTCCTTCTGGGCGTCCCACATGGAACAACTCCATCTTATTCCAGTTGACTTCTAGACCCATAAATTAATAGAATTTCTCCAACACCTTTTTCACCTGAAGAATTGAAGCTAAGAAGAAGACAATCATATCATCCACATATCTAAGAGTATGAAGGCCCTATATATAGGGGGACAAGAGTTGATTCTTCCTAACCCAATGATAAAGATTGTCAACAATAATGGTAAACAAGTGTGATGAAAAGGGATCTCCTTATGTAAGCCCTCTTCCCAAGTAAAATTTAAGGAAAATCTTCTTATGCATGGAGACTTGGAATCTAACCATAGACATCATATATTAAATCATTTCATAGAACTAGCTATTAAACCTGAACTTTTGAATAGTAAAAACTAATGCATTCCAACCCACTTTATCATAGTCCTTGACAAGATTAAGCTTGAGGAAGCACATTCCCTAGTTATAAATATATGACCAGTGCAAGGTCTTATTATTAGTCATTACACTATTAGAAATGTTCCTACCTTGAATGAACTTTAATTATTATTCTTTAATGATGCATATAAGCATAGATTTTATATGGTTAACTAGAATCTTGGAGAGGATTTTATATAAGTTGTTACATAAGCTAATTGACCTATAGTCCTCTAGAGATTGTCCCACATTCTTTTTGGGGAGCATAATTATATAAGTATTTTTCCAAACCTTAGGGAAGGTGCCATATTGAAATCCTTTCTAGTACAACCTCTCTAACTCTTCTTTGATGATATCCTAATACTGTTTAATAAATATAAAGTTCTAATCATCTAGTCATGGAGTTTTGTGATTGAGCAAGTTTGGGCCACAAATCTTATTTTCTATCTAGTCAATGACCTCTATAAAAAGTCATTATCTATCAAAGTTACCAAATAGGAAACCATTCCTTCTAAAAGGCTAGGATCAACACTTTCATTCTAGTCATACAGTGTGTGAAAGTAGTCCATTGCTACCTAGAGATTTGCATTTGATAAGAACTTAACCATGAACTTTTTCTGATTCCTTCTACTAGCAATCATATGAAAGTACACTTAGTTTTGGTTCCCTCATTTAACCATATTTCCTTCAAATACTACTTTCAATAAACGTCCTTCTCATTGGCTAGATATCTCATTAATTTCTCTACATTTACCACATCCTGCATAATTGATTCCCACTTCAATAGCAAATTCACCTAGACTTGGACTTGCTCAATTCACTCCAAAGTATCTTATATTGATGAAAGCCATGTCTATTTTTTATGCTTTGAGAAAAATTACTAAACCTCCAAAATTTTCTTCACTCTACCTTTAGACCTAACATTAAAACCCTCCCACTTTTAAATACAATCAAACTCAATCCAAAAGTGCTCCTTTGTAAGCCACACATTCTCAAACTTGAATAGGCCTTTCATATGAACCTTCATCTTCCACTTATAGATAATTAATCTATGGTTTCAAAACACCCAAGGAAGAGCCTTACTAATTGAACAATGCTTAACCTAGCACAAATGAGGAATGAAAAACTTGTTCAAGTAAGAAGCTGACCACCATTACTCTTGAGTTGGCTATTTCCAAATAAAATAACATTAGGGACCTTCAACACCACAACCTTTCCAAAAAGTTAGAGGTCATTAAAAAATTTAAAATTGATAAGTTGAACCTTTCTTTTCTTCTTCTAGTGAAGTTATAGCCTACTTCTAGAATCCAATCCTTCTTGGAAGCAATATTCAATACCTACCTTTTAAACTCTGGTCATAGAGAGGTAGACCCAAGTTCATAAACATTTAAAATTTTCACTCCTTCACCTTCAATACCAACAAAGCTACAAGAAACCACATTATTTTGAAAGACAAGCCTATTTCTCCACATGCAAACTAACCTACCACTAAATTCTTGAGTAGGGACCTCACATCCCACCCATCTAGGAGATCCCATAAAGTTTAAGGAGTTAAAACTATAGAATTTGACTAGGAACTCTCAGCTAGGTATCAATGGATTTTGTTGAAGTTTGTTGTTTACTAAAGATATCTGAAGTCTTTTTGTCTTTGGCATTATTATTTCATAGATTTCTGATGGCTTCATTAATCCACAACTCTACATTAAAAATGTTAATGATGTTTGATATGAAAAATGACAAGAAGACTAGGGTTATAACCTATGGAGTAGATGCAACAAATAATAGGGTTTAAGTTTATTAAAAGATCCTGTGCATCTATGAAAGATCAAAAAGTGGCATTAAAGAAAATACTAGAAGTGCAGAAACAAAGCAACAAATTCCATACTAAGCATAGAAGTAGTAAAACAAAAAGCTAAAAACTAACTCTATTCATTTTAACAACACAAAATATTTTCAAAGAGTTTCACCCCTCATCATTGTGTTTTCCAACATGCAATGCTACAAAGTGAAGAATGAGCAACATGTGTCAAGAATAAATAGAAAAGGAGGATCTCAACAAAAATAAGATTCATGTTTTCACAAATAAAAAAAAACCCTAAACATACATGCCATTGTGAGGGTGGGGCAAGGGCACCTAAAATTATTCTTAACATTAAAAGCTTGAAGCTTTTAAAGGTTTCTTCAATAAGAGATCATGTCTAAGGTGATGTTCTAGAGACTTAGGTCTTCCTAGTGAAGTCAAGCAAGTATAGGATTTAAGAAAATCCTCACATTCAAGGATTTGGTTGAAATCCAATTTGCAAATGAGAGGGGCCTATTTTCTATTATGAACACCATGATGTTGTAGGAACAATTCAAGAAGTGGTCAATTGGAAGAATCATCTAAGGGATCTTCTGGAGTGTCAAGTAAATTTATGAGGGATAGATTCATGTAGTAATCTATTTAATCTAGTGTTTAAGATCATTTTTTGAAAGAATTTGCACTCTATTATGTAGTTCTCTCTTACTAAAAAGTAGGAGGTGGCTACAAAAATGAGGGACTGGGAAGAACATCCAAAACAGCAAGATGCATCTTTCCAGGCAATGAGAAAGAACAAAAAATTTTAAAAATTTTATTAAGAGATCTCATGAGTCTAAGAAATATCGAAAAGTGGCATAAAAGAAAAGACCAAAAGTGTAAGAATAAAGCTACAAATTCTACACTAAGCAAAGAAGAAATAAAGAAAAAGCTAAAAATTGACTATATTCATTGTAAAAATGCAAAATTTTTTCAAGGAGTTTTACCCCTCATCAGTGTGTTTTACAACTATGCAATGTTGCAAAATGAAGGATGAGCCAGAAAAATAGGACTCATGTTTTTGCAAATAAAAAAATGGGGTTCATTTTTTTACAAATAAAAAAAGTAGGTTTCATGTTTTCACAAATAAAAAAATAAGGTTTGTTGTTTTGAAAATAAAAAAAATAGGGTTCATGTTTACACAAATAAAAAAATAGGGTTCTTTTCGCATATAAAAAATAGGATTCATGTTTTCACAACTAAAAAAGCATGATTCATGTTTTCCCAAATAAAAAAACATTATTCATGTTTTTGCAAATAAAAAATAAGATTCATGAAATTGTTGATTTATCATAGATTTTCAAGCAATCAAGAGATTATACTCTTAATATTGTAATAAATGTAAGTCTTGTTGTCGAGTTGCTATAACATTATATAATACTTCTTGAGCAAAAGCTAAAATTTTCCTAAGACATGCCCCTAGGCTAACAACATAACAAGTGCATAGTAGGTACCAATACAAAGTTCATAATTGTAAGATGATGCATAAATTTAGCATATTTATATTATAAATGTGTCATAGGTCCAGATGTGTTGAAGCTTTCATTTGCTTTATCTTGAAATTATGATCTTAGGCATTTTTTAAGATTTGCAAGTGTGTTAGGTATATACATTTATGTATGTTAATGTAGGGTTACTCCTGAGTCTATAAATATAGCGCCCAAGTGCACAATTGAGAGTAAGTTTCTAGCAGTTAAGTAGCAAAACTCTTATAGTTTGTCTATTTGAAAGTTAGAATATTTTCCAAGTGCCCACAGCAGGAGGTCTAAGTGTGAATAGATCTTTATTCAAGCATTGATGTACTTAAGCACACCATTATGTTGGTAATAAAGATGAGCTCTTTGACCCATTCCTTGCAGCACTTGAGATTTTCTTTCTTATGCATTTATATTTCATGCAACTTACATTTATGTTATTTATGCAGTGATGAGTGGTGAGGTACCCCTACACTCAACCATACGAATACGAGCGTTACACGCGCAATCTAATCGAACTCTACAGACTAAGTGCCTACACGCCTTATGGAACACTTAAGGTTAATCATTCGTTATCTTCCCAAACTTACTTGTAGTTGTCACGGTTGTATGGTTAAGTAAGTCTGAGGTATCTGATTTTTATATCTTTTCTATTTTATCTCCTATGCTAATGAGGTGAAGGGTGAAGAGACTAATTCACTAACTTTAACTAACTAACTAAACCTTAATTAATCTAGCATCAACATCTATTCCCACTTACCGTTCACACCTTGAACCAATGCAACCTTGGTTACCAAACGCTATTCATTACTAGGATTACCAAGCATAATGCACGTGCTCGAAGCGGTCGTACTAAATGCACTTAACTATAGAAGAAGGGTTCAAAGAGATTAATTAACTAAGAAAGAATTTAAATGATAAATAATAAATAACAGTAAATAAATTCCTATTTAGCCTATTCCATGCACTGTAAGGTTTATCCAAGAAGTTCGTCTTTATTTCCATACACAAACTTGTGTTCAGGTACAATATTTGCTCGAATAAAGATTCGTTCACTTTGGAGTTCCTACTGCAGGCACTTGGAAATTATTCTATCTCTGGAGAGGTAAAACTAGTAGAGTTTCACTACGGTCTAGGCCTAAACTTGGAAACAAGCGAGAGCTGCCTCTTATTTATAGACTTGGCGGCACACCGCGATATCGCGAGGGATGACACGATATCATGTACGCAATATCACAGGGGATGCGATATCATGGCTGACATGATATCACGTACGTGATATCGTGGCTGACATGATATCATATACATGATATCGTGGCCCATGTGATATCGCATCCCATCATACCCCCATGACTGAATAAAAACTCATCCTCGAGTTTCTTACAATAATATCGGGAAGGTATGGGATTATTGACTCAAACAGAACTAATGGTGAATGGGATGACATGTGAATGGATCATCATTACAAGACAAAACAAAACTAGTGTTCATGACAACAGGAGTGAAAACCTTATACATTTGACATCAGGCCTCATTTGGCAGCTGAGAGAGAAGAGAGAAGAGAAAAGAAGTCTGCTACTGCCAACGCCAAGATTGCGCATTTCATTGTCCATCTATAAGCGTGCCATCAATCTCGTTCCTTGCATAGCTGCTTCAGCACCGATCCATTCAAAGTGTTCCCTCTAGATCTAATCCATTGTTGCATGATTGCCATCTACACACACAACACAGTCTGGTATTAGCAAGGGTAAATGAATTTCAATGTAGTTGATACCTTGCCTCAGTGAAAGGTCCATTGGCTGAGTTGTGGTATGGCTAATAGCAAATCTAGAGATATAATAGTGGTGACTACCAAAGGTGTAGAGGTTAGGAGAAAATCGAAAAAATTGGACCAGGACCCCCATGACTAAGAGCGAACCTCTGGTAGCAATAGAATGGAGAAAGAAAAAGAACAAGAAAAATGGAGAAAAATAGACAACTATAACGTCGATGAAGTAGATGTCAAGATGGAAATGAACAAAATAAAGTAGATTGCAAAAATGTTAAGGGAAAGAATTTAACTAGTGCACCAAATAGGAATGCCAGTGGGTCCTCCCCAAAGTAGGCTTATGCCCTTAATGCCTTGACAAACCCACATTCAAACAGTCTGTAGGCTCTAGGAATGTCATTTGGAACAAGAGTTAAAGTCTTAACCGCAAGAATTTACCAAAAAGAAAACAATGCGTCAACCAAGATATACGCTAATGATACAACTAACAATGAGGTGAACAATGGAGGAAGAATGATGGAAAGAAGAAAATGGAATGGAATCTCAAGAACAAGGTGGTGTACAGCCCCTTATGTGTTTCATGATTAATGTGACTTAGTAGATCCCATTCCAAGTCTGGCCTCAAACAAACCACATCCAGTGACTTCGCATTAATGCATTATGCTCACCCTTATCCTCACCATTGTGCTCTCTATGGATGCGTCCCAATGTGGAAGGAGAGGGTGAATGGTGTGATGAAGGAGAAGAAGAAGGAGAACCATCACCATGATGATGTTTCTTACCTTCCCTTCGGCTACTACGGCCCCGATCGTGATGATGATCCAAGTTCCCGTCCTTGTCATGTATTGTTGTTCCCTTAGTGAACAGTTAGTGTTCACGGGGATCAGAACTAGGGTTGTGTATCATGGAGTGTAGGTTCTAATACCTCACCTCCTCACCATCGTTAGGAGGAGGAACATCATTTGATGGAGAACCCGTTATAATGGATTCATCATTTCCGATTTCACTTAGGACGTGTGGGACCCCTTTGCCCTTCAACAATGTATGGTGGCTCTCCTACCTCGAGTCCCTTAAATGTTGTGCTTTTGTGGGATGATAATCCCTTATGTCGAAAGTGCCAACAACATATTCAACATATAGCTGTGTCATGCTAATCTGTGCAAGAGCACGGAGGAGCATGTTTGGGACTGAACGATCTAGAGGTAACACTATGTTACCTTGCAAGTCTCTCCAACACAGCTGTTCATCCTGATGGAGGATAAAGGTAAAATCTAGTATATAGTCATTGTGATGAGTATACACTACCCGATGCTGTTGAGGAACTGGTGGATTTTGGTTATGTGTTTGATGATGCTGACTGTTTCTAGTATGATCCCTAGGTGGTGAATTACTTTTACTCGAAGAAGAAGACATCTTGATTTAATTTGGTGTGCTATTAACCGTTATATAATTTTTTTGTTTAATTAACCCTAAGGGTTCCTTTTAGCTCCCAACGATGTGGATAATTTCCTATGTTCTACTTAGCGCACAAACACTTAGTCACCAACAACGGTGCCTATGATGAGTGGCGAGGTACCCCTACACTCAACCATATGAATATGAGTGTTACACATGCGATCCAGTCAAACTCCACAGACTAAGTGCCTACACGCCTTATGGAAAACTTAAGGTTAATCATTCATTGTCTTCCCAGACTTACTTGTAGTTGTCACGGTTGTATGGTTAAGTAAGTTTAAGGTATGTGATTTTTATATCTTTTCTATTTTATCTCCTATGCTAATGAGGTGAAGGGTGAAGAGACTAATTCACTAACTTTAACTAACTAACTAAGCCTTAATTAATCTAGCATCAACATCCGTTCCCACTTACCGTTCACACCTTAAACCAATGCAACCTTGGTTACCAAACGCTATTTGTTATTGGGATTACCAAGCATAACGCACGTGCTCGAAGCGGTCATACTAAATGCACTTAACTAAGGGATAAGGGTTCAGAGAGATTAATTAACTAAGAAAGCATTTAAATGATAAATAATAAATAAGATTAAATAAAGTCCTATTTAGCCTATTCCATGCACTGCAAGGTTTATCCAAGAAGTTCATCTTTATTTCCATACACAAACTTGTTTTCAGGTACAATATTTGCTCGAATAAAGATCCGTTCACTTTGGAGTTCCTACTACAGGCACATGGAAATTATTCTATCTCTAGGAAGGTAAAAATGGTAGAGTTTCGCTACGGTCTAGGCCTAAACTTGGAAACAAGGGAAAGCCACCTCTTATTTATAGACTTGGCGACCCATGCGATATCATGTCCCATCATGCAGTAATTCATTTTGATCAATTATGCAAATCATTAAATTACACAAGCGTGACCCCTTCAAGCATACGTGTAACACTTGGTAGCTCAGAAATGATTAGCGTTTAACAGCCTAGCAGTGTTTGCATGAAGTTCAGGATGTGTCCAAGAAGTCAAAACGGTTACTTGTGTTAGGCTAGATTAGACTTTAGTTTCCTTAGCAATTAATCACTTTTACTTTTAATCACTCCTACTTTTATTCTTGTTCTAGGTGAGTAATTTCATAAAAACACAAAATAATAAAAATCATATGCCTCAGTCACACTTAACCATACAATTGCATTTCACAAGTGGGACTAGGAAGACAACGAATGAACAACACATACACATTGTTCAGTTCTAATGTACTTAGTAACTATAGTCTATGAAATTTGACCAGATTGCATGTGAATGCTTATGATTCATATGGTTGGGTGTAGGGGTACCTTGTTGCTCATCATTGGCACTATTGCCAGGGACTATAGTTCTTCATGCGCTATCTAAGCCTAGTGAAATTTAGTAACCTTGTTGTTCAAACCTTAAGAGTCAGATCCTATGAAAACAAAAATTATTATCATTAAATTAAATCTCAACTACACACTGTTTATTACCACAAAATGTCTTCTTCTCACAAAAGCCCATCTCTGCCCAGGGTAGTTCAAGTGCCTCAACAATACCGAGTGGTATATGCTCATCCCAATGTGTATGTACTAGACTTTACCTTCATTTTGCATCAAGATGAACTAATGCAATGGCAAGATATGGAAGGCAACATTGTGTTGTCACCTGACCGATCTATTCTAGCAATGCTCTAGCTACTACTTGCACGACATGGGCTTCAACATCTCCATGGAGAATATGAGATGCGAGATCCCAACTTAAGGGATTATCATCCCACTAAAGCACAAAAACTAAGGCATCAGCAACTAGAGCACCAACACAAGCTTATGAAGGGCAAGGGGTCAAATATCTTTCCACCTCTTCTTGGCCCAATTGATGAGGGCAACCACTTCTTTAGTGATTCTCCTCTCTTTGAATTTGTTCAAGGAGCCCTCAACCAAAATGTACAATCCACAATCCATAATCTAGGTTTTGGTCAAAATGGATCCAATGACAAAAATGGATCTAGAGAAGCCAATCAAGAAAAGGGAGACAAAGGAGATCATGATTGTGATCGTGGTTGCAAGCATCAAAGGAGGATGATAGGTGTTAGCATGGAGCAAGTTCCCCTTCTTCTTCTCCTTCATCATCATCATCTTCTTCATTGGGTTCAGATCATGGCCGCAAATGAAATAACCATGATGGAAATGGTTGACGGGACTAGAACAATAGAATGGACCATCGGGACAATCATGATCGAAGACATGGACAATCCAAAGAGGCCCATCATCAAGAAATAAGGGCTAATAGGGAACATCATAGGCATCACAATCATGGCCTTGATGAACCTCTACTTGATACTCAGGGCATGTTAAACATTGCAGAGGCTGTGAAGATTCCAACCAGGCACATGAAGGATAGTAGAATAAAGAGGCTTGATATGAACAATATTCCTCAGTTTGAGGGAGGATATGATGTTGATCTACAAAATCATCTCTAGGTCTTCCAAGATGCATGTGCCTTGCAAAACATTGAAAATGACTAGCAAAAGCTAAAATTATTTCCAAGGACACTTATAAAGGAAGTAGAAAGTTGGTATCAATCCTTGGAACCAGAATCAATCAAGTGGTGGAGTGAGGTGTTGGAACTATTCAATGACAAATATCAAACGTACTCTTGAGTATCCAATCTAAGGAAAAAAATTCAAGGGTGGAAATATGGGAATCATGAGCCCTTGGATGTTGCTATTGGCTGATACTACTCTCTATTACATAGGTGTCCCAACCATGGATATTCTCAACTTGATTAGCTTCACCATATCATAGACAGGTTGTGGTCTGAAACCAAGAAAACCCTTGGCATCTATGCCGAAGGGAGATTGACAAAGTTAAGTGTCGGTCGAATTCAAAAACTAATTGAGTAGGTAGCCAAGGAGGAGGAAGTGCTAAGAAAACATGAAAGTGCAGAAGAATACAACAAAGATCCTTCTATTCAAAAAAAGGGGGTTAGATTTTGTGATAGTGAGGATGAATTTGTGAGAGATGTGATGGTGAATTAGAAAACCTTGCCATTCCAAAAATTGCAATCAAAAATCACAACCAAGGTTGATTAGTTATGGGACTCCATGGACAATAGGTTTCAAGTTATTTTAAAAATTGCTGAAGAGTCCAAGGAGCAAGGTGGTGAGCGATAGTGTCAGAGGTGTAAGAAGGCTGAACACACCATATCTAAGGGTAAAGGTAAAATGGCTGCAATAGCGATGGCTATGGATAGTGATTCAAATGATGATGGTCAGTGTGATGTCTGCCAATATGAACATCCTAAGGGATGTTGTCCACTTGTATCACACTTCCAGGAATCTAGGGTGTACGCCTTACATCCACGACTTGCACAAAGGCAAACACCCAAAAGATTGCCTTATCCACAAGGCAATTCTCAACAGTTCCACCAACCACAGTAGTACTACGCAAGTGGAACTCCTCCACAACCTTACGAAGTGTATCAACAGTGGTAGCAACCACAATTGTGGGTAGCAATACCCTTACCGGCAACCAAATCCCTATGGTTACTATGTTTAGCAACCTTCATCTCCAAGGGACTCCTCTGGTCATATTACTACTTACCAATCTCACCACTACCCTCCTGAAACATACCAATTGCCCTATCCAAGGAGGGATGCCACCTACTACCCTCATGCACCTCCTGTTCTTGCACATACTCCTCCACCTACTACATAACTATTGACTTCTCTATCCATGTAGGGTAAATTGCTTGCACAACCATAACAAAGGAACACTACGACGGTAGTTAAGCTGCAATCGGTTAACCCATCCAGTGGATCAAAACCATGAACCAAGAAAAGATCCTTCTTTCAACCTCGCAGTTCACCAAAGCCCTCAGACACATCAGTGGTTGGTAACCCAGCTCCTCCAACTTCCTCTATTTCCTCTCTATCTGAGTCCCCTTCAAACCAAAATCCCTCTTGAATCCATATTATAATTTTGGCACATGTTGTATCTAATTAGATTCGAGCTAGTAACCTACCTAGAAAATTAGCTGATCCCAGGAGTCCCCTAGTTTACTTGCAGATTGCTAAGAATGAGCAATGCAAAGCTCTTCTTGACTCTGGTTCTAGTGTTAATATGATCTCGCATGAGATGTACACAATGTGAAACCTTCCTCCTTTGAAGAAGAGCAACATCTAGTTGGAACTGGTGGACCAATCCATCACTATTCCATTAGGACTAGTTGAAGACATCATCACCATTATTTGTGGGTGGTCATATCCAGCTAATTTCTTAGTAATCAAAGTGGAGAACTACAAGGGGGACTTTCCAATTATCATGGGAAGGGCATGGCTAAGTACTATAGATGCTAAAATGCGCATTAGAGATATTTCCTTGGAGATATCAAAAGAAAATGAATTTGAAAAGATCAAGAAAGAGAGAGTTCCATGTATCATGTATAGCTATTCAGGGTGTCATTTTATGTAGAAGTTATGGTTAGTAAAGTAAACATCTATTTCTACATGCAAGCAGTATGCAATAGAAGCTAATATCCAAAGATGTTTATATCCAACAACCACAAAACAAGAGGACACCTAGTGGCTGACAGCTAATACTAGCAGCAATACATTATGCATGGAACCTACTAAAGGCCTAACATATGAATATGTCGCAAGTATGGATGAACTTGAGCAAGTTCACCACCAACTCTCCAAAGGAGCAGATGATGATGTCAATTAGGGTGAGCTAGAAATTTCTAACAATTTTAAATATGAGCCCCTTGAATTGAAGATGCTACCAGCTAGAATGAAGTACGTATTTTTGAAAAATGGGAGGTCGGTTATTATTAATGCCAAGCTTGCTACAAAAAAAAAGAGAAAATTAATAAAAGCTGTGGAAAAATGGTCAACAGCCTTCGCCTGGTCCTGTTTTGAGCTCACTGGGATAGATCCAAGAATATGCTAGCACCAAATATACACTGACCTCACCATCAAGCCAAAATGATAGCCACAACGATGTTTGCATCCCAAGTTGATGAGACATGAAATTACTCATATTGCTGGCAGTCGCGTTAAGGCACCCACGATAAGGCACCCATGTTATATCATGGGTCACGATATCGCATATGCGATATATCATGGGCCACGATATCACGTCTTCCCTGCGATATCGCGTACGCGATATCGCAGTCAGCCGCAATTTCTATAAATAAGAGGCCGCTCTCCCTCATTTGACATCCCAGTTTTAGAGTAGCGAAGCTCTGGCAGTTTGATCCCTCCAGAGTTAGATTTTTTCCCCTGTCTGATCACAATGTGGTGAATGTAATTGTACGGTGTCTTTATTCGAGTGTGCTGTACTTGGACACGTACATGACCGGCAATAAAGATCGAGATTACTTCATCATTGCAGCATTCACTTAGTTTATTTATTTGTTTGTTTATTTAATGTTATTTATTGCTTTCATAGCGCGGTGTGAGTACGACTTGATTACGAGCATCTACGGATGTGTACGGATAGTCAAGGAATCGGTTACTCATAGCGATTAGTCTCTCACCCTTAACTCCTAGAAGCGGAACGAGTACGACTTGATTACGATCATTTAAGTGTGACTGCTTGGTAGCCTAGTGGTGTAGCGGGGATCTACGCTTGGTAACCCAGTGGCGTATTTGGGGTCTACGCTTGGTAATCCCAGTGGTGTACCTAGGCCTACGCTTGGTAGTCCCAGTGGTAGTCGTGCACGAAGTCCAAGATGTGTACAGTTGATCAAGGAATCAGTTGCTCGTCGCACTTAGGCTAGATTAGATTTTCTTACCTATTCCCTCCTAGCTTAGCTTAGTTAGTATTATTTTCCATTTCCATCAGGAGTAGCATTAAAATTAGAACACATCATACACCTCATCTAGACTAAACCATATGTGACATATGCAAAACTAGTCTAGGTGGGAAGACAGTGAACTGTGACCTAAGGCTAACTATCTAGGTGCCACAACTAGTCCATCTGCAGAGTTCGACCGGATCGCGCGTGCGACGCTCGTTTCGTATGGTTGAGTGTAGGGGTACCTCGCCACTCACAAGTTAAAACAGATTGTCAAAGAAGAGATTGAACAACTCCTCAAAGTGGGATTTATCTACCCTATTGCAGATAGTGAGTGGGTCAACCCTCTTGTGATTATGCTAAAGAAATGAGGCAAATGGTGGGTGTGCATTGATTTCCAACTACTCAACATGACAACTTTCAAGGATCATTTTTCGTTGCCTTTCGTCAACCAAGTATTGGACACCATTTCGGGGCATAGCTTTTACAACTTTCTGGATGGTTATAGTGGCTATAACCAAATCCGGATTGCACCAAAGGATCAAGCAAAGATAACTTTCACAAGTCCTTGGGGGACTTTTGCCTACCAAAAAATGCCATTTGGTCTATGCAATGCCCTAGTCACATTTCAACAATTAATTTTTAGCATTTTTCAATAGCAAATTAGTAGCAGGGTAGAAGTTTTTATGAATGATTTTTCTACCTATGGAGCTATGTTTGAGTAAGCTCTAGATCATCTTAAGCAGGTGTTAAAAAGATGTGTTAAAACTAGTCTCCAGCTCAATTGGCAAAGAGTCATCTTATGGTCCAGGAAGGCATAGTCTTAGGGCATTGCATCTCAAAAACAGGAATCGAGGTGGACCCTAAAAAAATAAGGGTCATCCAAGGAACAACCTGTCAACCTGAAATAGTCAAAGAAGTTTGGTTATTCCTTGGTCATACTAGCTACTATCGACGATTCATCGAGAATTTTTCCAAAATCACCAAGCCATTGGTAGAATTAACAAAGAAGGATGCATCATTCATCTAGACCCCTACATGTGAATCAACATTTCAACAATCGAAGCAAAAGTTTGTTGAAAGTCCCATTCTTCAAGCACCAGATTGGTCCAGACCATTTCATGTGATGACTAATGCATCAAATTATGTATTAGGGGTAGTTCTTACATAGATGGATGATCAAAAACATCCATATTACATTCACTATGCAAGTTGGAGCATCGCAGGTGCACAACTCAACTACACCATCACAGAAAAGGAGTTTATGGCAGTGGCATTCACTTTAGAGAAGTTTAGACACAATGTGCTTGGCTACAAAGTGTTTGTGCACACAGATCATAACACCATCAAATTTCTAATGAACCAACCAATGGTGAGCCCCCATGTTATACGGTGGTTTGTGATTTTGTAGGAATTCAATCTCACGATGGTAGATCGTAAAGGTGTGAAGAATGTGATCGCAGATCACTTATCGCGACTAAAATGGGATGACAAGAAGAAAAAGAGCCCTTTATCTAATCAATTCCCTAATAAATCTCTCCTTGCAGGTGCTATTAATGCACAAATGCTCGATGAACCAAAATGATACCACACCATCCTCACTTATCTACTTAAGCAAGAACTGCTACAAGGGCTGGACACTAGAAAGAAATAATAATTTCTTCACCAGGTCAAATATTTCATGGAGATTAATGAAAACCTTTACAAGGTTTGTCCCAATGGCCTGGTACATTGCTGTGTCCCTGATATGAATTAACTGCACATTCTTGAAGATGCTCATGAAGGTCCTTGTGGGTGCAATTATGCTAGGAGATGCATGACCATAAAAATCCTCATGGCAGGGTATTATTGGCCAACAATCTTCAGGGATGCACACCAATCTATCCACGCTTGTGATCATTGCCAGAGGAATGGTGGAATGACAACTTGAATGGAGGGGCCACAACAATGGATATAACCTCTTAAACCATTCAATATTTGGGACATTGACTTTATGGGTTCCATTGCATCTTTATCAAATGGAAAGACATATATAATAGTCATAGTTGACTATTTTACCAAGTGGGTAGAAGCAATAGTCATCACCAACTGTACATCCACCACTACTGCTTAGTTTGTACAACAAAACATCGTAAACAAGTTTGGTGTAACTTGTGCATTAATTTCTAATAATGGAACTCATTTTACAGGTGCCACTTTCTGGAAGCTAATGCAATGCTTAGGGGTTGAACATAAATTCGCAACACCATATCACCCCCAAGCTAATGGCCAAGCTGAGGTCACTAATCGAGAGATTACAAAAATGTTATCATGTACCATTAGCAAATACCAAAGGGACTGGAGCACTAAATTAAATGATTCCCTTTGGGCCTATCACTCCACATGGAAACTTCCCATAGGTTATTCTCCCTATGAAAATATGTATGAAAAACTACCAACATTTTCCATCCAATTCAAGCTCCATACACTCTCCACAACCTGTGACCTTGACCTAGATCTAAGTCTAGCATAGAAAGAACGATTAATGAGTCTTAACTTGCTAGGTGAGAATCGGTTAATGGCTCTATCATCCAACGAGATGCATAAGGTATTCAACAAGAAATGTCATGACCTCAGAATAAGAAAAGTAAAGTTTCAACTAGAAGACAAGGTTCTTTATTGGAATCCTACACATGTACCCCAACGAATCAAATTCCAAACATGGTGGGAAGGACCTTACATTATTTATGAGACTTTTTCATCTAGGGCCATGATCATCTACAAACTTGATAGCTTAGACAAAAAACAACTAGTCAATATTCAACAAATAAAACCTTTCCATGAGCTCAAGCCAACCCACTCAACAAACACCTCGCCAAATGGACAACCATGCTCAATCTTTTAGATATCTCCCTTCCAACTTAGTCATGGGGGAGATGGCTACCCATACTAACACGTTTGGCGACTCCTCAGTTTTTGACCTTTTTGTTTTACACATTTTTGGTTTTAAAACTTTTTGTTTTCATCTTCTTTGTTTTACATTTTTGTTTTACATATTTGTATTTTTAAGGATTATTAATCTTTTCTTACTTTTTGTTTTACACCATCATTAATATATTCAAAAATTATTGTCTACGTTTTTACTTTCTTTTATGGTTATGTTTGCTTCTGTTTTATGTGTTTCTCTACTTTTTCTGCTAATAAGGTGGCAGGTACAATGGTAATGCACTACTTGATGGTGGTATGCGTTATTTGTATTTTGATTATTGATGTCTAGTTTTTGACTTTGAATGTTGTTATTGATGATTGGGACATGGTTTCTTTTCATGTAATAGGCAATGAGTCCACATCATTCACCCATCCACATACTCTATGGTTTTCCTTGTTTTGGAAGCATGCAATCTCTTCTTCATTAATATAACTTTACTGAATTGGTGACTTGTGTAGTTTCTAGAATTAAAAAGGAATCAAAGATTTGGACAGGGTGTGGCTTCAAAGGGATGCAATATTCTTCATGTTTTTCTGTTTTCTTATGTGTACGAGTGTTCTTGTAAGCTTCTCACCATTCTGTGTCATTTCATAATAGGAAATGAAATAATTTCTTGCATGGTGTGGTCTTCATTACAAAAAAAAAAAGAGATGAGGATTCAAAGTACACCCCTTGGACAAAATAAATGCAAAAAACACATGGGTCTTTGCATGGTGTGGTTTCCATTCAATAAAAAACATGGGAATTCAAAGCACACCGCTTAGACCAAATAAAAGGGCTACAAGCACTAGTTATGAGACTTTTCTTGTCTCCTCTAACTAAGGCCCTTTTTGACTTTCTACCTTCACTCCAATTTGGAATGATGGTTATTTTGTGGGAGCATTCTTGTGTCTCAAGGGATGCACTAGCCTTAGAGTATCGATGCAAAGTCACTAAAAGTGGTTGGTTTTGATCTGGATTGAGGAAGGATCCTACCAAGCCAATTAATCACAAACTCCACAAGGGACCGTATGTGACCATAATTAGGAACTCCATTCCACTCTCCTTGTCATCCATCTATGCTTTTCATACCTCACCTCATTGCTGATTTCATGTTTTGATTCAATGTTTTGGTTTGATGTGTCGGGATTCTCAGTCAATTACTTTTGGGTTTTTTGTACTTAACTTTTTGTAACCATTAATCATCCATGGTGCCCACGGACTCCTTGGTTTGAAGTTATGCAAGGGCATAAAAGGCTTATGCCTGCTTTGGGGAGGACCCACTTGCATATCTTTTGGTTTGGTTAAGTTAAGTTCTTTACCCTTAGACATTTGTATAATCAAATTCTTTTTATTTACCTCATCCATGTCATCCAATTGTACGCACCTTTACAATTTTTTGTAATGAACTCCTTTTTATTATTGTGAATACCCTCTTTCTAGTACTCCTTGTGTTAAGATTTTTCTGAATTATATGGATCGCTTCTCTTATTTAACCCATTCGTCAATCTTTCCACTAACAACATCAAGCAACCAATCTATCACAATCACAACCTAGCTAGATAAAATCATCAATAAGATAAGGTATTTAACCATTATCTAGTGCACTATATATACTAATCCTTGGTTTTGTTGTGATTGCGGTGGGAAGCATGGATTGGAAGCAGAACTATCTTCACCAAGGAGTATGTAACCATATCACTCGCGGGAGATTGTTCATAACCACTAGATCTCTTCTACCTTTCCCTCATTCTTCTATTGCCAAGAGGGGTTGGATGTCCTTTGGATCCATTGGTGTTCTTTCCTATTATCATGAATACCCAATTTTGTACACAATTATCATATTGTATGCTCAGGCACTTTTGTATTTGTCTGTTTTCTCTATGTCACTCTGCATGTTAGTCAAATGAGTTCACACCCCCTATTATATTTTGTAAAGGACTTATTCCTCTTCTTCTGTACTCGAGAATGAGTTTTCATTTAGTCGTGGGGGTATGATAAATTGTGTTTTTCATCACTCTGATATTGGGGTGGCCATGATATCGTGGCCCAAGATGCAATATCATACATTTGATATCGTAGGGTTACTCTTGGGTCTATAAATACAACACCCAAGCGCACAATTAGGAGTAAGTTTTTAGTAGTCAAGTAGCAAAACTCTTGCAGTTTGTCCATTTGAAAGTTAGAATATTTTCCAAGTGCCCGCAACAGGAGGTCTACATGGGAACAGATCTTTATTCAAGCATTGATGTACCTAAGCACATCATTGTGTTGACAATAAAGATGAGCTCTTTGATCCATTCCTTGCAACACTTGAGATTTTCTTTCTTATGCATTTATATTTCATGCATTTTGCATTTATGTTATTTATGCAGCAATTCATTTAACGATCCCTTTGAGCATATATGTGACACTTGGTAGCTCAGAAACAATTAGCGTTTGATAGCCTAGCAATGTTTGCACGAAGTTTAGGATGTCTGAGAAGTGGGAACGGTTACCTGTGTTAGGCTAGATTAGACTTTAGTTTCCTTAGCAATTAATCAGTTTTACTTTTAATCACTCCTACTTTTATTCTTGTTCTAGGTGAGTAATTTCATAAAACTACAAAATAATAAAAATCATATGCCTCAGTGACACTTAACCATACAATTGCATTCCACAGGTGGGATTGGGAAGACAACGAATGAACAACATGCACACACCATTTAGCTCTAGTGTACTTAGTAACTATAGTCTATGGAATTCGACCGAATTACATGTGAACACTTGTAATTCATATAGTTGGGCATAGGGGTACCTTGCCACTCATCAACAGTATCTATGTCCAACTCTACTATGAATTGTAAATATGTTTTTTTATTCTAAATTCATTCATAGAGTATAACTAGTGAGTAAAAATGAAATATTGATGAATATTTTGCATTGTGAAAATTCTAAAATTATCATGAATATGCACTTGAATTCATTCATTCATGTAATTTGCATTGTTTTCTTCTACTAAATATGGTATTGCTTTAGTTGTTGATGTCTTTTATTTGTTGTTTAATATTTTCCTTGTTGAAACATTGTTTTGGTAACTTGAAATTATTGTATCCTTGTTGCATGAACCTAGTGTTTGTTGGTGTACACTATCTTTGTTGAGCTACCAAAGAATTAATATAATTGTTTGTTGAAGTAGTAATTTTTTTAAATGAATAGTAATTTTGTATTTGTGTAGTACTCATAAAAATGAAATGTTTATGAATACTTTGTATGGTGTAAATTTTGAAATTATAGTGAATGTGTACTTGAATTGATTCATTCTTGTAATTTTCATTCTTGTACTTGAATATTTTGTTCTTCTACATTGTTCATAAAGTTCTTCTTGAGACTTGATTTTATAATTAAAAAGATGATTAATGTTGATCATTTGGATCATGGTGAACTCATCATGGATATCTATATCATATTTATTTTCAAATATGAAATGCAAAATTCAATGGCACATGCAATTTCAAATAAAATGTAACTTAACAATGTGGTGTTAGCCTAGTGGTAAGACACTTGATTTAGAAGCTCTAGGTTATAGGTTCAATTCCAATGGGCAATGTTAAATTATATAAAGTTCTGATTGAACTATATATCTTGGGCATGTACCTATATTTCACTTATTTCATGTTCCAACACCATCAAGTAAAATGCAACTCCTTAGATAAGGGAAGAACATCTAATTAGACGATTTTTTTTTCTAATTAGAAAATAAATTAATTCCAAGCATATATAACAAAAATACAATCATAAAAGAAATGAACAAACTCATTAGTTGAATATGGATTCTAATATAATGAAATAACAGCTTATGTTACTTTGTATATTATAAGTTACCAGTGAGAGGAGGCTAAACTAGTTATTTTGCAATTTAATAAGTATTATATGGGCAAGAGGTTGCAAGTTCAAGTCATGCATAAAGACACTTTTATATTGGGAGGATGGGAGAAGAGAAGGTATCAAAATGTGAAAGAAGACTATAAGTACATCCCAAGATATATAGTCAACTTGATACTTTAGAAGAAGTATAGAAGAATATAACAATGCCTCAATTATGATTCAAATTGATAACCTTTTATCTAACAAGATAATGAGCTAACCATTTGAGCTACCTATCATTTTCATGATCATTCTAAGTTCTACCAAAAGTATCATGTTAGTTATATATCATAAGGATACATTTAGTTAAAATGTTTTGGGTTCCCACATTCATTGCTTTTTCCCCCTTTATGCTTATGTTCTCCTTTGATTCTTATTGTTGGGGGAGGAGGAAGTGGCTTATTGGAATCCAAAAGAATGACTATAAGTACATCCTAATATAAATAGCCAACATGATAATTTAGAAAAATTATATGAGAATATAATAATATGTTAGTAATGGTGGGTAAGTGGGAAGGAAAGTTGGGGGAATTAAAGAATTATATGAAAGTATAACTTGAATTGAAAACATTTTGTAGTTTCCAAATCAAGAGTATTAACACTAAGCTAACATCTCATTATTAGATTTGAACTTGTGATTTACAACCCACAAAATGAATGCTCTAGCCATTAGAGCAATTACATATACTCATCTAAGATTGATAACTAATTCAATACAAAACTCATCTAAGACTTATAACATAGAAGAGCCTCAATTGTGATTGGAACTAGTGAGTTGTACCCAAGCCACCTCTCATTCACAACCACCCCAACAAAACAAAACTTCAGTTATAGGAAAAAAATAAGTTTGATTTAACATTTCTTTTAAATTTAACTCAAAATTTTTAAAACAAAGTACCTCCCCAAAACTTAAACGCTACCACCACAGGCTTTCGCTTGGCCGTGAAATTATTTTCTTATCCTTATTTCGGTATTTACGGAAGAAACAAATTCTTTTCCCGCATATCATAAACGGCTTTGCCTTAAACCCTAGTGCTTCGTTTTATCGCGCAGCAGAGCGAAGAACTTCCACGTTCAGAGGCGGAGCACGGGACGGTCGATCGAATTAGAGACCCTTACCTGCCTTCAAAATGGTAAGTCATCAGTTCTCGCACAAGAGTTCATTGAAAACGCGTTTTTGCTGCATTGATTTTCCTCCGCCTCTTGTAAAATCTCGATTCTTCATTTGATTCACGATATTTTAGCTTTCGCAAAATTTGATTATGGATATATTTCTTCTTTTTCTGGCTGAAACAAGGCGCGTCGATTATACACAGATTTCTATCTAAAACGTAGCTTGTATTTCGTCTTTAGGGGTTTAGGGTTTGGATCTCGCCGTCGCATTGCTGAAACCCTAACATATTTTTCTTTCGATTTTTTAACAGTTAAGGATGAGTCCTTAGCATAAACAGTTGCTATATACTATTTGTATCTTTAAGAAAACGTTTCAAAATTCTAGACGGCTTCTAGATTGTAGAAAGACGGTGTCTATGTTTGTCATGCGTATTTATCTTTGAAAACTGTGATTTTTTGCGTGAATTGATGGAAAGTATGATCTGTTGTAGGTGAACGTACCGAAAACGAAGAAGACATTCTGCAAGAACAAGGCTTGTAGAAAGCATACCCTGCACAAGGTGACACAATACAAGAAGGGCAAGGACAGTCTTGCTGTGCAGGGTAAAGATCGCTGTTTTTCAAGGATGCCGTTGATTATTAAATGGATAAAATAGGCTGATATCGCTTTTGTTTTGCCTTTTTGGCACATGTGAAAATGTTTGCGTTTTCTTATTCAGGGAAAAGACGTTATGACCGGAAGCAGTCTGGTTATGGAGGTCAGACAAAGCCAGTATTTCATAAAAAGGCAAGTAAATAAAATTTTATTCTTTTTATACTTTCGCAAGAGAGGTTGTATTAAACTGCTTTCTTTTCATGATCATGGAATGTGATTTTGGAGTAAAATTCTTTCATCGAGTTTCGTGATCAGCATGCTGTTGCATTTTCTGTCTTTTGTTTTTTTTACGCCTGCCTGATAGTTGTTCAGTTGCATATTATTTTCACTATTCAGAGGATTCATCAACGTTGGTAACTTTGCTTGATGTGCAAATTTATTGTGATATTTCTGTTAGTGTAGTAATAATGTGTGTTTTCAATGGCGTTAATTACGAAGTAATCATACCTAACAGGCTAAAACAACAAAGAAAATTGTGCTGAAGTTGCAGTGTCAATCCTGCAAACATGTCTCTCAACATCCAATTAAGGTAATGAACAGTTACATTGCTTCTTTACTTGTCAATAGAATCTACATTTTTAAAAATTTTTTGCGATATATTATTTTATCATCTAAAAATTTATGTTCTATTGTTTCAGCGCTGCAAACATTTTGAAATTGGTGGAGACAAGAAAGGGAAAGGAACTTCACTGTTTTAAGTTTATTTGGTGTGAACAGAAACATCCGTCATTTTTGCTTGTTATAATTAACATTGAGGAAGTTATAAGATTTTGTCCTTTGGGATTGAAATTTCAGCATTTTTCTGGTGTGAAACATGTAAAATTTGATTAGGATCCATTTACACTGTTTTAACTTTGTTTAAATTGCTTATCCAAAAGTCACTTCGGCATTATGATTAGCTTGTTTAAACTGAGATTAGATTTTAATTCATGAATCTCTAGCAAGGAAATTTTTTTGATAAATTCACTTTGATCTGATCCTTTTTATCTTTGTACCGTAGGTTAGGCAACCTGTTAAATATGATTACACTCCTCTCTTCTGCCGTCTAAAGTTGAAAACAATTAGTTCATAATTGATTTTCAAAAGTAACTTTGAGCTTTGGATATTCTGAATGTGCCAATTTTTTGGATTACTATATCAGCGTAACCATTCTACAAAATGAAATGCATTGGTCGGAAAATGACATCTGCAACGCACATATTGCAATACAAATTGAGGTTTTTAGTTGTGATTCTCGAAAAACAACATCAGAGTCCGTGTCTGCATTTTGGCTTATCTGTTGGCTAAAAAGTTTGCTTTATGTTTGCTATGCTGTCTAATTGAGTCTGGTAGTTATCAGTGCAGGGCTAATTTCGTGGTTTAAATATCGTGGAATTTATCGCTCCTTTGATAAGAAGCAGAATATGATAAATAGTTCGAGCAGAACCACGGGTATCCGGGTTGGTGATTTATCATTTTGAATCTTTAGCGCATCAGTTACAACAGTTGTCTTCAAAGCCACATACTCAATTCCTACGCCTTTATGTTGAAGATATTTGCTACTTCTGGTTGAATAAAAATAGGGGTTACCGATATTATTCGATTTTGTTGGGATAACATGAATATAGGCCACGTAACTTACAGATTTTCTAACATATGAAGTGAATTAAGGTGGCAATTCTTGATCAGAATGGATGAAGACCAAGTAGGATTACAAGTATCGTCAACTCTCTTGGCAAACTTCTGTGCAATGAAGGGCTATTGCTTCATTGCATATCAAACAGTCAAAGCGTTCAGATGTGTATCTGTGCGGTTGTGGTCATACATTAATTTATCATGGAGTGATGATTGAAAAATTTGCTACGAAACGCAAGGAAAATTTGCTGCAAAACTTAATGAGAGTATTCGAACTATTTTTAATTAGCATCTGCGTAACTCAAAGCATTGTGATAGTTGTGTGATAGTTGTGCAAAAATAATCTGTGCATAATGTCTAGCGTTTTGGAAAATGTTGTTAAGCATTGCATGTGCTCGGCGACTTCCCACTTTAGCCTGTCATTTATTCGGTTTAATTTGTTGAACGGCCAACTTTCAACATAGTGCAAAGTGTATTTTAGAAATAAAAGAAAGAAAATCTAAGTAAGATAAGTTTTATATAACCTTTCCATAAGGAGGAAGGAATGTGTTATCAACCTTGCTTTATTAATTTTGATAAAGTATTCCCGAAGTTATAAGTTTTGATTTTGAAACCTAAAGATATAAGTTTGATATAAGTTAGTTTAAGGGGAAAATTCTTGATTTGGAAACTCTAAGTTTGATTTTGTAAGTTAAATTTTTACTTTGTTTTTTTTTTTTAAATTTTCTTTTTGATTTTAAGTGTTTATCTCTAGCATGTGAATTTGATGTTTGTTTACATGTTACATTTTAAGGCAATTTTTCCATAAAAGAGAGGTAAAAGTTCAAATCAGACAGGTTCCTTCATCTGTTGTGATTCTCCTCATCCTGGTTTCTGACCAGCTCCCCATGTGACCCTAGGGAGTAGTTTATTTTGTGATCTCCTCTGATGAGGTAATCACCACATCATCTTCCTAGTAGTTATTATTCATGTGAGGGAGCATTGTCCATAGAGTAATATAACTATAGCAACTTGTGATTTTCCTAATCTTCGTTTTTGACTAGTAGCCCATGTGACATTAGGGAGCAGTTTATTTTGCAATCTCCTTTGACATGGCAATCACCACATCATCCTCCCAATTGCTCATGTAAGCTATCATTGCCCATAGAGCAATGCAACTAGGGTATCCATGGTGGGAGATGAAAATACCCATGACATTGCCCATGTGGTCCTAGGGAGTATATTTTGTGATCTCCTTCAATGTGGCAATCACCACATCATCTTCCTAGTTGCTCATGTAAGCAATCGCTCCACTTGCTAATGTCAGCAATCATTGTTGGTAGAGTGATGCAACTATGGCATCCATGGCATGAGATGAAAATACCCATAACACCAAAGTTTTTGTCAAGTTTGTGCAATCCAAGTTGGTAAAAAAACTTGGAAGAGTTTGTTAGGATGGTATTTACAATATAAGAAAACAAAATTCTTGATCTACAAAGTTGAATCTTTGAGATCTACTTGAAAAAAAAATATTAAAAATGGATAAAGCTCTTGACATGCAATGTTATATTGCAATATGCTACAATCCCAAATATGCTACAATCCCTTTGTTTGCTGAGAAGAAAAGAAAAATTAAATGGAAACTTTGATATGCAATGCTATGCAATTCCTTTGTTTGCTGATAAAAAATAAAAAAAAAAATAAAAAAAAAAATGGAAGCTTTGATATGCAATGCTATGCTGAAAAAAAATGTTAAAAATAGAAAAAGCTATCATATGCAATGTCATAATGTAGTCCATTGCAGAAAATTAACTCATTACACACACAGGTTTTCTAAAATAAAATTGGATATAATGTTTGAACCCAAGCTGTTTATATTTTAAGCAAACAACTTTACCATGTCATCTAGAGATTTTGTTTATAAGAAATATGTTTTAAAAACAATATTATTGGTCCCATGATTACATGGATTTTCTAAAATAATGTTGGATAAAATGTTTGAACCCAAGATATTTATATTCTAAGCAAACAACTTTACCATACCATCCAAAGTGACTTAAGAGATTTTGTTTGTAGCAAATATATTTAAACAATATTATTGGGCCCACCATTGCCCAAGCAGCATTGGTAGGACCATTAAAAAAGTGAATGGAGAGATATGTAATAGGAGATGGTAGAGGGTTTAACCAACTCCATGATGGAAGCAACAACTTGTGATTTTGGCAATCTTGGTTCTTGATCACTAGCCCTTGCATCACCATGCTTAGCTAACAAACTATAATAGCATAAGCCACAACAATGTAGTGCATTACACATTGTAGCAGCAAAAATCATAATACAATTTAATTTCCAAATGCCAATGTTAAAAGAATGGTGAGAACACAGGAGGGTTGAGTCTTCCATTAACAAGATCTATTATTTATATTTATATTTATGGGAAGGAAAAAGATAAATTATGGTGGGTACTAGTACTTGTAAAATTCACATCCTACTTAGAGTCATTAATGCCCTCATTAAGGCCTTCACTAGTGACCCATCATAGTTACTTAATTTGAATTTGATAGCTTTAGAAAGATGTGCTAGAATTAGGCTTTAAAGGTGTGCCAGAATTAAACTGCCTTCAAGTTCTACACACAAATATGTGTTTTATTTGGAAAAGTTTATGAAGCTAAGTAGAATGATAATGAATTGAGTGTTAGTTAAATGATTTTACTAGTGTTTGTTTTATGGGAATAGTTAGGATAAAATAGTTTTGTCAGGCTTGCAAGTGAGTATGTACATCCCCTTAATCAAAACTAGTGAGGCTCGCTAGACACATAATGTTCGTTTAAGCGAAATTTGATTGTTTTCATAAGATCCATGCTAGAGGGCTAGATCAAGGGAGAGTAAAAAACAGGCTGTCCCCCTTTCTAATATTAAGAAATAGGGGTTGAAGTTTAAATTGCTCACAATAGTGGTATCCATAGATAAGATCATTAAAGGGGCAATAAGAGCAGTACTCGAATCCATTTCTAATTCTAAGTTTCCAAGTACAATCCACTTTGGCCTAGGTCGAGGCTACCACTTGGTCTTAATACAAATGATCAAAGAGTGGGGAACCCCTTGTTGGTTCTTAGAATTCGGCATCATTGTTTCCACATTGTTTGCCATAGGTAATTTTGAGATAGGCAACTTAGCTATACCATATACATGTATAATTATAATTAATTACTAGGCTAGTAACAAGTGCATAGTGGGTAAGCACTCACCTAATGGTCTAAATTTGATAGTGTGAATCTTACCAACAGCCACACAAGAGAATGCATCTAGCTTTACAAGGCAAAAATGGTAGAGGCTTGAGAGTAGGTGAAGAGATAGGTATGTTATGGTTGTGGTAGTTGCCTACTATTTATTCAGGTGGGTTTCGTGGATGGGGAAGGGGGTGTGTATTGGAACTTCAAATAAGTGAAACATAAGTACACCCGAAGATTTATAGAAGTTGATAACTCAGTGCTACTTAGTAAAATCAAACCCATGACCTAGGTTTACCAGGCTAAGACACACACTACTAGGCTAACACATCATTGGTAGGAGTAAGATATATGAAATTAAAACCTTAGAATTCTATACTATATAGCACATCATAATTATTTTTTAATTTACTTGTCCAATAAATATATTACTATGCAATGATGATTATGAATGTTTCACTTTACTTTGTAAAGTATTTTTGTAAAGATGATGTCCAAAGAAAACTTTTCTACTTATTGTTAAAAAATCATTTTGGGCTAAAACACCTCACTTTCCCAACTAAAGAACTACTAACAATGAGATATTAACCTAATGGTCAAACTTTTGATTTCACAATTGTAAATCATAGGTTCAATTTTGGTAGGCAATGCTAAGTTATAAAGTTCTAATTAGGCTATATGTCCTAGGGTGTACCTATGTTACAATTATTTCAGGGTTCCAACAAAGTAGTAACAAAATGAAAACCACCTTTATTCATAGAAATGCCTTTAGACTAGTAGGGCTTTCCCTAATGGTTTCTAGGAAGGCCTAGACTAATGCCTCTAGACTAGCAAGGGTTGCTGATAAGCTTAGCACATTTGGGTGCAAATCGTATGAGTGCACTGATTGGGTTATAACTTGTGCTTTATAGGAAAACTATTATTAATAGAAACCAAGCCTTCTACCATCATATAATCAAGGGCAGTTGGTTAAGGCATGTAACTTGTATCCTACAAGTTACAATGCAAGTTACAAATTCAATCTTAATGGGTTACTAGTAACATATATGCAAATAAAAAACTGTAGAACTCTAATATCTAAGATGTAATCAAAAATTAAAATTAAATTTTTTATGGTACTACTCTAGAAAAGCACTATTAGGCACCACTCTTGAGCTTAAAATTAGCTAGAAGACCCAGAGTAGACCTAAGATGATACACCTTAATAGTCATAGCACCTACATGTACAATATAAGTGCACATTACCTATTAGTCTTTAGGTTATGAGCGAATAGAGTATGCCATATGAAATCATATAAGAAACATGACCAACACAACACACACAAGCATGACCACAATAAGCACACATAATCATAAGAGACACTATTTACCTATAAGAGCTAAGACACATTCCAATTCTAATGTATCTAGCCTTAAGCCTACTCTCAAAGAGAAGGGTGGTGACTCAAGTATAAAGGCCAAAGCTCCTCCACGAGCTTACATATCCTTGTGACGAAGAACATAAAGTAATTAGGGCTAATGTAGTTTTTTAATGATGGTTGTGAAAGCATGTAATCTATGAGGATCTCCATGATCGTTTGGCCATTGTTTCTGAGGGAAATAGCCTTGGGTCAACCAACTAGGCATGTTTTCCTACACTCTCCCCCACTTGAAAAAAGTGACAACCTTAGAGCTTAAGTTTTTCTTTGTACACATCTTTGAACATGGAGAGCACAATGGATATTGAGGATATTGAATAACTCAAAATCCGTTTGATAATTATAGACAAGAAGTTCAATGGCTAGGGTAATCTGCCATAAAGCAAAAATGTTGAACTCAGCTTGACATCCAAGTGAAGCTTAGAGATGCTCATGCAACCTAGGTTAAGGAAGAAAAGGCTTGTCCTTTTTCATACAAATTGTACTAACCTTTCTACCTAGAGTAAGACTTACTTTATATATAAATATTTTCCTACACTTGTAGTAATATAGAGGTGTAGTCTTCTAAAGGCACTCATTGTTCTATCTCAATCTTGCACTTTCTTCTCAAAGATACATTCTCAATCCTATGCTTCTTACTTAAAGATGAAGTCACAATTCTATGCTTCCTACTTAAAGACATAGTCCAATCTTATGCTTCCTACTCGAAGACATAGTCAAAATCCAACACTTCTTGCTAGAAGACATAATTAAAATCTTGTGCTTCCTACTTGAATTTACATTACAATCCTACACTTCCTACTCGAAAAGATAGTTAGAACCCTATTCTTCTTGCCTAGAGACGTAATTAAGAACATATACCATTGGTCTAGAGTTACCATGAAGAACATGCACTCCACCAACTCTGCACTACCACTCACTCATGCATGTATACTCTTTTTTTCCTCTCTCTACCTAGAATCAATTCATAAAGGAAGTGATTGTACTAGGATGACCATGTTTTAATCCTCTTGGTACTCATTACCCTTTTTGAATATGAGATCCTCTACCTTGCGCTAAGGTGGTCAAGCCCTCATGAACTTGCTAGAAGGAGTTTGAAAGTCTCATATCTTACTCTTCATCATCACCATTAGAGATCATCAATGGTTCACGATATTGATGCTCAGTTGCATTCAATCTATCATTCTCATTTGGTCTATTACCACCACTTTGACATGAATATTTTGAGAGCATTCTCAAGCATAATTCCCTCCATCATAGATGTAGCATTTTAAGCCAGGGTACCTCGAAGGATATTAAGAGAATCCTTCAAATCATGGTCGTTTGTCTCATGACTCCTACTATTCTTATGAGGCTCAACATATTCCATGCCGTTATAATGAGTTTTGTTTACTTAGGGTTGGCTTAACATAAAAGCCTCTAAATCCACCCAAACTCACCTATCCATCTCATCTCCAAGATTTATTACTTTCTTTCTTGCTCTAGAGTGGCTACTCCACTTCATTCTTATCCTTCTTTCCCACCTTGTAATCAGACAAGGTGGTAGCAACTTAGATGTCCTTCATGAATCTTGTGATTTTATGAGTTTTGAGCTCACATTGGATCCCAAAATCAAAGATAATGTACATCTTTAGTGATGGTTATGATAGCATGAAACCTATGAGGATCTCCACGCTCCATTGGCCCCTATTCTAGAGGGAAATAGCCTTTGATCTGCTAATAAGACATATTTTTCTACACTCTTTTAAATTTATGAAAAGATCTTGTGTGTCTAAGAAAAATTAGTAACCATCAAGAAAGAAAAGACAAGAAGTGTAGGAACAAAGCCACAAATTCTACAATAAGCAGAGAAGTAGTAAAGTAAAAAGCTAAAAAATGACTTTGTTCATTTCAACAACACAAAATGTTTTTGATGAGTTTCACCCTTCATTAGTGTGTTTTGCAACCATGCAATGCTACAAAATGAAGAATGAGTAGTAGGTGTGAAGAATAAATAGAAGAGGAGGATTTCAACTTACCAAAAAAAAAAAAAAAAAAAAAAAAAAAAAAANNTTAAAAAAAAAAAAAAAAAAAAAAAAAAAAAAAAACAAAAAAAACAAAAAAGGGTTATCATGTTTTGGTAGTTAACAAAAGAAAACTCCAAATGTACAGGTCATTGTGGGGGTGCGACAATGACACCTACAACTATATTTAAAAAAATAAAAGAAAACCCCAAACATATAGGCCATTGTAAGGGTGGGGCAAGGACATGTGCAGTTGTTCATGACAAAAAGGATGAATTTTTTAATGTTTTCTTCAACAAGTGATTGTGTTTGGGATGATGCTTTGGAGACTTGGGTCTTCTTGGTAAAGCTAAGCAAGTAAAGGGTTTAAAAAAACACTCACATTCAAGGATTTTTTTGAAATCCAATTTGCAAACAAGTAGGACCCATTTCTTATTGTAAATGTCATTATGTTGTAGCAACAATTCAAAAAGTAGTCAATTGGAAGAAGCATTCAAAGAATCTTCTGGTATATCAAGTAGGGGTGATGAACATGACACAAACTTGTGCATAGATTCATGTAGTGATCCACTAAATCTAGCATTCAAGACCATTTTTTGAAAGAATGTACACTTGATTATGTAGTTGTCTCTTACTAAGAAGTAGGAGGTAGTAAGAAAAATAGGAGATTAGGAAGAACATTCATAACAAGAAGATTCATCTTTCTAGGAAATGAGAAAAAACTAAAATTTTTATACTTATAAAAATATCTTGTATATATAAGAAAGATTATAAATTAGTAAGAAATAAAAGACCAAAAGTATAGGAACAAAGTTGCAAGTTCTATACTAAGCAAAGAAGTAGTAAAGAAAAAAAGCTAAAAATTGACTCTATTCATTGCAACAACACAAAATATTTTCTGGGACTTTCACCCCTCATCAATGTGTTTTACAACCATGTAATGCTACAAAGTGAAGAATGAGAAAAAGAAAATAGGATTGTCATGTTTTGGTAATTAAAAAAATAAAATTCTAAATGTACATGCCATTGTGGGGATGGGACAAGGACACCCACAATTATTCTTGATAAAAGAAAAAAAAGAAAACCCCAAATGTATAGGCTATTGTGGGGGTGGGACGAGAACACATGTAGTTGTTCCTAACAAAAAAAAAGAAAAAAAAAAGGCACAAGCTTTTACGGATTTCTTCAACAAATCATCATGTCTAGGATGATGTTATAGAGACTTGGGTCTTCTTGGAAAAGCCAAGAAGTAGAGGATTTAATAGAACCCTCACATTAATGGATTTGATTAAAATCCAATTTGTAGATGAGAGGAGCCCATTTTCTATTGTGAACATCATGATGTTGTAGGAATAATTTGAGAAGTAGTTCTTTCCCTTTGGAATGAGGGCTAGAGGAGCATGGAGATCCTCATTGATTCCATATGATATTACAACCATTATTAAAGAACTACATTGGCCCTATTCCTTTATGTAGTTACAAGGATATGTAGGCTTGTGGAGGAGCTTCAACTTTGATGCTCTAGCCATCATCCTTCTCTTTGAGAGAGAACTTAGGGATAGATACATTCAAGTAGGAATGTGTCTTAGTTCTTATAGGAGAATAGTATCTCTTATGATTGTGTGTGCTCATTATGGCCATGATTGTGTATTTTTTGTTGATCAAGTCACTTATCTGATTTCATGTGGTATAGTTGATATGCTCTTAACCCATAGACTAATAGGTGATGTTTACTTATGCTATGCATGTACATGCTATGATTGTTGAGGTGTAGTCCATCTTGGGTTTGCTCTAGGTCATCTGGCTAATTTTAAACTCAAGGGAGATGCAAAATGGTACATGACTAGAGCAGTGACACTACACTTGGTATTAGAGTCATGATTTACCATTTGAGACTGGTTGTGATTCGAGGTACTTGGTTTGTGATCATGATTCACTATTTGTGACTCATGTGCTACCATGGCACACAAAAAAAGAACAAAGAGAGTCCAAATCTTGAAAAAAATCCTCATGATCCCAATCTTCACAATGGACCAGTTAGAGATGGTAGTTGGAGTAGTCATGTGCATGAGGAGATGTATGATGATGTTAACATGTATGTAGATGTACATGAAAATTAGGATGTTGAGATGACTAGTGAGAGGTGTATTGATGAATCTAATAAAAAGATACAAGAGCTATGAATCTGATAGAAGCTCCTTTCCTTCTAGAGTTGGGATCTAGTACAAAATACAAACTTATCCTAAGTAAAAAATTTATGTTGAGAAACTAGGTGGAGCAACTTGGGAATGTTGTTGATAATCTCCAACTTGCCAATTAAGAGCTTTGCGATGAAAATCAGGAGCTGCAATCATTGTTAGAAACTTAGTAGGCTTTGTATAAAAGCCAACAAAATAATATTGAGTGCTTGGAAAATAAATTAGATAATGAGATTGGGATCATTAAAGATGAGTTGATCATGCAAGCAAGTGCACTAGCATTGAGGTAGAATAGATCAGTTTCCAAGTTTCAAGCAAAAGAACCAAAAATCTACGAGGGCAACAAGAATGATACTGTGTTAGGTAAATTTTTATTTGAAATAGAAGAGTTCCTAGAGATGTATAACTATGCCATTGAAAGACAAGTTTTCATTAGTGCCTAATTCTTAGGTGGAATAGCAAAAAATTGGTGGCTTGGCCTACTTCAAGAAGAAAAGGCTACGATAGGAAAAATCATTAGAATGGGGCCAATTCAAGAAGGCTTTGATTGAGAACTTTCATTCAAGAAACTCCATTAACAAAGCCTAGGCAAAGCTAAAGAAGTTCTGGCACATAGGAGATCTAGAGGAGTATATTTAGGAATACCAAAATATCACCATACAAATCCCAAAACTTGATGAGGATAGTAAGTATAGATTATTCCTCAATGACCTCAACCCATGGATCCAACATGAGCTCAAAACTTGCAAAATTACAAGATTCATGGAGGCCATCCAAGTTGGTACCACTTTGTATGATTACAAGATGGAAAAGAAGGATAAGAATGTAGTTGAGTAGCCACTCTAGAGTAAGACAAAGAGTAATAAATCTTAAGGAGGGGATGGATAGGTGATTTTGGATGGATTTAGCAGCTCTTATGTTGAGCCAACTCTAAGTAAATAGAACTCATCCTAGGGGAATGGAAAATGTTAGGTTTCCAAAGAACATCAAGAGTTATAGAACAAACAATCATATTTTGAAGGGTTCTCTCAATATCCTCTAGGTGTCTAAGCTTAAAATGCTATATATATGGTGGAAGGCATTATGTTCAAAAATGCTCTCAAAATAGTCAAATAAAAAGTGATGGTAGTAGACCAAATGAGAATTGTAGGTTGAATGCAACTGAGCATCAGCCTCATGATCCATTGATGATCTCTAATGGTGATGAAAAAGAATAAGATATAAGACTTTTGAACTCTTTCCATTAGGTTCATGAGGGCTTGACCATCTTAGTGCAATGTGGATGATCTGGTATTTAAATAGGAAAACAAGTGCTAAGAGGATCAAAACATGGTCAGCTTGGTGTGACTGCTTCCTTTATGAATTGCTTTTGGAAAGAAAAATAAGAGCACGCATGCACAAGTGAGTAGTGGTGTAGAGTTGGTGGAGTGCATGTTCTTGATGATGTCTCTAGAATAATGATATATGTTCTTGACTATGTCTTTGAGCAGGGAGCATATGGCTTTGACAACATCTTTGAGTAGGAAGCATAAAATTATGACTGTGTCTTCAAGTAAAAAGCACAAAATTTTTATCACATCTTTGATTAGGAAGTGTAGGATTGTAACTATATCTTCAAGTAGGTAGTGCAAGATTGGAGTATGTCTTTGAGTAGGAAGCATAGGATTGTGACTACATCTTTGAGTAGAAAGTGTAGGATTGAGAATGTGTGTTCAAGTAGGAAGCACAAGATTGAGACAAAGGAATGAGTGCCTCTGGAAGACTACACCTTGATTTCATTGCAATTTTAGAAAAAGATTCACATGTGAAGTGATTTTTGATATAGGTTGAAAGGTTGATACCATTTGCATAAAAAAGGGTAAGCTTTTTCTTCCTTAACTTGGGTTGCATGAGCATCTCTATGTTTCAGTTGGATGTCAAGTTAAGTTTAACATTTGTGCTTTATGATATATTACCTTACTCATTGAATCTTCTTATCTATAATTGTCAAATGGATTTTAAGTTATTTAGTATCCTTGATATCCATTATGCTCTCCATGTTTGAAGGGGAATATGGACAAAGACTTAAGCTCTAAGGACATTGCTTCTTTTAAGTAGAGGAGAGTGTAGGAAAATATGCCTTATTGGTGGATTGAAGGTTATTTCCCTTCGGAATGGAGATCAAAGGAATGTAAAGATCCTCATGGGTTCCATGCTATTACAACAATTACTAAAGAACTACATTGGCCCTAACTCCTTTATGTACTTCATCATAAGAATATGTAGGCTTGTGGAGGATCTTCAACTTTGATGCTTGGATCATCATCCTTCTCTTTGAGAGCATGCTTAGCACTAGATATGTTAGAGTAGGAACATGTCTTCGCTCTTATAAGACAATGGTGTCTCTTGTTATTGTAGTAAGTATTATCATAATTTGAGATCTAACAGAACCTAACATGAAATTGAGCTTGGAAATATTATGGCCACCAAATAGTCTAAGAAAATCAATCTCTTGATTAATCTTCCTCAAATCAAAAGGAGACTTATAGGTCATTTGAAAAATCTAATAACCTGAGCCAAACATTTTTGTTTTACATTAGTAGATATTAAGTAGAAATACATAATGTATGTGCATGAAAGAGCCAATAGAAAATAGAGAGAACATGTACAACATAGATTAAAGTACCAATAACACATAGCATGTGGTTGGCAATGAGAACGTTTGAAAACAATAAGCAAAATGAAGTAGATATGAATCGTTAAAATGTTAAATCCAAAATGGGAAAATGCAAAAAATAGATCTAAAGCATATCTAGAAAATACTAAACAAAGAAATAGATAAAATAGGCATGCCAAAATCACAAAAAGAGAAAAAAAAAAAGGAGATAGAAAAATGTTTTAAATGTTTCAAGAGATGTACTAGAGATCAAAGGTGTCTAACAAGAAGTTGTGTTATTCCCTTCTTTCTTTGATGTGTGCACCTTATGCAAATCTAACTAGAACATTTGTAAATTCAAAAGTTGACTACATGCAGGATGGATCATATTAGTGTAATAACCTACTTCTAAGTAACTCTTTGTGTGTCAAGAGGACAACACAAAGGGGATACAAATGTATCATCATGAAATAAAGGAAGAGAAATAAAAGGAATTGATATCTATAGCAAGGAATAGTTATTTCATAGAGAGACAAAGTCATTAGAGAGGTTTCCAAACCATTGCAATTGTAGTAGAGATAGCTAATAAGAAGTCAAGTAAAATGTCAATTGAAAGTGCCAATACCCAACCCATTTTTGTTTAGGGGTTTACTCCTATTTATTTCTTGAAAATACCTTATAGATTACGAAAGAATGATGCATTGGAATCCAAAATATTTTGAAAGATTCTAGAAGATTAATGCTAGACATTGAAGACCTAGTTGATTTCCTGAAAAAACAAAATTTGATGTTGAATGTCAAAAGTGAGATTGATGCTAGACGTTAAAGAGCTGAAGGTAGAATTGATGTTGAAGCTAATGCTAGACATCAAAACTAGAAGTTGCAGATGAAGAATAAAAAATGATATTGTAGATGACACGAGGCATCACTTCTGGCAAATTGAGAATAAAAATTTAAAAACTATATTGCAAATGACACAGGATGTAGAATTTGGACTATCAAAGATGGCTTTGAGCGAAGAAGCCATAGAATGTACCTAGAACTTTGATTTATGTAGGAAAAGCCAAAGTGGGTACAACACTTGTGTGGTTATGTGTGCTTGCTGTGGTCATGCTTATATGTATTGTGTTGGTCATGTCACTTATAAGATTTCATATGGCATACTCAATATGCTTCTAACCCATGGACTAATGAATGATGTGCTCTTATATTGTACATGTAGGTGTTATGACTATTGAGGCATAGTTTATCTTAAGTTTGATATGGATCATCTAGCTAATTTTGAAATTAGGGATGGTACTAAATAGTGCTTTGCTAGAGTAGTATCGTTATACTTATTGGTGGATCAAGTACCACAAAAAATGTCTAATTTTTGATGGAGAAGTTATATTCCATATTTTAAGAACTCACTGCTTCCCTAACTACACATTGTAATTAACCTTTCAAAGATAATTGAATCTTGGCAAAATATTAGCATTAGAACAAATAAGAATATACATAATCTTGGACCAATATGGAAAAAAATGAAGGAAGTTAATCCAAGAAAAATTAAAAAAACCATTATGAGAATTTTGAATAGGTACACTGCTGTCCAAACTATCCAAAAGATTAAAAAATATAGACTTTTTAGAAACATTAATGTGATATAGACTTTGTCACTCAGACCAAGTAATTTAGAGATTATGCACATGAAGAGATGAAAGAGAGGAAATGGTAAGCTTACATTGTGTACCACAAAGGTGTGAGTGATTAATAGCCCAAGGTTCATTATTTTTTGAAGCCATCAAGAAGAAAGCTTATCAAGCATAGAGGTATAAATAGTAATATTATTGAAGTTTTGAACATCATTAATAAAAATCCAAGCCTTTTAAATATGTTTTATGGCCACAAAAAATAAATATATTAAAAATAAAAATTCAAAGTAAAAAAGAAAAGAAGCCGAGGAGAAACTCCAAAATAACAAAAAGAAAAGACCCAAGAGTTTTGAAGATGCCTTTTTAGGTTTTCATTCTCAAAACTAATCTTTTAAAGCCTCCCCTTTAGGGTAGGAAAAGAATTAGACATTGCCATTATTTACAAGAACCCAAATGGGTTTTCACTTCCTACTAAAGGCTTCCTATTAATAAAAAAGAAAAAAAGAGAGAGAAATATTTAGAAATTCAGCTGAAGCATCAGCTATTGAATGATATTACCTTGAATTGACAACGGAATAAAAATGGTTAGAGAATCTCTATGAAAAATTACATTACATTAAAAATTCTAGATAGCATAAAGAATAAGAGGATAAAAGAAGTGCCAAGTATGAAGTAGAAATCCTTGAAGTTGAGGAGTATCACCAAATAAAAGTTCATTCAATCTTGGTGAAAAACCATGTAAATATCTACTACCCTAATTTCAAGAGTTACGAGCAAGAATACAAGTAAAAAAATAATGGATGAATATATCTTTCATATTGTAGATAGGACATCTTAGGTCATGAAGATCCAAATGAGAGTGTCGAATATTAATAGATAAACCTTGATGAATCAAATACTACAAAAAATGTGTAATTTTTGGAGTAGTGCATTCCATATCTTCTAAATTTGTTACTTCTATAATTCCACATTATGATTAACCTTTCAAAGAAAATTGAATCTTGGCCAAATATTAGCATTAGAACAAATAAAAGTATACACAATCTTGGACCAATATGGAAAAACATGATGGTCATTAATCTAAGAAAAATCAAGAAAACCATTATGGAAATCTTGAATGGTTACACTTTTATTGAAGCTATCCAAAATACATATAAGTACACCCTAAGACATATAACATATAAGACATATTAAAATAATTATAAATGTGTATGATTTAAATTGTCAACCTCTTTATTAACAAGATAATGAGCTAACCACTTGAGCCATCTATTACTAGCTAATTTGAATAATAGTTATTTAAAAACATGATAGATTTCAAGTCATTTGTTGTATTTCTTTATTTATCAAGTAAATACATTCCCATGTGATGATCATGGTGGGTGTTTTATTTACATTGTAGCATAACATTTCTCTTAACATTTGGCCCAAATTAACAATGAGGTGTTAGCCTAGTGGTATGGGTCTTAACCTAGTAACTCTAGGTCACAAGTTCAATTCTAGTAGGTAGAACTAAGTTATAAACTTCTATAAATCTTGGGTTGCACCTATGTTTCAATTATTTTAGGTTCCAACACCCCCTAACATTTGGCCCAAATCTTTCATGATTAGATGTAATAGTTTGTCTATTTCAATTCCTAAGGAAAACTATTGGAATAATGGTAAGGTGCTTACTTCTCAAGTTGTAAGACCTGGGTTCAAGCATGATGAGTATTAACCCTCTAGGTGATGATACTTTACATAGTAACAAAAAAGAACTTCAGTATCTATTGAATTACTAAAAAGCTACAAACAAAAAAGTTTAGCATTTTCAAGGTTACCTATAAATAGCCTATTCCTTTCTTATTATTCAAAAATATTGATGATAAATCCAACGAGGATTGAAATTTAATATGGTTTCATATAGAAAGAAGAAAAAATATTAAAATAACTCTTTAAAAATAGTAACAAAACAAAAAATAGTTTTATCTACATGCAAAGAAAAGCCCTTTGTCATTGACTAGTGAAAATATATCTTATTCCTTCTAAATTAGGAATGTGATTAAGAGAAAATATTTTTCAAATAAAGGCTACTAATAGTTATTTTATAAAATTACAAAGGAAATGATGAGTTGGCCATCGAAAATTAAAAGACCATTCTTTATATTAAAGCTATCATTCAATCTTACAAATTTTTGTAAGAGAAAATCCTATTATATGAAGGTTGAATTTTATTAGTAAGTCATATAATCAATAAAGTGTTTTCCAATTTAAATAAGACAAAGTAACTTCTTTAATCCTATGCTAAAACAAATTTTTTTATACCAACCATAAGACTAAAGAATTTGGTATGTTATTTTTGAGGGAACGACAATAAGGAAAAATATATTAAAAAAAGTAAAGTGTATTAAAGCATTACAAAAAGGACTTGAGGAAGGTCAAAGCTTGGCTACTACATGAGGATCTATAAACACTTTACAATTAACCAATAAAAGAAACATGGAATCAATAAAAGCATGAAGTAAACAAAGCCTTATCAATATCTACGTTGAAATTAATCACTTTCATCAATTTGGTTGAAAGGGGATGGCTAGGATGTTAAGGTCCTAAGTAGCATGCATTTAAACTACCTATTCATGAGGATAGGATGTGCTATTCAAGGCTAGAGAGTTTTCAAAGGATGTGATGGTGAAGACATAAGATGAGAGAACATTAGTGTATTATTGAATGTTTCCACCATTAGAATGTGTTAACCAAGTTAATAGAGATATGTTAGGACATTTAGAGAAAATTTTTTTTTATGGTTTTTGGAGCTCTAAGAAGTTGATATTAACATGTACAAGTATGTCAAAGTTCATTCTAAAAGGAAACTATGCAAAACAATAAAGTAGAAAAAAAAAACATTGTATTCCATGCATCACCAAGCACCATGCATGGTGATCACATGTTTATTATTCAAAGCAAAAGATAACATAGTAGAGGTAAGAGAGGATAGAGAAAACACAGTCTTAAAAGTACATGCAAAAGTAACTAAGGACTCTATGATAGTAAACCAAGTGGAAGGTGGAAATTAAAGAATTGAAAGTGAAGTGACAACAACCATACCTCTAGCAATGTTAATTAATAAACCTAATAGGCCCTCATGAGCAATCGTAAATACTCTAGAATGAGTAGCACTAATAAGTTTCTTTTAATTCTCCTTTGATAGAAATATTGGGAGGTCAAAGCTATCCTTGGTTTCACTATTAAAGATAAAAATGAAAGCCTAAAAGCAAAGTGATTCTTAGATCTAGAAAAAAGTGCCTTGTAATTTGTTAGACAACCCTTAGACGAGGATGTTGGTAAGTTGGTCCTATTATAAGAGATTCTTTCAAAAGATGAAATAGGAGTGCTACAAAAAAAGTGGTTGAACTTTGCTAACCCAAAACATTTCATCCTAATAAACACCATCCCACTACAAGGCAAGTTCATTATTGAAGTAATGGTTTCTATCGAAACCTTTACTTACAATCCTTGGATCATGCATGTATCTTCATTTTATGCTTAAACCACTTAAACTATTGATGCACATGGGCAACTCTAGAGTGAAAAATACCATACATCCCAACATCCATAAAGAATGAGAGTGTAGGGAAATTTTGCAAATTGGAGTGAGGAATCAACTCATGCTTGACTAAGAGCTCAACTAGTAAAGTCATTGAAAATTCATGGGTTTTGACCCAATGATCATAGTACTTAATGACTTTAATAGTCATAGTGTAAGGGGAGTGCACAACCTCACATGAAAAAAACCTCCAATTTCTATCTTATCATGTTTGTCATATTACTGTCAACCACAAAGTATTGTCCCTTGCATGGGTGCAATGATTGTTATATTTATGAATCCACACCTAAAAATAAACTACAGGATGCCCTTCCATTTTGATGATCACATTGATAGCCTTGTGGAAAGTACATTTTGTAAATAGGTAGACCATGGTTTCTCCATGATTAAAATATAGGATACATCTTAAGGGCAATTTGTAACCTCTCCATTTTAGGTTGTCTAGGGTTAGAATTTTTGTATATTCAAGAAGACAACTGAAAAAATAAACTTTGGATCTACAAGCAAGCTTCCAAAGTTGACTTCATCTAGCATCACTACCAAAGAAAGCATGATAGAGGGTCAAGATCCAAATTTTTCTATTAGAATTGGGGAATGAAATTAGTTCTTCTATGAGAGGTAGGTAATCATATGGCCATGTATGCTAATAATAAATCCAACTGAGAGGAAGTATCATTATCTAGAGCTGACAATGATGGGGGATGCCATGTGCTTAAGAGCTTAGAAATAAAAGGATAAAGGAAATTTTCATTCAAGGTTGAGAGAAGTCATAAACCCAAATGGTAGAACTAAGATAACAATGTTTTCTTCAGCAAAGCTCCATGTTCCCAATGATTTAAGAAATTTTCATCTCTCTTGCAAAGATCTCCAAATAGTTAAGGATTTTTTGGTATGTTAGTAATAATTGGTTGTTCCTCAGAAATAAGAGGACATAGGAGATTTTCATTTGATTGTTAAGAGAAGTCCTAATCCCAAATGATAGGACTGAGATAGTAATGCTCCCTTCACCAAAGCTCCATGCTTCCAATGATTGAAGAAATATCGATCTCTCCTACAATGATCTCTAAACAATTAATGATTTTTTGGGTATGTTATTAATAATTGGTTGAATTGATGCTAGTGAGAAAAAACACATTATTTTAGGCTTTTGATTCAAATACTAAAACTAAAATTGAAATACATTATTGGACCCATTTTAAAATTTCTTTTTTGGGAAAGTTTTTAAATTTATAACTTGGCATTGCTAACTGGAATTTAACTTATGACTTGGAAATATCAAGCTAAGACTCTTACCACTAAGGTAACACATATTTATTACAAATTTAATTTTAATTAATTATGTTGAACATTTCATGGTATAAATGGATATTTGATTACTTAGTTACATAATAGGTCTTACCCAACTATTATAAGTCTAAATACTAATTTTGGATATAGCTCAATTAGCAAGCTATTAATTTTTTTTGTAATGATTTGCAAGTTCAAGTTGTATTTGAGGCATTGTTATTTTTTTCTTAATGCTTAATATAGTATCTTGTTTTTTGTCCTAGGAGTACTTATATTCAACATTGCCAAGTAATTAGATTTATATATTGGTCTTGCTATTTGTTGGATAGTGGTTTTGCTATTTATTGCATCTTGGACTTATTTAATGAAGTTATTTATTACCAATCTTATTTCTTTAAGTTGAAAAAATTTCTTGAAAATGCACACTTTTAGATTCAATTTATTATGATCTAGATTAGAATTATGCTTCAAGTCATTACAAGTGTTCCAAATATCACTATTTTACTACGTTTATTCCACCTATGATGGGCTTACAATAAATAATGAGGTATGAGCATGATTGGTTAGAGAATGCAACTTGATAATTAAGGTATGTGAAAGACTTAATGATTATTAACTATGACTAATTATGTCATAATCCCAAAATATATATGTTTACTATGCCTCTAGATGATACATTTATCATCATATCTCCTGGAATTAAATGTGTGACTTATAGATTGAAAATTGCATATTCTAACCAAGAGAGTAGTGCCTTACTAACATAAGTGTCCTAAATATACTTGAGAAATGATCAAACTTGAAATAAAAATAATTTAACAGAAAAAAATTCAATTGGAAATGTGAATGTTATGCATTGAATATGATAGAATATCACAAATATTATAATATACTAATTTTGATACTAATATTTTATTACATGTGTGTTGATCTAAAGGATCTATCAAACAAATAAACTTGCAAAAAATACATCAATAGCAATAAATCTTGAGTATAATAAATGTGTCCAACATAAAAAATCATTATAGTGGAATATAACTTAACAAACAATTTTGAGTATACACTCAATGGAGTGGAGGAATGTCAGACCTTGAAAGAATATATATATATAAAATTTAGAGTACATTACATAATCATTGAGTAGTAAGCCCTAGAAAAAACATATAAAGGAATAAATTTCTAATGTTAGGGATGTCTACTCAAGTGAACAATATTATAATAGATGATTTAAAAAAAAAAGAGAGGAAAATTAATTTTTAATCTAGAAAATGATCCAATCCTGACAACATTTACATCATTTTCAATATTTATGCTTAAACTTAAAATAATAACATGATTCAATGTAGCAATAGAAAGCTTTAGCAAAATAGTATCTTTTATAACATATAAAGGAATAAAACTAAATGTTGGCACATAATGTCCATCATGGTTAATCTTACATCGAGTCTCCTTGTAATCTTCTAAATTTTGTCTATCAACACAAAATGTCATCTTTAGGTATATTGTAGTCTTCTTACATATCTTACATTTTAATTATTTAGATTGATCAATACTTCATGTCATAAAAGTAAAAGCATTGATAAAAGATTTGATCTTCTCTAGTCTCTTTATTTTTATTTAATCATTTTGATCATTGACATTATCTTAATTTTTTATTTGTTTAGCTTCAGATTATTTTTTCTTTTCCTTGATATCAACACCATTTTTCTTTTCCTTGATATCAACATATTTTTTCTTTCCTCAACATCTTTTTTCTTCTTAAAAAAATTAAGCACAAGCATTAAACAAATGCCCTTTGCAATGACGATAGTTGTAAGAATTAGGAAGATTATAAAATGTGATTGGTTGAAGATAAGTCTTCTTAATACCCTATAATATCAATTCCTTTTGATAGTTAAGAAGATTGATTTCAACAAAAAAACATCTATGAGAAACAAATGGTGGGGAAACAACCAACATGATACATTAAAAGAATTATAGAAGAATATAATGATGCAGCAAGTGTAATTCAAATTCATAACCTCTTACATGTAAATCACTTATTAAAAAATGATCTAACCACTTGAATAATGTCTCATTGGCTATACAACTAATACAAAACATAACTTGAAATTATAACTTGTTACACCCAAAGTAATATGTTTACTAGAACTATATTCTAACTAATATTAGTTTTTCTAGGTGAAGTATGTGATATATGACTTTTAATGATTATTGTCTTAGGCAAGAGGTTGCGAATTCGAATTACACTGAAGGCATCCTTATATTCCACTATAATGTTTCTAATGTATCCTATTAGCTCTACATCTTGGGATGTACCTATAATAAAAATATTTTGAGTTCCAATGCTTCCTCCCCCATCCCCTCTCCCCCATCCAAAAGAAATATAAAGAGAGATATATAATTTATACAAAAATTTGTATATTTTGGGCTAAGAGGCCAACTACCAATTGGTTGAAACTTTTATTCTTTTGAGAGATAAACATAGGAGTTGGTAGCATAACCCCCTCATCATAGTAGGGTTGATGCAACCCACTAAACAAGAATATTCCACAATAAGGTTACTCCACTACTATCATACTTATAAGATAGGAAAGAATTGGACCTACAACCTCCTAATTAAGGAATGATTGTCTTGACCATTATGCTATATTCTTAGGTGTAGAGATAAAATATTTTCACTGAAATTATTATGGGTATGTATTAGCTAGATTTTATCATGAAAAATAAATAATTATTGTCATAACCCTAGGCCAATAAATGAATCTTTATAAAGAAATTATTACAAGTATGTAATGATTGGGCCATTAACGCTAGGCCAAGATGTAAGAAAGCATGTCTTATTGGTAGTTCAAAGATTGTTTTCCTTCAAATTAGGGATGGAAAAAGTTCAAAGATCCATATAGGTTTCATGCTATCTTTATGATCAACAACTATAGAGAGCATGCTTTGTTAGCAGTTCAAAGGCTTCTTTCCTTTTAGAATAGGGCTAGAAGGAGTATCGAGATCCTTTTGGATTCCATGCTATCTTAACCATAATACTAAATGATTAGTTGCATTGATGAGGCCTCGTTGACATGACTCCATCAATGTGGTCTTGTTGATGCGAGACTTGATGCATTGACGTGGCCTTGTCAATGTAGTGTTTGTTTTTGCCTATAAAGACATGCTCACTAGCTGCATTTATGGCATAAGTCTCATAGTTATAGTGGAGCTTTTGCAATTTTCATGTCTGAAAGTTAGAATATTTTTCTAAGTGCTCGTAGTAGGAATCAAAGAGTGTATGGATCTTTATTCGAGCACTATTGTACCTAAGCACGGTAGTGTGTGCAACAATAAAGATGAACTTTTTGATAAACCTTACAATACTTTGAAATAGATTAATTATTTCCTTTATGAATTTATTATTTTATGTAATTTCCTTTAATGCTTTAAGTAATTAAATAATTAATTAAGTAATAAATTAAGATAAATTAAGCTAGATTAAATAGTGATAAATTAAGCACATAAGTACAACCACTTCGAGCATATGCTTGGTGCTTGGTAATCCTAGTAATGCTTAACGTTTGGTAACCTAGTAGCATTAAATGTGTTTAGGATGTGTACAACAAACGGATGCTTATACTAGGATTAGTTAAACATTAGCTAGTTAGATTAAACTAGCAATTAAATATCTTTAATTCTTTATTCTTTATTCTTAGGAAACTTAGAACATAAAACATAAAACATAAAAATGAAAAAAATCGTATGCCTCAGTTGCACTTAACCATACCTTTAAGTTTCACAAGTGTAATTGTGAAGACAATGATTGCAATGGTTAGTTTTACTTCTTAAAGACTAGTGTACTTAGAAGGCTATAAGTCCACATAATTCAACTAGATCACATGTGAATGCTTAGTGATTTGTATGGTTGGGCATAGGGTCTACTCACCACTCATCATCAGCACTATTGGGGACTTGTAGTTGATACATGTGCTATTTAAAACTTAGTGAATATTATTTGAGATTGTTGGAATGAATCCTAAAGTTGCAATTATTCAAAAAATAAAAATAATAATTATAATTAACATAGACTAAATTTTTCTTTTAATCCAAAATGTCTTCTTCTCATGGACATGATGAATCAAAACTGCTAGTGCCCCAAGAATTCAAAGTGGTGTAGAGATGAGTTTGTAATTGATTTCACCTTCATCTTGCATCAGGATAGACAACTATGATGGAGAGATATGGAGGGCAACATTATGTTGCCTCCCAACCAATCTATTCTTGGGATGCTGCTCCAAACTCTTAAGAGATTAGACATCTAGGATCTTCACAATGAATACGTTGTGTAGGACCATGACTATCAAGACTACCATCCCATAGAAACACAACGAAAAAGAGATTAGCACTAGGAGAAGGTATTATTCCCTTTTGCATAGAGGTCCTGGCCATGGTTATTTTTAGTGGGAGTAGCTTTGCCATATCATATATGGGCTCTGATTAGAAATGAGAAGAACTCTTAGGATCTATGCCCAAGGGAGACTGTCAAAACTAAGAGCCCATTAGCTTCAAAGGCTAATTGAGTAGGTTGAAAAAGAAGAAGGTGATTTCAAAAAATAGGAAATTGCTAAGGAGTATAACTGGGATCCTTCCATCATAAAAAGGGAGGTCCAATTCTATGATAGTGAGGAGGAGACACCACTTGATGAAGTGGTGTAGCAGAAAACCTTGCCAATTCAAAAATCTATGTCTAAAATTTTGGTGAAGGTTGACAAAATGTGGGAATACTTAAATGAAAAATTTCAAATTTCTCTAAAAATTATAGAAGAATATAAAGAGAAAGGTAGTGATCATGATTACAAGAGAAGAAAGAAAGCTGAACATTCCTACCAAAGGGGTAAGGGCAAAGCTACTATAGTAGAAGAGGTTGTGGAGTTAGAATCAGATGATGATGATGGATATGACATCTACCATTATGAACATCCCAAGGGATGTTATCCTATTATGTCACACTTATAGAAATTAGGGGTGTATGCTCTAAATCCTAGACTAGCATAAAGGCAAGCACCTAGAAGGTTATCTTATCCTCAAGGAAATCCAAGATAGTTCCACAAGCAACAACAAGCTTATTATCCAAGTCGAGCTCTAGCACAACTGTATGAGTAGTATCATCAGTGGTAGCATCCATAGTCGTGGGTGATGCCACCACTAAGGCAATAGTACCCTTACAGATAACTCAATTCGTATGGGTACTATGTTCAGCAACCCATGTCTCCATGTAACCCTTCTAGTCATGCTTCCTTCTAACATCACTATTATCCTTCAAAGTACTACAAAAGTTATTCTCCATCTCCTAGAGGGGAATCCCCATATCCTTATCATCCTTCTCATCCTTCAGCACATGTCCCTCCATCCTCAACCCAAGTATTGCCTACTCCATCCATGTAGGGCAAAATTTCTACATAGCTGCAGCAACATAATGCTATTAGGGCTATTAACTTACATTCAATTACTTAGCTGAGTGGTTCAGAAACCAAATCCCATAAAAAACCATTCTTTCGAACCAAAAATCCTATAAAGCCCTCATTGACTCATGTGGTCAATCATCCTATGTCTCCTTCATTCTTTACACCCATTAAACCAAATGCCTTCCAAGATTCACACAGTCGTGTTAATCCATGCTGTATTTGATTGGATTAAGGCTAGAAACCTTCCTAGGAAAAGGGTTGATCCTAGTATTTATTTCATCTACTTGTAGATTGCTAAAAATGAGCCATGAAAGGCTCTTCTTGATTTAAGTTTTGGTGTCAACCTAATTTTTCATGAAATGTACTAAGCCTAGAACCTGCCTCCTTTCAATAAGAGCAACATCCATCTAGAATTGGTAGATCAATCCATCACTATTCCCTTGGGATTGGTGGAGGACATTGTGATCACTGTCTATGGGTGGTTGTATCCTGCTGATTTCCTGGTGATCAAGGCTAATAATTGCAAGGGGGACTTCTAATTCATTATGGAAAGGACTTGGTTGAGCACTGTTGATGCATGAATGGGCATTTGTTTTATACTTTATTAGTTTTCCAAATTTTTGTTTTACAACATCATTAGTATGTTTTATTTCTCTTGAATATTTTACAATTTCTTTTATATTTTCCTTTATTTTGGTGTGAATTTTCCTTGTTTTCTAATAAAATTACTTTGTTTCCAATAGGGCACAGTGATGTTGTAGCTATTTGCCAATGGTGGTTTGTACCTAATGTTTTTGATTGCTAATGTCTAGTCTTTATTTTTGAATTTTGATGACTGATGACTAAGAAAGAGTTTTTTTTTTTCATGAAATAGGTAGTGAGTCTATGTCATCCACCCATCCACAAACTCTACAATTTTCCTTGTTTTGGAAATATGAGGTCCCTTTTCCATTAATAAAACTTTAATGAACTTGTGAGCTTAGTAGTTTCCAAACTTGGCAAAGATTCAAAGGTTTGAATAGAGTGTGACTTCAAGGGGATTTGGTACTCTTTGTGCCTCTCTACTCACTTGAGTGCGTAACTGTATTCATGGATTTCTTATTGTTCCATGTCGACCAATAATAGGAAGTTAAATAAATCTTTGCATGGTATGGTCCCCATCCAAAAATTCATAAAAATATAAAATTAAAAAAAAAAACAAAACATGATGGAATTTCAAAGCACATCCCTTAGACAAAATAATGGGCTACAAGCATTGGTTATGAGACTAGAAAGAGATGTTACACATGCTTGAAGGTTCCCTCTAACTAAGGCCATTTCTCACTTCCTACTTCTCTTTTCTTCTCTAATACAAAATGGTGTTTGATATATGGGAGAATTTTTATGTTTCACGGGTATGGTTTGTTCTTAGAGTAGTGATGCAAAGTTACTAAAAGTGGTTGGTTTTGATCTGGACTAAGGATGGCCTTTATCAAGTCATTTAACCATAAAACCCACAAGGGACTTCATGTGACCATGATTAGGAATTCTGTTCCACTTCCTTTCTCATCCATCAATGCTTTCCATAACTTAACTCACTACCAGTTTTCATGTTTTTCTCAATGTCTTAGTTTGATGTGTTAAAATTATTAGATGGATTCCTCTGAATTTTGCCCTTAACTTTTCATAACCATTAATCAACTGTGGGGCCCACAAACTCCTTAGTTAAGGTTATGCAAGAGCAAAAAGGGCATAAGCCTACTATGGGGAGGATCCACTTGCATGTCTCTTGGTTGGATTAGTTAAGTCCTTGATCCCTAGGCATTTTGGTAATCAAATCATTTGCATTTCCCATTGGTTGCATCCAACTGTGTGCTCCTTAAGGCATTTCTCTAATCAATCTCTGTCTTTGTGAAATATCAAGTCCTCTTCATGCATCTCATTATGTTCTTGGCTTTTTGAGCTTCCATTTAATTCCAATTTTGCTTAAAAACTCTTAGTATTTTTCAAATTTTGACTTGCTCAGCTATGGTCAATAGTCATGTTGACTAGGCCTAGTCGATGCAACTAACCACATTCACTAGGCCCTGTCGATGAGGCCCAGTCAACACATGAGAAAAATTCCATATATAATGCCCACCACTTAGGAATTTTTTGTCATTTTCATCAAACATAAGGGAATATTTTGCAATTTTTCAAAGCTCAAAACCTTCCAAAGCCTATAACTTTCAAATCATTTGTTCAATTCACTCCATTCTTTAGTCTTGCAGCTTCTAGAGGTACGCTCTATGTCGTGGGGGTTACAAACCTTAGGTTTTTAATGATCAAATTTTTGAAAAATTTTCTAACTCTCCCATGGGTTTAACGAATCAATAATATTAAAATACTAAGTAATGAGAGTTAAATCCTTCCAACACACTCTGGTAATCTATTTAATTAGATAATAAAAAAATAATATTAAAATAATGAAATCAGCCATGATCATAACTTAGTCAAGTGTAACTATCCTAAGAGATAAGGTATTCCAAATGTTTCAAAGTTACACATTAAGTGCTAATCCTTAGTCATGTTGTAATTACAGATGGCACCTAGATTTAACACCTATGTGAAGGAGGACTATCCCAACCAAGGGACAAACAACCTAGAGCTAGAAGAGATCAACAAGAACAAGCCCAAGAATAGATAGGAGAAACTCATGTGACGGGACCTCTTTTGGAGGAGCTCAAAGTGGAATCTATTTGACCATAACTAAAAAATCCCATCGAGGTGAGGCGCCAAGACTTGAGGTCACATTGACTCAAGCCTACCTTGATTAGATCAGCCCTCATGACATCCAATGTTCAGCTCTCCAAGAATTGAATTTTGGACCATTCTTAGAACATGCTCTAGTAAAAGTCAAGACACAGTTGTAGAACTCTTCCATGTGGCCAATCATCACGTCTAGCGGAGAATGGTACATCGGAGAGATATATCTCTTCTAGAATAGTAGGTAAGTGGAGCCACTATGAAGATCAAGGATATTCAAGTGTCCTACTTAGTGGAGACCATTGTGTAGGAACTTAGGTTGCCTGATATTAGAATAAATTTGGTAGAGATCTTCACATAAGCAAACTCAGAGGAAAAGAACGAGTGGACCTAGTGGTGTTATGGAGTGGATTACAAGGAGTATGGTGCACTCACTCCTAGTAGAGCATGTGATGAGTGGCGAGGTACCCCTACACTCAACCATACGAAACGAGCATAGCACACGCGATTTGGTCGAACACTGTAGACTAAGTGCCTACACATCCCATGGAACACTTGGGGTTAATCATTCGTTGTCTTCCCAGACTTACTTGTAGTTGTCACGGTGTATGGTTAAGTAAGTCTGAGGTATATGATTTTTATGGTCTTTTATGTTTTTCTCCTATGCTATTGAGTTGAGGGTTTAGAAACTAATTACTAATTCTAACTAATGACTAAGTATAAATTACTTAGTGTTAGCATCCATTCCCACTTACTGTACACACCCTGAACCGATGCAACTGTGGCTACCAAATGCTAATCATTACTGGGATCACCACGCGTAACGCACGTGCTCGAAGTGGTTGTACTGAGGTACTTAACTAGGAGGAAAGGGTTGAGAAAGCTAATCTAGCCTAAGTGTGATGAGCAACCAATTCCTTGACTAACCGTACGCATCCTTGTGCACAACTACCACTAGGATTACCAAGCACAGATCTTGAATATGCCATTGGGTTACCAAGTAGTCACACTAGATGCTCGTAATCAAGTCGTACTCATACCGCGTTGCGATGAGCAGCTGATTCCTTGACTATCTGTATACATCCTTAGATGCTCATAATCAAGGTGTACTCATTCCGCATTACTAAGAGAAAGTAATAAATAACATTAAAATAAAATCCTATTCGATGCACTACAAGGTTTATCTAGGAAGTTCATCTTTATTGCTGTACACAACTTGTGTTCAGGTACAATGTTTCTCGAATAAAGATCCATTCACTTTAGGACTCCTACTACAGGCACATGGAAAATATTCTATCTCTGGAGTGATCAAACTACCAGAGTTTCCCTACTTCTAATCTAGGATGAGGAAACAAGGGAGAGCCACCTCTTATTTATAGATATCGCGGCGGAATGCGATATCGTAGGGGACGACGTGATATCACGTAGGAAATATTGCATGGGATGCAATATTGTGCCCTATGTGAATTGAATCTCATCATACCTCCATGACTGAATGAAAACTCATCCTTGAGTTCCTTACAATAATATTGGGAAGGTATGGGATTATTGAGGGGAATGGTAACTAATGGGATGACATGTGAACGGATCATCATTACAAGACTTGACAAAACTGGTGTTCATGACAAGAAGGGTGAACACCTTATGACATCAGGCCTTAGTTGGCAGCTTGAGAGAAAGAGAGAGAGAAAGAAGTGTTGCTACTGCTAATGCCAAAATTATGCGTTCCGTTGTTTATCGGTAAGTGCGCCATCGATCTTGCTCCTTGTATAGTTGCTTCCAGTGCTGCTCCATTCCATGTGTTCCTTCTAGATCCAATTCCGTTGTTGTATGATTTCCATCTACACACACAACACAATCTTATATTAGCAAGGGTAAATGAATCATCATGTAATTGATACCTTGCTTCAGTGTTAGTCCATTGGCTGAGTTGTGGTATGGTTGATACGGATCTAGAGATATATTAATGATGAATATTGAAGGTGTAGGGGTTTGGCAGAAAATCAAAAAATTTGGGGCTAGGAGAAAATTGAAAAAATTGGGCCTTGTACCCCCATGACTAATCGCGAACCTCTGGTAGTGTTAGAAAAGAGAAAGGAGAGGAGTAAGAAAGATAGATAAAAAGGGACAACTATAACATCAAGGGAATGGATATCAAGATGGTAATGAACAAAATAAAATTAATTGCAAAAATGTTAGGGAAAATAAGTTAACTGGTGCACCAAATAGGAATGTTAGTGGGTCCTCCCCAAAGTAGGCTCATGCCCTTTAATGCCCTGATAAACCCACATTCAAAGAGTTCATAGGCTTTAAGAATGTCATTTGGAACAAGAGTTAAATTCTTAACCGCAAGAATTTACCAAAAATAAAACAATGCATCAACCAAAATATATATACTAATGATACAACTAGCAATGAGGTGAATAATGGAGAGAAGGATGGAGAGAATAGAATAGAACGGAATCTCAAGAACAAGGTGGTGTACAACCCCTTGTGTAGTTCATGATTAATGTGATTTAGCAAATCCCATTCCAAGTTCAGCCTCAAACCAACCACATCCAGTGACTTCGCATCAATGCATTCGGCTAAACCATCCACTTGGATAACAAGAATGCCTTCCCCAAGAGTCACTACCATTCCAACGAAGCAAAGAAGAGAATGGGAAGCGAGAAGGGCCTTAGTTAGAGGGAACACTTTTGATTCCATAACCAGTGCTTATAGCCCAATTTTATTTCATCTAAGGGGTGTGGTTTGAATTCTCACTTTTTTTTGGTTTGTGTTTTTATGCATGAGAACCACACCATGCAAAGACTTTTTATTTTTATTGTCTCAGCTTCCAATAATTGGGGTAACATCGGAACAACGAGAAAACTCAAAAAGAAAACATCCAAGCACCCAAGAGAATAGCCAACATAAAAGCATCAAGTTCCCTTAAATTCACACCTATTTCAATCCTTGAGTCCTTCCTTAGTTTGAGAAATGCCTAGTCACTGATTCGTTAAAGTTGTTATTAGAAGGGGATTGTATAATTCCAAGCCGAGAAAGACCATAGAACTTGGTGGATGGATGGATGGAGTAAACTCATTGCCTGCCATATCAAAAGAAACACACCTTAGTATCAACATTGTGACTTAAAGGTAAAAGCCAAACATTAGCAATCAATATGAAAATAGTTCATACCATCATTCCGAACACTTATTGGATGACAAACTTACAGGGCGGATACACACACACACACACACACAAAAAAAAAAAAAAAATATAACGATGTTGTAAAACAAAAATAAGAAAAGTTAAAGAAATTTTTAAACCAAAAACACGAAATGTTAAAGAAATTTGTAAAACAAAAATGTGTAAAACAAAAACATATAAAATAAAAACATTGTAAAACAAAAACTTAAAAGAACTAAGGACCCCATATGGTTAGCATAGGTGGCCATCTGCCCCATGACTGAGTGGAAAGGGAGAGATATGAAATAATGAGCACCTATTTAAATTTCTTAAAAGTGTGCAACTTCTCCCAATTGATGATCTGAGATTAAGGGGGGGAAGTTGGCAACGCTCATATTCCAATGTGTCTATGCCTTCATTATTGGTATGGTTTGTCTCCTCAGTTCATTCCATGCATATTTGTTTGCTCTTTTGAGTAGCTGTCAACCATAGGGTGTCTACTACTTGTTGTGTGGTTGCTACATACAGGCATCTTTGTTTCAAAATTTCAAAGGCACACCTGTTACATGGAGGAGATGGGCATCCCTCCATGTCATCACCCGATGAATCATTGTATGTGATGCATGGAACTTTCCTCTTCTTGATCTTTTTGTAAATGTTTATCTTAGATATCTCCAAGGAAAGATCGCAGATCCTAAGGCATGTGTCTACTGTACTCAGCCATACCCTTCCCATTATAATTGGGAAGTCCCCTTCATTGTTGTTGACTTCAATCACCAGGAAATCAGCTGGGTAAGACCAACCACACACAGTGGTAATGATGTCCTCCACCAATCCCAAGGGAATGATGATGGACTGGTCTACCAGCTCTAGTTGAATGTTGCTCTTCTTAAGTTGGGGTAGGTTCTAGGTGTGATACATCTCTTGTGAAATTAAGTTGACTCTGGAACCTGAGTCAAGAAGAGCCCTATGTGGTTCATTTTCGGTAACTTGAAGGTAGATTAAGGGATTTCCAGGATCAGTTAGTTTCCTGGGAAGGTGGCCTACCTTGATCCAGTTGGTTATGGTATGTGTTAACATAACCGTATGCATTAGGCTCTAATGTTGAATTGAAGGGTGCTCCGAAGTGTTAGATGGTGGAGGAGTGTACATGGGCTCAACCGCTTGTTGTTGTGAGAGTTTGTCTGGGCTTTGGGTTCTGAAGAAGGGTATTCTCTTTTTACAGTTGTCAGAACCAGCAGTAGGTTGAATATTTACAGCTCTCACAATGTGATGTTGCTGGGGTTAAGGAGGAAGTTTCCCTTGCATTGTTGGAGCAGGAGGTGTTATGGGAACTACTTGTGGAAGAGGTGTGGATGGATTTGGAGGATGGTGTGGGTATGGAGTATCTTCCAAAGGAGAAGGAGTCCTTCTAGAATACTCTCAAACTTGGTAGTGATGGTGGGGAGTTGTGTGACTCATAGAGTCACTTGGAGAAATCGGCTGCTGCACATAATATCCATAAGGGTTAGGCTACCAGTAAGGGTACTGATGTTTCAACGATGGCATCCCCCATGAATCTGGGTATTGCCACTGTTGATGCTATCCAATGGGTTGTGGTGGAGTTCCACTTGGATAATACGTTAATGGTTGGTGGAACTACCTTGGGTTACCTTGGGGATAAGGTAACCTACGGGGTGTTTTCCATTGATTAAGTCTTGGATTAAGTGCATACACCACAGACTCCTGTAGATGTGATATGATTGGGCAACATCCCTTAGGATGGTCATAGTGGCAGATCTCACATCCACCACCATCATCTATGTCTGAGTCCACAACCCCATTGGATTTAGTGATTTTCTCATTACCCTGGTTATGTGCAAGGCCTAAATCTCTTCACTTTGTCTTACCTTTGTCACTACTTTGTTCTACCTTAGACTCTTCTACAATTTTTAAGATACTTTCAATTTTAGAGTCTAAGGAACTCCATACGTCATCTACCTTAGCCGCTATTTCTGTTGTGAGCTTTTGAAGCGGCAAGGTCTTTTTGTTCACCAACTCTTTGATTGGTGACTCATCCTCTTCATCGCAAAATTTCACTCCCTTCTTTTGAAGAGAGGGATCACGGTTATATTCTTCCAAACTTTCCCTTTTGCGTAGCTCACCTTCTTCTTTTGCTACTTGTTTCAACAAGCTATGTACTTCATGGGCTCTAAGTTGTGAGAGTCTCCCTTGGGCATAAGTCCCAAGGGTTCTTCTAGTTTCATGCCTTAGCCCATCCATGATGTGGCGAAGTTGATCCCGTTGAGCATATCCATGGCTTGGGAAACGATGTAACAATGTGTAGTAGTGGGCCATGGAAGCATCCAAGGGTTTCATGAGTACCTTGCTTCCATCCTTGGATCTGCTTACGCAAATTAGACACTCGGGAGTACGTTTGATACTTATCGTTGCAGAGTTCTAGCATCATACTCCACCTCCTGATGGTTTCCAATTCTAAGGACCGGTGCCAACTCTTTGCTTCCTTGATGAGTATCCTTGGAAACAACTTAAGTTTTTGCCACTCATTTTCTATATTTTGCAACACGCAGGCATCGTGGAATGCCTGTAAATGATTTTGTGGATCTGCGTTGTATCCCCCTTCAAATCGTGGGATGTTGTTCATGTCTAAATGCCTGATCCGACTATCCTTTAAATTCCTTGTTGGAATTCTAACTACCTCTGTTATATCAAGCATACTTCAGGTTGCAAGTAGGGGCTTTTCATGATCGTCTCTTTCATGATGCCTATGATGTCTCCGTTGTTCCCTACTTTCCCTACGTCCTTGCCCTTGTCCTCTCTCTCAACTTTCTCATCAAGGTCTTTCGTTTTGTCTACCTTTATCCTCTCCATTGTGTTTATGATGGCTACACTTAGATGTGGAAGGAGAGGATGAGTAATGTGAAGAAGGGGAAGAAGAAGTGGAACCATCTCCATGATGATGTTTCTTGCCTTCTCTTCGGTTGCTACGGCCCCGATCGTGGTGACGATCTAAGTGCCCATCCTTACCATGAGTTGTTGTTCCCTCTGTGAATAGTTGGTGTTCACGGGCATCAGAACTAGGGTTATGTATCGTTGATCATAGGTTCTGATACCCAGCCTCCTCACCATCGTTAGGAGGGGGAACAACTCTTGATAGAGAACCCGTTGTAAGTGGTTCACCATCTCTAGTTTCACTAAGGACGTGCAGGACCTCTTTGCCCTTCAACAGTGTATGTTGGCTCTCTTGCCTTGCGTTCCTCATACATTGTGCTTCCATGGAATAGTAATCCCTTGAATCAAAGTCATCCGCAACGTATTCTGCATACAATTCTGTCATGCCAATCTATGCCAAAGCACAGAAAAGCATGTTAGAGACTGATCGATGTGGGGGTAACACGATGTTACCTTGCAAATCTCTCCATCGCAGCTGTTCATCTTGATGGAGGATAAAGGTAAAGTTTGGAATATACTCATTAGGATGAGTATAAACTATCTTGCATTGTTTAGGACTTGGCTAATTTCAGCTATGTGTTTTTGACTACCGACTATTCTTTGTATTATCCTTAGGTGGTGAGTTGCTCTTATGAGAAGAAGAAGAAGACATAGTGTCTTATCGGTGTGCTAATTACCATTATATAAATTCTTGTTTAATTAATTAACTTGAAGGTTGGTTTAGGCTCCCAATGATGTGAGTGATATCCTTTATGTTTTATTTAGCGCACAAACACTTAGTCCCTGGTAATGGTGCCAATGATGAGTGGCGAGGTACCCCTACACTCAACCATACGAAATGAGCGTAGCACGTGCGATCCGGTCGAACTCCACAGACTAAGTGCCTACACGCCCCATGGAACACTTGTGGTTAATCATTTGTTGTCTTCCCAAACTTACTTGTAGTTGTCATGGTGTATGGTTAAGTAAGTCTAAGGTATATGATTTTTATGGTCTTTTATGTTTTTCTCCTATGCTATTGAGTTGAGGGTTGAGAAACTAATTACTAATTCTAACTAATGACTAAGTATAAATTACCTAATGTTAGCATCCATTCCCACTTACTGTACACACCCTGAACTGATGCAACCTTGGCTACCAAACACTAATCATTGTTGGGATCACCACGCGTAACACACATGCTCAAAGTGGTCGTACTGAGGCACTTAACTAAGAGGAAAAGGTTGAGAAAGCTAATCTAGCCTAAGTGCGATGAGTAGCTAATTCCTTGACTAACCGTACACATCCTTGTGCATGACTACCACTGGGATTACCAAGTACAGATCTTGAATATGCCACTGGGTTACCAAGTAGTCACACTAGATGCTCGTAATCAAGTTGTACTCATACCGCGTTGCGATGAGCAGCCAATTCCTTGACTATCCATACACATCCTTAGATGCTTTTAATCAAGTCATACTCATTCTGCATTACTAAGAGAAAGCAATAAATAACATTAAAATAAAATCCTATTCCATGCACTGCAAGGTTTACCTAGGAAGTTCATCTTTATTGCCGTACACAACTTGTGTTCAGGTACAATGTTGCTTGAATAAAGATCCACTCACTTTAGGAATCCTACTATGGGCACATGGAAAATATTCTATCTCTAGAGTGATCAATCTACCAGAGTTTCCCTACTTCTAATCCAGGATGAGGAAACAAGGGAGAGCTGCCTCTTATTTATAGATATGACGGTGGACCGCGATATCACGTACACGATATCGCAGGGGATGATGCGATATCGCAGCCTATGCGAATTACATCTCATCAGCATGTATATTACAATCTAATGGCCTACCACCTCAATCCAATGATGAGACCCTAACTACTTTCTCCACTCATGCATGTGCCACTCTAAGCGGGACATTCCTTGTGAACCTTTCATAGCTGATCTATCTAGAGATAGAGAAGCAATTTAAGGAAAATAAACATGGAAGGAAGGCCCTGCCCTTTCCATATCTCATCTGAAAACTATGTAAAAGGGCAAGGATAGTTTACTACACTAATGACATAATCAGGCATGTCCCTATTGCCTCCTAGGTAGAAATACTGAAGGATAAGATTCCTACTATGATTAAGGAAGAGGAGTAGTAACCACCACCTTTACCACCCACTCATGAAACAATGCCAAAGTTCCACATTGCCCTTGAGCATATGCACGAGATCTGAGAGTAGCTCTTGCAAGAGCAAGGGTAGCAAATAGGCATGAGTGATGACGATCCATCTATGTATCGTCTAGTGATGAGTCACCTCAACGAAGTGGCTCAAACCATCAATTAAATGGAGGGAGGTGAACCAATTTTCTTAGCCCAAAGAACATAGTTGCTCATGAGGTCAAATCCTGACACTAGAGAGGTAATGGTATTTCTCTCAAAATAACAAAAATTCCTAAAAATCTCTAGAAATTCCATACTTTTTTGGTGCATTTGGAGGAGGGCAAGGGGGCAACTATCTCAATGATGTAGCATCATGGGTAGGACACAGTAGCAAAGTTGGCTACTGGTAGAATTGTTGAAGCATTAAATGAACCTGTGGTGTTGGTACTAGACCTTTCTACACACAGAGATGTGTAGAAAACCATAGGAATAGTTAGTGGTAGATTGAGTGTAGCCTAGCACAAGGAGTGGCTGGACCCACTACTAGGAACTAGGCAACTAATTTCAAATATCTTCAATCTTTTGGATACAATCATTACAACCTAGTTGGAGCTATTAGAAGCAAAGGAAAAGTGCATTATATTGGAGGGGCAACTCAAAATTGCTCAAGCACAAAACCAGTGCTTGGCTATAAAGGTTGCTGAATTAAGAGCCCATCTTGTTGATCATACATTTCTCAACCCTTTATTAACACATGATGAGGCTTTCAAATAGCTTCAAACAAGCTCAAAAAGATTGAGGAAATCAATGAAATAGAATTCTTTGATTAGTCATTGGCCAATGCCACAATGCATAATATCCAAAAGGCCTTAAACCAGACTTGCTAGGAGAATATGATTCTAATTGTAGAGAATCATTGCTTGTAAAATGTTGGTGCACAAAAGTAATAGATGATATATTTTTATGCATCAACAATAGGAGTAGCTAGCCAAAGTAAATACTGAACTAAGGAGATTGATAGGTAAAAACAGAAATCTTTCCATGAAGCAAGTTTGAGCTCTTTGCCAAAAATCTACGATAGAGATAGCTGCTTGGAGAAAAAAGGCTCTCAAATTCAAGAGTCAAAAGTTACTATAGAGATTAGGTTGGTCTATAGAAAGAGAGTAATAAAAAAAATCTAAATGACAAAGGAAAAAGTTAATGAGGCCCTCTATTAGCTCAAGGAAGAAGGTGATGTCTTGTAGCCTATCTTTGATGGGCTCAACGACTACAACAAAGTGGAAATCTACATGAAGGAGTTTCAGATTAAGGAGATGCAGGATTATATGAAGCTTGCCTATCTTTGTTATGCAAACTTGGGAATTCTAGCTACTAACTGATCATGATTAGAGTTGGAGAAGCAAGTGGCTAACTTGTACAAGGAAGGGTTTAAAAACTATAAGAAGACTAATTGCTAATGCTAAACTTGAGGTTCTTAGGGCATAATTCATCAATCAGAGATCCATTACTAAGAACATAGCTAAAATGATGAATGACTACTAGGAGTTGTAGAATGTTCTTGAGGCATTTGATGTTGAACAAAAACTTTTTGATGCCTGGTTTGTCAACATGAAGGAGCTATTCCTGGTAATGCCCTATCCTTGGGATGTTCCCATGCTGGTCCACATTGGTAATCTTGCATGGACCATGCATGATCCCAGGGCTAAGGAGAGAAGATGAAGGCAATGTTAGATTCCTTCTGTATTCCACCAGAAGTATTAGCTATCGTAGGTCAACCACAACTACCTCAACCACCACATGCACTTGAAGTAGAAGAAGGTCCTTTTAGAACCTCAGGAACCTCCATTGCTTGGGACTATTTGAGCTTCTTCATTATCTTCACACTGTCAAAGAAGTTATGTTTGTCAATTTTATCCTAGTGTTCAATTTTGTTATCTTGAACATTGAGTTTTGTGATTATTGTAACTGTACACTTGGGAACTTTGTTTTCGTCATGTTGTTCATATGTTGTTTTGTGTGTCAATAATCCCATATCTTTCCAAATATTTTGTAAAACACTTGTTCCTCCTTTTGTTGTTCACTTGAGGATGAGTTTTCATTTAGTCATGAGGGTATGATAAGTCACATCATCGAGGCCTCATTGATGTGACCCTGTTGATGTGGTCACGTCAACGTGGGATTTGATGCATTGACATGGCCCCATCAACATAGTGTCTATTTTCGACTATAAATATGTGCTCACTAGCTACATTTATGAAAAGCTCATAGTTGTAGTAGATCTCTTGCAATTTTCTTATTTGAAAGTTAGAATATTTTTCTAAGTGCCTGCAATAGAAATCAAAGAGTGTATAGATCTTTGTTCGAGCACTATTGTACCTGAGCAAGGCAGTGTGTTCAACAATAAAGATGAGCTTTCTAATAAACCTTGTAGTACTTTGAAATAGATTAATTATTTTCTTTATGCATTTAGTATTTGATGCAATTTCATTTAATGCTTTAAGTAATTAAATAATTAATTAACTAATAAATTAAGCTAAATTAATCTAGATTAAATAGCGATAAATTAAGCACATAAGTACGACCACTTCGAGCATACACTTGTCACTTGGTAATTCTAGTAATACTTAATGTTTTGATAATCCAATAGTGTTAAATGTGTTTAGGATGTATACTGCAAGTGGGAATAGATGCTTATGCTAGGATTAGTTAAAAATTAGCTAGTTAGATTAAATTAGCAATTAAATATCTTTAATTCTGTATTCTTTATTCTTAGGCGACTTAGAACATAAAACATAAAAATGACAAAAATCATATGCTTTAGTTGCACTTAACCATACCTTTTCATTTACAAGTGCAATTGGGAAAATAACAATTGCAACGGTTAGTTTGACTTCTTGGAGACTAGTGTACTTAGAAGGTTATAAGTCCATGAAATTTGACCAGATCACCTGTGAACGCTCAGTGATTCATATGGTTGGGTGTAGGGTCTACTCACTGCTCATCACTAAAGAATATGTATGCTTGCAAAGGAACCTTGGTCTCATCCTTAAACCATTGCTCTTCTTTATGAAGCAAGACTTAGGACTAGATTCTTTAGAGTAGGAATCCATCTTAGCTCTCTCAAGCAAGTATGTTTCTAGATGTATGATAGTGTTCTTGTGTATGTTGCATTGGTTTGGTTGTTTATATGATTATTAAGATGTTTTTGGGATGCTCCTAACCTTGGACTAATGTGTGGCATGTGAGTGGTATACTTCTGATGTGCTTGTAGGTTCCTAAGGACATTGAGGTATAGTCCATTTTAAGTATACTTTGGAATACTTAGCTACTTTGGGACTATTGGGTTATATCAAATGATGCTTTCCTAGAGTAGTGTCATTACAACAACCCCTATAGAACTATATTTCTTTAATTTTTGTTCACAAGGATATGTAGTTTTTTTGGAAAGGCTTTAATCTTTCTAGCTTGGGCACTACCCCTTCTCTTTGGAGTGGGAGTATAAGGCTAGATACATGTAGCATAAGATCAGTCCTTGTTGTTTTATTATGGTGTCCTATTTCATTTTGTTTTGTAGTATATCCCTTGTATATGCATGTGTATGTCTTGGATCATTATGTATGCATGTTACCTAAGGTATAGTTACTATGCTTCTAAGTAATATCTAATAGGTTCCATGACTCTTATAGTAAATGTAGATATTGTAAACACGAAGGCATAGTCTATCTTGAGTCTTTCCTCGTTTCCTTATTTACATCGGGCTCAAAGGTGGTTCAAACAATGTTTTTCAATGGAAACACCATAATACAAAATTTTAAAGGAAATTAGTATGAATGTATAATAACTTAACCAATTGCTAATAAAAAATTTAAGATTCAATAACTCCCTGAAAAGAATTATATAACACTTTTGATTTTTTTTCAACACAAAAATAAATTCTTAGTGAATTAATGGGAATTCTTTAATTTGAAAAAGAAAAAGATTATTTCAATCAAATAATAGATATATGTCATAAATATGTAGCTAAACTAGTAATATGACCATTTGGGGTTATGTAAAATATTGAGATTATGGAAATTAAAACCTTCTTTAGACTTTTTTTTCTTTGTTAATGATATGATGATGATGATCATCATCATCATTCTAGCCTTGTCCCAATAAAATTGGGTTAGCTACATGAGTTCTCTTTTGTCTTTTATCTCTATGAAGAGCTAGATCTTTATTTATTTGTATTTTTTAGATAATATTTAATTATTTTTTATGTCATCTTTGATCTTCTTGTTGGTGGCTTTCCTAGAATATCGATGCAACAAATTTTTTTTATAGGCTCATTATCTAATCTTCTTTGGACATGTTCAAACCATCTAAGCCATCATTCTTGTAGCTTATTTGAAATATAAGCTATTCCAAGTCTTTCTCTAGCTATTCCAAGTCTTTCCCTAATGTCTATATTATGTAGTTGATCTCTTCTAGTAATATTCAACATTCATCTAAGCATTTGCATTTTTGCCACACTCATTTGTTGTTTAGACCTCTTTTGTACTTCAACATTCAAAATCATATAAGATAGCAAGCCTAATTACTATTTTTTAAAATTTTTCCTTTAGTCTTATTAATATTCTTTTATCACATAGAACACCACTAGCTTGTTTTCATTTTGACAATCTTGCTTCAATTCTATTTCTTATATCTTTATTAATTTCACTATCTCAGTGGAGGATTGATTCTAAGTAATAAAATTATTTGCATCAAGGGGATTTTTGACCTTGAATTGTTACTTCTTTTTTACTACTATGTATGTTATTATTTAAATTGTATTCCAAATATTTTATCTTACTTTTGCTAATTTTTAAGCCTTTGGATTATAGAGCATGTCTCTACTTCTCCATTTTAGAAGCAATATTTTCTCAAGGTGTATCCACCAACACAATATCATATAATAATAGCATACATTAAGGGATATCTTCTTTGATGAGTGGCAAGGTACCCCTACATTCAACCATACGAAACGAGTGTAGCACGTGTGATCCGGTCGAACTCCGCAGACTAAATGCCTTAACGCCACAAGAAACACTTGGGGTTAATCGTTTGTTGTCTTCCCAGACTTACTTGTTGTTGTCACGATGTATGGTTAAGTAAGTCCAAGGTATATGATTTTTTTTGGTATTTTTTGGTTTATCTCCTAAGTTATGAGGGTGAATGTTTGAGAAACTAACTAACTCTAACTACAACACTAAGTCCTAGCGTTAGCATCTGTTCCCACTTACCGTACACACCCTGAACTATGCAATTGTGGCTACCAAACGTTAATCGTTACTGGGATTACCACACGTAATGCACGTGCTCGAAGCGGTCATACTGAGGCACTTAACTAACCTAAGTGTGACAAGCAGCCGATTCCTTGACTAGCCGTACACACTCGTGGATGCTCGTAATCAAGTCGTACTTGTCCCACACTCTAGGAGGGAAGGGTGAGGGAATCTACTCGCAATGAGTAGCCGATTCCTTGGCTAGCCATACATGTTTGTCAATGCTCGTAACCAAGTCGTACTCATGCCGCGTTACTAGGAAAGTAGTAAATAACATTAATTAAACCTATCCATGCACTGCAAGGTTTATCCACAAAGCTCGTCTTTATTGCCGTACACAACTTGCGTTTAGGTACAAAGCTGCTCGAATAAAGAACCATTCACTTGGGGGACTCCTACTGCGGGCACATGGAAAATATTCTATCTCTAGGGTGATCAATCTGCCAGAGCTTCACTACTTTATGCCTAGGATCATGAATGAGGGGAGTGCCGCCTCTTATTTATAGATATGATGGCGGACCGTGATATCGCGTACGCGATATCACAGGGGATGCGATATCGTGGCGGACGCGATATTGCGTATGCGATATCGCGGCTTGTGCAATTTGCATCTCATCATACCCCCATGACTGAATAAAAACTTGTCCTCAAGTTCCTTACAATAAGATCGGGAGGGTATGGGATTATTAACTCAAATGGAACTAACGGGATGACATGTGAACGGATCATCATTACAAGACACAAAAAAACTAGTGTTCATGACAACAAGAGTGA
>MNCI01020931.1:197980-224640 GCA_015680685.1 Gnetum montanum | reverse complement strand
GTTTCTGGTTCTAAGGACCGGTACCAGCTCTCTACTTCTTTAATGAGTGTCCTTGGGAACAACTTGAGCTTCTACCACTCATTATCTATGTTTTGCAAGGCACAAGCATCGTGGAATGCCTGTAAATGATGTTGAGGATCAACGTTGTATCCCCCTTCAAAATGTGGGATATTATTTATGTCCAAATGCTTGATCCTACTATCCTTTAAATGCCTTGTGAGGATCCTAACTGCCTCTGAGATGTCTAGCATGCTTCGGGTTCCGAGTAGGGGTTCTTCATGATCATCTCTATCATGATGTCTATGATGTCTTCGTGGTGGTTCCCTACTCTCCCTATGTCCTTACCCTTGTCCTAACTCCTGTCGAGCTTCCTATCGAGGTATTTCATCCTTTTTACTTTTACCCTCTCCTTTATGTTCATGGTGGCTGTGCCCAGATGTGGAAGGAGAGTGTGAGTGGTGAGATGAAGGAGAAGAGGAAGGGGATCCATCGCCATGGCGATGTTTCTTACCTTCTCTTCGGCTACTTCAGCCCTGATCGTTGTAACGATCTAAGTGTTCGTCCTTAGTGTGAGTGGTTGTTCCTGCCGTGAACAGTTGGTGCTCACGGGGATCAGAGCCTGTAGCATGTACAGTTGATCGAAGGCCCTGATGCCTTACCTCTTCACCATTGTGAGGAGGAGGAACATCATTTTCTAAGAAACCCATTATGAGGGGTTCCTCATCTCCTATTTCACTAAGGACATGGGGGACCTTGCCCTTCAACAATGAATGTTGGCTCTCCTGCCTTTCGTCCCCAATACGTTGGGCATTTGTGGGATGATAATCCCTCATGTCATAATCTTCTGCAACGTATTCAACGTAATGATCTTGCATGCCAATCTATACTAAGGCACAGAAAAGCATGCAAGAGATTGCTCGATCCGAGGGTAACACAATGTTACCTTGCAGATCTCTCCACCACAGCTATTCGTCTTGATGGAGAATAAAGGTAAAGTTGGGAATATACTCATCGGGATGAGTATAAACTATCTTATACTATTTAGGACTTGGCTGATTTGGGTTATGCGTATGATTTTGACTGTCTTTTGTGTTATCCTTAGGTGAGTTGATTTTTAGAGAAGAAGCCATTTCTACCGGTGTGCTAATTTTTTCTGTTATTTATGTTCTTAATTAACTGATTAATCCGAAGGTTCGTTAGAGCTCACAACGATGTGAATGATTCCTAATGTTCAATTGGCGTAAAAAACACATAGTCCTCGGCAACAGCGCTAATGATGAGTGGCGAGGTACCCCTACACTCAACCATACGAAACAAGCGTAGCACGCGCGATCCAGTCGAACTCTGCAGACTAAATGCCTTAACGCCACAAGAAACACTTGGGGTTAATTGTTCGTTGTCTTCCCAGACTTACTTGTTGTTGTCACAGTGTATGGTTAAGTAAGTCCAAGGTATATGATTTTTTTTGGTATTTTTCGATTTATCTCCTAAGCTATGAGGGTGAAGGGTTGAGAAACTAACTAACTCTAACTACAACACTAAGTCCTAGTGTTAGCATTAGTTCCCACTTACCATACACACCCTGAACTGTGCAACTATGGCTACCAAACGCTAATCGTTACTGGGATTACCACACGTAACGCACGTGCTCGAAGTAGTCGTACTAAGGCACTTAACTAACCTAAGTGTGACAAGCAGCCGATTCCTTGACTAGCCGTACACACTCGTGGATGCTCGTAATCAAGTCATACTTGTCCCACGCTCTAGGAGGGAAGGGTGAGAGAATCTACTCACGATGAGTAGCCGATTCCTTGGCTAGTCGTACACGTTCTTCAACGCTCGTAACCAAGTCGTACTCATGCCTCGTTACTAGGAAAGCAGTAAATAACATTAATTAAACCTATCCATGCACTGCAAGGTTTATCCACAAAGCTCATCTTTATTTCCATACACAACTTGCGTTCAGGTACAAAGCTACTCGAATAAAGAACCGTTCACTTGGGGGACTCCTACTGCAGGCACATGGAAAATATTCTATCTCTGGGGTGATCAATCCGCCAAAGCTTCGCTACTTTATGCCTAGGATCATGAATGAGGGGAGTGCCACCTCTTATTTATAGATATGGCAGCAGACCGCGATATCACGTACGCGATATCGCAGGGAAGGACGTGATATCGCAGGGGATGCGATATCGCGACGAACGCGATATCGCGGCCTGTGCAATGCGTGTCTCATCATTCTTGAATTTTCTTTATTCATTAATCCATAATAATGCAAAATAAGTACATGCTAAGTGCAAACCCTTGATGTAAACCTATTGTGACTAGAAAATTAGATGCTAGGTACTCTAGGTACTCTATCATATGCTATTTTGAAGTTAATGAAGATCATATGTAGATTTTTTCTATGTTTTCTAAATTTCTTCATCAATTATCATACCAAGAAAATAGCTTGTATATTAGATACCCCTAAAATAAATATAAATTGATTTTTCATATTATTTATTTAAGTTTGAGATGCTGCTCAATGACTCTCTCCCAAAGCTTCATAGTATGGTTCATTAACTTGACTCCTCTATAGTTTAAAAAATTTTGTATATCTCCTTGGATTTTGTAAATGGGAGTACCAATGATTTTTCTCCAATTTTTGGGCATTTCTTCATCCTTCAAAATTTTGTTAAATAATTGTATTAGCCAAGAAAATTTTGTATCTTTGAGTACTTTCTCAACTTCTATAAAAATGTTATTTAGTCCAACAGCTTTTTTATTTTTCATTTTTGTTAAGGTTGTCTTCACTTCATAGAAGGAAAGTTTATTAAGCAAATCAAAATTCGGCTCTTCTTCTAGTTGATGGTATGATGCACTTTGTATTTTTTACCATTATCCATTTTTTTATTCTAACACCAATCCTTAAAGGAAATTAACCTCATATGCTTGTTGAAAATAGAACTAATGAAAAGCTCTTTTTGGATGAGGATATTAATTCTTCTAGTTCTCAAATAAGTGTCTCATTTATGAGAGATTATATTCATTAAAAATCCTTAAGAGAGTTGTAAGCTTAAAATTCCCTATAAGAAACTTTGTCAATATAATCTTGCCAACCTTTTTTTAAGAGAATACTTGATTATATTATTTATGCTTGGAATATGCCTTCATGCTAGCATGTAGGGTGTTGGTATTAGGATTTGAACTAGTGCCTCCAAGATGTAAAATGTGTGAGAAAATCAATTGAGTTGCAATTGCTGCTTAGTTTTTGGTAATCTTAATAAGAACTAAATAATGGGGTATTAGCATAAGGTAAGAGTCTTAATTTGAAACCTCTAAGTCATGAGTTCGATTATGGTAAGCAATGTTGAGTTATAAAATTCTAATTAGATGAGATATCTTAGGGTGTATCTATATTATAATTATTAGATGAGTACATTAGATCATCAAAGAAAGAGTCCAATGTTTTCAAGAATGTTTTTTTTTTTAGATTTTCATCCTTACAACTAATCTTGAAATACCTTCTCTCTAAGATAGGAAAAGGATTAAGCCTTTCTCTTATTCAAAAGCACCCATGGGTTTTCACTTTTTAATAAAGGGTTTCTTGTAAAGAGAAGGAGAAATTTTTTTCTAAAGATAAAAAGAATACATTAATTAGAGATAAAGAACTAATAGCAACAAAAGCTTAAAGATTCACATCATTAATCCTCTACAACAAAAAAAGAAATTACTATTGTAGAAAATAAATTACTTTTTTAATGAAAAGAAAGGAAGTAGATGAAGTAGACTGATCACCAAAAATGGCTTTATTGATGCTTCATTGAAAGTTATTACAAATTATAGAAGTCCATTGCTAGGCATGTTGAGCAACAAGGCACTAAAAAAAAATGAAAAAATGAGTCTTCATTTTTACGAGGACATTGAGGAAAAATATTTCTCATATGTTTAAGATAAGCCTAATGCAAACTATTGTTAACTTTAAATAAATTCTCAAGATTAGAAATTAATTTTTAAAGATTATTATTTTTCTTTCTATTCAAACCATAGAGGCTAAAAGCTTCATTCTAAGTAATCCATCTATCATGCATAAATAGACAAGAAATTGTAGTGATACTAAATTTTTTCCAAATGGTACATAAACTAAATGCATTAGTAGCCTAAGATCCTTTATTTAAAAGAGGCCACCATTGGGATAATTTTCTTAAGAATATGTTATAAAATTGTAAAATGATTATTATTCTAATATTTACTAAGCTTGTACCATGTCTTCCAAATTTGTTTAAGAATTGGAGAATCAGGAATAGAAATTACATGAATAAAAAGAAAATAATAAAGAAAGTTATTATAAGACTAGCTATTACCATTATTAGGGCTTTCATGCATAATTTTATTTCTTAAAAGAGTATTGAAACATCATCTCTATTAATGCATTTTGCTGCAAGAGAAATACCCTAGTTATAATAATTAATGAGGCTAAGTTCTCCATATTTCTTACTACTAGTGCAAATATCTCAAGCAACTCTATAAAAACATATTAAATGTTTCTTAGCAAACTAAAGAAATTGATGGATAATATGATCAAATTCTATTATAAGAAGTTTTAGAATGAGCCCAAGAAATGGAGTAATAAACATGACTTGATTAAAGTATTTACTTATAACTAAAACTTTGCTAGTAAGAGTGAACTTGTCTTCTTTCTATTTATTAAGATTATTTTCAATTTTATCAATCACATAATTCCATAAAATAATAATGTTAGGATAAAAAAAATTCCTAAAATTTTGAAGATAGAATCGTTTTCCAAAATTTTTCAAGGCTTAAGAGTAACCCACTCATCAATATTGCCATTACAATAAACAACATATTTTTGCCAATTGATCTAAGAGCCAGATAACATGTATTAATCCTCCACTTTAGCTAAAAAATATTGATATGTTATAGAGAATTGTTGATCATAAAAAAAGAATCATTTACAAAGTTCATGTTAAGCAATTGCATATCTTAATCATCAATTGAAATTTCTTTAATGATATTCCTTTGTAGATCATAATGTAGATAATGTAAAATAAAGTCTATAGTAATAATAAAAAGATAGGGAGCTAGAGGACAACCTTGACAAACTGACCATTAAAGAGAAAAGGAGAAATTTAATCTAAAATTAGTAGCAACTTGAGCATTAGTGTTTATGAGAAGAGTATAGATAAGATAAATAAAATAATTAGAAAATCCTAGTTTATAAAGACAAGAAATAAAGAAATTCCATTCAATCTTATCATAAGTCTTAACATAATATAGCTTAATAAAAGCAATTTCTTACTTATTATCAAAACCCCATTGCATTCTTTCTCAAGTTGTAATAACATTATTTAAGGTATATCTATCTTTAACAAAAATAGTCTACTTAAGTCTGAATATACATTCAATAACCTTCTAAATTCAACAAGATATGTATTTAGCTAAAATTTTATAAGTATTATTAAGAAGTGTAATAGGCCTCCAACTACAAATATGTTGAAGATATTCATTCTTTGGAAGAAGATGAATCACACATTTATTAATATTTTTACCAAAAGAAACATTTTTAATGGCTTTATGGAAAACATAAAAGAGATTGTCTTCAACGATGTCCCAATGCTTCTTTAAAAAATTAATAAGAAAACCATCAAAGCCTAGAGCTTTATATATACTAAATTAAAGGCTATTGCTTTGATGTTTTCATTGTAATTTTTGCTTCAAGAATACTTTAATGTGATTCTGTTATAAGATGAGGAATGTGTGTACTAGAGGTTTAGAAGGATTCCTTGTTAAACCTTTCAAAAGAAAAGATATAAGAAAAATGATTTGCTAAAAAATTTAATAGTCTCAAGATTTTTGATAATAGAATTATTTATATAAAGTGATTCTAGTTTATGTACTTAACCCTTTTATTTTATAAATTTAAAAAACTCCTTGTAAGGTTCCTTTCTAATTTTTAGCCAACTTATGCAACTTTTAGTAAGAGCACTTTAGGTTCAAAAGCACCCCAACATTTTTTAGCATAACAAGCTTTAGCCAAGGCTTTTTGAGTTTCAAAATCAAAGGGATTCTAACTTTAAAGAATTTGAATTTTCTATATAGATTCTACAAGATCTTCTTCAACTTAATGCTTATGCTTAGCAAATTACTTTCCAAATGATCTATCATAATTTTTGACACAACAAGTAGTTTGCTATCACTAGATATGCATCCAATATCACCAATAGGCTTTCTTTTTTTGCATTGCATAAAGAATTTAAAATATTTTTCCCACTATGTCTTATGAACATATTAGTATTCATATGAAGAAACTCATACATTTGAAAGGAGGAAGAATTAATTTGAGAGAGAAAAATGCTAATAGGAAAATGGTATGATAAAGTAGCATCTATATGCACTTATATGTTTCTTTTAGGCTTTCAAAAGGAAACATTAGAGATGAAAAATCTCTCAAGTCAATAATAAATTCTATCATTTCCTTGTTATTAATTACAACAATTTTAATGCTTCTCATTTAAACGATGTGGAAATAAAGAGTGAACATTAGAAAGAAAATATTTTTTTAAAAAATTACACTATCTTTTTTTTTTTTGAAAAGACATATTAGGAGGAGGATCACAAAGTATATCTAAATGACTTTCAACCATATTGAAATCATGTTCAATAATCTAAGAAAATTTAGGTAGAAATGGAAGATGTTTCTAAACCTTTGATTGATTTTTCAAATTATTGGAAGCTTAAATATTACATAGTCCATAGTCTCATTTTTCACTATGATAAGTAATTCAAATAACCCTTTCAAGTTTGTCATAGTTAGAATTCAAAAATTTTCTAGTCTAATTTTTATTAAAAAAATAGCAACACCTTCTTTATTAACAAAACTAATATCATGTACTAAAATCTTAATTTCTTCTAAGAAAAGAAAATATGGATATAAATGTTAGTTTGAAAGATAGTCCCTAACAATCTTTGATTAAGACCTATCAAAAAGGCTCCAAGCCTTCCATGATAAAACTAACATTGAGATGTGGGAAGGAGACTCATATCCTTGATTTTTCAAGCTCAACATTTGTCTCACAATCCATGTTACTAATAAGTAAAAAACCATTATCTGATTAAAAAACATTTGAAATAGTACTAGAGGTAGAGAAAGAATGAGATATCTTTAGGGTTATTAGATTAAAAGCAATTTCTGTAGGCCTCTTTTTTGTGTTGCATTAAGTAAAATCCATCTGCATCAGTATTTTTATTGTTGGTCCCTCTTGAAATTTTTTTCTACAGAGGAATGTTCTTTAAATATCAAGAGTTTACTCACACCTTTAGAATTAAAAAGATTAGTAAAAGGTTGAAAACTTGTTGAGGAAGATTTCATTTGTGCCTATTGAAAACTACTATTATTTATCTTTTCTAAAAATTATTGTTACTCACGAACAACTTTTTTATTATGAATAGGATAGATGTTAATAACATAACCTTCATGATGACAATAACAGCAACATCCTCACAAATTATAGTATATAAGTTATTAAAAAAAATACTAATTTTGAGCCTTAAGTTTTAATTTTATCTTCTACTACCATAAATCAATCTCTATAAAATAATGTGTGCATTGCACACTATCTAGTAATGTTTTTTGTTTTACTTTGTCTTTAGGATTATGTTAATGTTTCTAATATTTCACATTTAACACTTTCAAAACTAAGAGGAAGATTTTCTATTTCAATCCAACAAGGAATTTTACAATAATTAGACCTAAAAGATATATCAAACAAATGAACTTGTTCAAAATACATCAGTAGTAATAAATCCTAAGTATAATAGATGTGTCCAATATTTATGCAACTTGAACACATATTCACCATAATGCCTTAGAACTAACACTAGTAGCTTTAATAACTCATACAAACACTGAATAGAGATTTTTCATTTTCTTTTAAATAAATTTATTTCACAAAATTCTAATAATATATGTTATGAATCTTCTACCACTTAGTGTAAACATAGTTAACATATTCTATCTTCATAATACTTATTGTTTCATCTTTCTATTTCAACTTAGAGATGGTGTGATCCTTTTTTTACTCTACTAATTTATGTTCTCATGGATAATGAAATTGTTATATTATGTTTTATCATGTCTACTACCTCTAATATTTTTTCAGTAAAATCATCTTTCTAAAACTTTCTCTATAATAGGTTTCCAGTGAATTTTATTTATCAATCAATACTATAAATACCCCATTTTTAGCCACAATCATCCTTCATGTAACCATCCTTGTCATTGAGATTTTCAAATGATCTATGCTAAGATCTTATTATTATTTTTTATTTTTTAAGTAGAATATTAAGAATTAATATATTACTTTAGCTTCCAATGGTAACAAATTAGCTTCTAATAAAAGTATTACATATTGAACTTGAGTTTTTACCTTGAATTCCTCAAAAAAGAACTATTTTTAAAGGCATTCAATTTTTTCCCATGATTCATGATCAAGACCTAGACCCCACACCAAACATCTAGAAAGCACTATAGTTTGGATAATTATTTGAAACAAATATTTTTGAATTATCCAAGTCAAAATATTGTGATTTCTACATTGTTTTTTCATTTTATAGAAGGCCTTCCATCCATTTGTAACTCTTTGTGATATATAATGCTTCCACTTATAATTTTGAGAGTATTCAACTTCTAAATATAAGTGTCCACAATATTAAGTCTTTTATTATTTAGCTAGAATGAGCAATCTCTCTTAGTTTTACAAATTAGCACTTTTGTTTTTTCAACTTTCACCTTTATTTTTTTATATTCACAAAATTTTCATAGTTAATGAAAGATTACTTTTGACTTTGTTTCTAAACTCACTATTTGTGCTATGTCATCTACAAAGATTAAAAGTTGTATCCATGATTCACTTTAATAGCATGATTTTTAGGTACCTCTTTAATTCATTCTTCTAGTTCATTAATTAAAATGTCACACAAAGTTGGTGAAAGTAGACAACCTTAGCTTACTTCTATATTACTATGAAATTGAAAATATTAATTCAAAAATTATTTCTCTGTATAAATTTTGGATGACACTAAGTAAACTAGAATCAACTTTAAGTTTGATAAGTCTACCAATAGAGTCAAATGCTTTAGTAAAATTCATAAAGTAAATAAATGGTTTACCTTGTTTACCCTTTGTGTATTTAATGTAATAACTAAGAGTAACCAAATGATTTAGTATGGAATGTTTTGTTCTAAATTTTGGTTGTAAAATAAGACATAAATTATTTCCTTCTGCTCACGATCCCAATTTTTTCTTCAAAATGATACCTCACAATTTTACAAACTAGTTACTAATCATGATTAATTTGTAATTATTTGAATATGATTTTTTACATTTTAAAAAAATCATAATAGTTGTACTAATCATCCATTATATAGTTGATGGAACAATTTATGTGTGAGTCTATGTTATTGAGTTACGATATTATACCTCTACATACATCATCATAGATACGATGTAGTGGGTCATGGTCATGCCTATAAATACCAACCCATCATTACATCAAAAATAAAATGTACCCAACACTTAGCAAAACTCTTGCTATTTTTTTTCATAAACTTAGAGTTAGAGTAAATTTCCCTAATATGATGAATTACAATTGAAAAAAATATTTATTTGAGTAGATTGCTCTTGGACATAATTTATGAATAGAAAAAAGATCGAGATTGTTCTTCATCATTGCAACATATCACTTATCATAAACTTAATTTTCCATTATGTTTACTTTTACTAAGTTATTTACATTTCTTAATTCATTTACTATTTCAATGTTTATTAATAAGGTAGAATAAGTATGACTTTTTTGGAGTGTAAAGTGTAATTTTTTGGTAACCCAATAGTGACTTTACTTGATTCGCTTGGTAGTGAAGTTACTTGGTAATCCCAATAGCAATTACATCAACTTAGGACATGTATAGAAAACCATGAATAGATTCTTATTGCCATAGGATAGAATAGATTTACAATTTCATTATACTTAAAATTAGAATTTACAATCATTTTCACCATGTTTACACTTAGCATATTTACAACCAAATAATATCAATTCATCATGTACCTTACTAAGAGTTAAATCATACAATTTGCACCTTGCTAACTCTAAGTGGGAAGATAAAGATCATGAAATTACTATCAACTCACTAGTATACTTACATTATCCATCCATGGATTATCATCTAGTTGTTTGTGAATACTTATGACATGTATGGTTAAGTGTTGGAATACCCAACTGCTCATCATTGGCAACATTACCGAAGATGTTTCAATGTTTGCTAGTTAGTTGATTTTACATAGTTCATTGTATCAAACATCACAAAGTATATATTTCATACTTAAAAAAATAAATTTTCAAAATACACACACACTTAAGCATCAAACAAACTAAAATGGTTTCTACAAATAAAGTAAAATATCTACCTGTTATTGGTCTTTGATGAGTGGCGAGGTATCCCTACACTCAACCATATGAATACGAGCATTTACACATGATCCAGTCGAACTTCGCAGATAGACTAGTGGTGGTATCTAGATAGTTACTCATTGATCAAAATTCGTTGTTTTCCCAACTAAACTATTATTTGCTTTGTCACGTATGGTTTAGTCTAGAGTAAGGTGTATGATGTGGTCCTAAACTAGTGCTACTCCTAGAGGCAATGGAAATAACTTTGATTAACCTAAGAGGGAAAGGGTGAAGAGAGTCTAAGCTACCCTAAGTGCAATGAGCATCCATCCTTAATCATCTATACACATCTTGGACCTTGTGTACTATCACTAGATTTACCAAGTTCATGTCCTAGGTACGCCACTAGGATACCAAGTAGTCACACTTAAATGCTTGTGATTAAGTCGTACTCATTCCACATTTATTAATAGAGATAGGAAATGAGGGTAGAGAAATATTAATTATGAAAGCAATAAATGATAATTAAAATTAAGTGAATGTTGCAATGATGAAGTAATCTTGATCTTTATTGCCAGTCATGTACGTGTCCAAGTACATCACACTCGAATAAAGGTTTCGTACAATTACAATCATCACACTGCGGGCATGCACTAGGGAAAAAGGGTTGAGAGGAAAAATTGACAAAAGATCCTACTCTAATAATAACTGACTATGACCTTCCCATATGCCAAATTGTGTGTTTATAGGCTCACACAGGAACCACGATATTGCGTATCCGATATCGCTAGCCAGGCCATGATATCGCGTATCTGATATCGGGGGTTCGATATTGGGGGTCCAATATCAAGACTCATCAGATATCATGGGTCCAATAATAGGGTTCCAATATTAGCACTTGGTTAACAAGGGTATGATATTAGCATTTGGCGAACCATGATTCATCATACCCCCACAACTGAATAACAACTTGTCCTTGAGTTAAACAAAATGAGAACGAGTCCAATTGATTACACAGTGGATAAGTATGGGATTATTAACTAACTAGGAATTCTTCATGCCATAGCATGGGATGTAACAAAATAAAATTGGGACATAGACACAGAATTACAAAACTTTGTTGGAACTCATGTGGTTCCAGGTGGAGGTCGTTCCTTTATGGATGCCTTTCCTTTCTCCTGCGCATCAAGCTTCTGAGATTGATACTATTGAAGAAGTGCCTGAAGTTTCTCCTCTTCTATCTGAGGATTATGAGCCATCCATGCTAATGTTCTAATTTTTGATGGAGTCAGCACTTTCCATGGACACAATAGCTGCAAAAACACTTCATTAGCCTTGACATGCCATGCCGCAAATAGCTATTGTTCCTCTTCAAAGGCTCGGGCCCTAACCTCTCCACCTTTCTCTTGGCCAAATTATGCAGTGATAGGAGTTTCTTGATGGGTGTTGAATGATTGTACCTCCTTCTCTGCATGTTCTACATGAGGTCCTTGGCTTCTACCTCTCCCTGGGCATTTAGTTGCACCTTGAGAAGGTCCTCCTTGTTGTTCTCTTTTAGGGGCCACTATAATCACACAAAGATTAATTATTAGTAAGGTTATTGAAAAAAGTTCAATTATTCTATACCTTACTTATTTTTTTTTAGTAATTATTGAATTTTTTGCTTAGTATGATTTTAGAGTTAGAAATTTTTTCAAGGAAGTTGCCCTAAAAGTTTAATGTCAGACCTAGTTTGTTTAGGTGACACATCAAAGGGCACGTAATGGTTTTGAGGAATGTTTGATAAAAATATGACAAAGGAAAAAATATATTTGGCAATGAAGTGCTTGGAGGGTATAAAATGATGTGGTGGTGTGAAAAAAGTATAAATTACAAAAGTCATGCAAGTGGGTCTTCCCCAAAGTAGGTTCCAACCTATAATGCCCTTGTGTAACCACACCTAAAAATGTCCATAGGCACTAGAAGGGTTAAATGTAATCTATACCGATGCAACAAAACATACACATGTTAGATACCACCGTGATGAAGTATGAATTCTATGCCACACAGTCAAAAATTCTTGAATAGTGAGATGGAATGAATTGTAGAAGGGATTATAGAGATTGGGACATAAGGTAACTAACCCAGGGCACAATGAATCTTGAGTGTAAGGCATGATTAATGTCTCATTAGCCCATCGCTCCAAAATCAAGACCAAGTCCATCCTCCGATTAGTGACATCGCATTGCTTCATTCAATGATGGACAACCATATGAGCATCATGACAGCAAGGCATACGATCACTTGACATTTTGTTCAAGGAAGGAGTGATTTGGAATTTCTTTATGGCACATTTTTTTTATCTAGCTACTTTGACACACTTTGTCTTCTCTTTTTTTTATGCATAATCTAGAGAAGCCACCTACCTTTAGGCATGGGTGCATGTCTTTCTAGTGGGAGCCCCATAGAATAGCATTGGGTTTCTTTATTGGGTGCCTTTAATACTCTTACTCCCATTTTTTGTTAGATCTACAAGGATCTTAGTACACCTAGGCTACATGGTAACTCCTACAGATGTCACCAAGAGAATCCACAAGTCCCCTTGATGTCACACCTTGGCCATTCCCTCTTGGTCCATCCTTCTTTGCTCTGGGTATAATGAGCACAAAATTACTTTTAAGTTTCATGTTGACAAGAATATCATCATACCCGGAGTAGAACCTCTTATTAATGGAATTGGTGGATGGATGTGATGGGCTTGCTATCCAAGTAATTAGTCACTTGAGACTTGATAGCATAGAACAACACCTCAACCAACAAGTCACATGGGTGTTTTATTCATAGATGAGATTACCCATAAAAAAAATAAAAAGATAAAACAATAAATAAAAATATGAACTAGCCAATAAAAAGATAAAACAAAAAATTAAAAGATGAAAAACTTGAAAATAAAAAATTGTAAAATTAAAGAAAAGGAAATACATTTATTAATTCTGTTTGTTAGAATGGGGAATATCCCCCATAACTAAACTTTTGATCATAGCGAGAATTAATAAATGGAAGGGTTATATCCATGCATTTCAAAAATATTGGGACCTTGTCATATCCAAACCACTAGGTGTCTTTTGATGTGGTGGTTGGAATGTGTCCAAACTGGGTTTCACACACTTGATTAATCTTGACATAGTGGGGCAAGTTATAAGATGTGGTTAATTGATAAGGAGTTGATCCACTATGGCACCCATGACCGTAAGATGGTATGTAAGGATTGGTATGTTTCCCTACGTGGCTATATTCATTGGGCCCGTAGTTGTTGAAGTTTTAATCGATGGCCCTAATAAGGTAACACGAGGCATTGGATTCGAGGAGAAGGATGCACCATAATGTTGAAATTGTGTTTAGTGGAAGGAGGCAGTGGTCTCAGAACTATGCAATTCCTTTCTATGGTCATGTCTAAAGAAAGGATGTTTTTGGTGTTGTGGAGGACCTTCATTGCTGTTGACAGTAGTAGCACAAGTGATGTTCATGGGTTGGTGTTGTGGTGCAAAACCTTCTGGAACAACTGGCAACGATGTAGAAGGAGGTGAAGGATGAGAATATTGAGGGTGAGGAGAAGTGTAAGGCACATGAGGTGGTGATCTTGTTGGAAAGGATACGGGCTAATAGTACTTAGGAGAATAATAACAATGTGGTGAGATAGAGGGTGTTGACCCAATTGGGGAAATAGGATGATGAACTTGATAAGTGCTTGGGTTTAGATGATATGAAGGGTGTGACCAGTTTGAGGGTGGCCTTCCCCATGACTGGGATCTTTTCCATTGTGATTAAACACAATATTTTTGTATGAACTCTGTATGTAACATTCTTCCCCAATGCTCATGTAAATATGACAAGATTGAACATTGACCTTTTGGATGATCGTAAAGGAAAATGTTACACTGATATGTATGATTAGCAATTGAGTTCTTATTCTCTTCAACCCTTCTTTCTGATTGTCTAAGGGTGTTCTGTCCTACTTATTGGTTTGTCATGATTCTACCTCTAATAGTGTTGGCATATTCTCCACATTTTTCATGTATCCATTCTGTCATCTTATTGATCTTTGCCTAATTTCTTCTAGTGATTGTAGTATTGGCAAAGATGATTCCACCTCCTTGAGGTGAGTTGATTTCTCCTCTTCATGATCATGGACCTTTGCTAATTCAAGATTTTGGTCCCATTGAGAGCTTTCAAAATTCTCCCATTTATCCATTTCTCCTACTTTTTTTTTCTACTTGCTTAATAAGCTCTTAGAATTGGTGGGTCTGTAGCTCATATAGTTGACCTGGGGCATACATCCCTAGTGTCTCCCTTGTTTCGTTATGGAGCCCATCAATGATGTGGTACATTAGCCTTTCCTCAGAGAATCCATGGCTTGGGCAATTGTTTAACAATGCATAATATCTTTCTAGGGCCATGTCTAAGGGTTCATGTTGTGCTTGTTTCCATCCTTGGATTTGTCTCCTCAAGGCTGACACTCTTGTGTAGGTTTGATATATTTCATTAAAGAGTTGTACCATTTTCAGCCAACATCAAATTGATTTTGGTCTTAAGGACATGTACCATACTTTTTCCTGACCAACGAGTGTCGTAGGAAAGAGCTTAAGATTTTTCCACTCATTATCAATATTGTTCCATACACAGGACTCATGGAAGGCTTGTAAATGATGTTGTAGATCTAAATCATAGCCTCCTAAAAACTTGGGAAAGTTGTTTAAATCAAGCCTAGGTAGAAAACTTTCCTTACAATGCCTATGGGATATTCGAATAGCCTCTTGTATATGCATTAGGCTCTTAGTGGCTAGCAGGGGTTCATCATCACTAGGTAGATTATGAGTTTTTAAGTTGGAACAATGTTGTCTTTGTTTATGTACATAGGAGACCCCTTCATTAGATTGAGTACTCCAAACTTTGTCTTCATCATCATATAATTCATTGGTTCTCCAATGAATTTCCTTACTAGTTGTTGCATTATCATAGTCTTGTGAGAAAGACATTGTTGTGAGATTGTGTGTGAATTATTTGCAATTATTTCCTTCTAAAAGATATATCATTGATACTTTGTTACAACGATCTTGTATGATGTAACTAACCTAAATAACTAGCATCGTCCTTAGCAACGATGCCAATGATGAGTGGCAAGGTACTTCTACACTCAACCATATGAACATGAGTGTTCATGTATGATCCGGTCGAACTTCGCAGATGGACTAGTTGTGGTATCTAGATAGTTACTCATTGATCGTAGTTCACTATCTTCCTACCTGGACTAGTATTTACTTTATCACATATGATTTAGTCCAAAGTGAGGTGTATGATGTGGTCCTAAACTAGTGCTACTCCTAGAGGCAATGGAAATAACTTTGATTAACCTAAGAGGAAAAGGGTGAAGAGAGTCTAAGCTAGCCTAAGTGTGATGAGCATCCATCCTTAATCATCCATACACATGTTGGACCTCATGTACTACCACTTGGGGTTACCAAGTGCATGTCCTAGGTATGCTATTGGGATACCAAGTAGTCACACTTAAATGCTTGTGATTAAGTCGTACTCATTTTGTGTTTACTAATAAGGATAGGAAATGAGGGTAGAGAAATATTAATTATGAAAGTAATAAATGACAATTAAAATTAAGTGAATGCTACAATGATGAAGTAATCTTGATCTTTATTACCAGTCATGTGCGTGTCCAAGTACGTCACACTCTAATAAAGGTTCTATACAATACAATCATCACATTGTGGGCATGCACTAGGGAAAAAGGGTTGAGAGGAAAAATTAACAAAAAGATCCTAATCTAATACTAACTAACTATGACTTTCCCATGTGCCCAATTTTGTATTTATAGGCTCACATAGGAACCACAATATTGTGTATCTAATATTGCTAGCTAGGCCGCTATATCGTGTACCTGATATTGTGTACCTAATATCAAGGGTCCAATATCGAGGGTTTGATATCTAGACTCATTAGATATCAGGGGTCCAATAACAGGGGTCCAATATTAGCACATGGTTAACAAGGGTCTAATATCAGCACTTGGAAAACCACGATTCATCAGTGTTAATGAAAGTTGTGACAAAGATTACAATGAAGAAGACTTGAATGCACTGATGTAGACAAGAATTTCATATGCTCATACTAACCATCATTATTTTGATTTTACATTTATTTTTTAATAGGATGAAAAACTTAGATGGAGATACTTACAAGGTAATATCTGCTTGCCACTCAAACATTCAGCATCATTAATGCTTCATGTAGTTCTCATGAGGTCATATCTTGGCCAGGTGCAAGAAGGATATCAAGTCACTAAAAACATGACTAGGCCATATCAGTCAATAGAGGCTTAAGCAAGAAGGGATGCCATTATGGAGGTAAGATATGAATAAGATAAAGGGAAGAAGGTACTATATACAGTTTTCCTAGAATCAAAAGAAGATCCTCCATTCCAAGTTAAAAAATTCTATCAAACTCATACATCTCATTCCCAAACATCAATAATATATATTTAAGATCATGTAAAAATAAAAATACATTCAACTATTGTAAAAAACCTTAGAAGAAATAAGGAGGACTCCAGAATTAGGAGGAATTCAAGGCCTAAAATCTCTAATAGGTCCAAAAGAGATGAATCAAGGAGTCATAGAAGAAGAACTGGCCAACATCATTTTCCTACTCCTTCATCTTCTTCCTCACATTCATTAACAAATTCTGACAAGAGAGAAAAAAGTGTAAGGGATCATGATAAGGAAAGATGAAGAGATAATGAAGAGAAAGATGATCATGAAGAAAGAGAAAAAAATGATTAGACATGGAGGAAGAAAGCCTCATGAGTAATAGAGGGATCATCACTACAATAGAGCTTATGAACCTGAAGACTATGAAGAAACTATGTTAGCCACTTATATTATGATTAACATCAAGGGAATAGTGTACATTTCTACTAGGCACTTAAGAGACAGTTGCATCAAGTGACTTAACATGAACAATATTCTAAAATTTGAAGGTGGATATAATGCAGATTCACAACACCATCTCCAAGCTCTCCATGATGACTGTGCACTATAAAACATAGAAAATGATTGATAGAAACTAAAGATATTTCCTAGAACACTCATGAAGGAAGTAAAAAGCTAGTACATATCCTTAGAACCAGAATCAATTTGAAAATGAAGTACCATGATAGAAATTTTTAATGATAAGTATCCAACTTACTCCAAAATGTCAAATCTAAGAAAACAAATCCAAAGATGAAAACAAGGGACACATGAATACATTAACATAGCAATGGGTAGGTATTACTCATTATTACATAGATGCCCAGACCATATATTTTCTCAATGAGAATAACTATAACATATTATCAATGGGTTAAGGAAAAAAAAGAGAAATCCTTAGAGTATATGCCCAAGGTAGATTATCAAAAAGGACAACTCATCAAATCCAATAATTAATAAACTAGGTGGCGAAAGAAGAAGGGGAGCTACAAAAAGGGAATCAACTAAAGAATATAACAAAGATCTATCTATCAAAAAAAAGAGATGTGAGGATATGTGAAATACAAGAAGAAGAATATTAGAAGATGCAATCCATTGAAAGACTCTATCCATATATAAATTAGTAAATGATATTGCAACAAAGGTAGAGAAAATGTGGGATTTAGTGGATGAGAAATCTATTGTAGCACTTAAGATAGTAGAAGAAAGAACTGAATAATCCTTCAACAGAAATAAGGACATAAAGAAGAAAAAAGACAATGACAACTATAAGATTAAAGGAAAAGTTTCTATAGTAGAGGAAGTAATAGACTCAAGCTTAAAAGATAACACATGTTGCAAAGTGTGCCAATATGAACATCCTAAGGGATGTTGTCGTGTCATGGCCTACTTACAAGAGTCTAGGGAACATGTACTCAATTCAAAATTTGTTAAGAAACAAATGCCCACATGATTACCTTATCCACAAGGTAATTTTAGAAAACCTTACCAAAAATCATATTATAACTATAAGAACAATACGAGTGGCAGTGGCAATAACCATAGTCATAGGGAATGCTGCTGCTAAGGCACAATAGTATCCATATAGATAACTGAATCCTCATGAATACTATGTAAAAAGTCCTATCTCTCCCAGAAACACTTTTTTTTCATACTTTTTCTTCATACTATCCACATGAATATCAAAGTACCACAACCTCATGCATGTATTCTCATCCTTACATGTCCTAACTAACACCTTGTTTCTCTAATCAAGCTCCTAATCCATTACCACTAGTCTTGTCATTGGTAATACAAGGAGAACTGCCATCATAGTTGCAACAAAAATTTACTGCTAGGGTAGTTATATACAAAGAGAGGATCATACTAGCAACACTAAATGTCAATCTAAAAAATGTCTTTTCTTTAGGATAACTCTAGAAAAGGCTGGTAGAGTAGGAACTTTATTCAACCATGTTCCTCCTATAATAGGTCCTCCTACCACCACCATGCTTCCACAAAAACCAAATCATAATATTATAATTGTCATGCTAACTAATGCAGTATCAAATTGAATAAAAGCAGGAACTCCTCCTGAGAAAAGAATAGATCTTGGAAATCCTTTGATTTATTTGCAAATTATTGGAAACACACCATGTAAAGCTCTACTAGATTCTAGGTCAAGAGTGAATCTCATTTCTTAAGACATGTATAAGGCTTGGAATTTACCCCCATTAAAGATGTGCAACATAACATTAGAGCTTGTAGATCAGTTAGTCATTATTTCTTTGAGATAGATAGAAAATGTGGTGACGACTATCAATGGGTCATCTTATCCATAAGATTTTCTTGTAATTGATGTAAAGAATAATAATAGGAATTTTTGTATCATTATAGAGAGAGCATGACTTAGCACAATTGATGCTAAGCTAGGAATGAGAGACTTGCTTTTGGAAATCTAGAAGGAAGATGAGCATGGAGCCATATAGATGCAAAGAATTCCATGCATTACTTACAATGAAGAAGGATGTAGTTGTGGACTGAAAGTTCAAAATTTCAACATGATTCTTAAACAACCCATAATGAATTTGAAAGATAAGTTTGTATGAAAAAAGAAATAATGACCACTAAACCAAAAGGCATTGAGTGGTTAAGAAATGAAAACATAAAATTGTTCAAAACATGCATGGAAATATCTGAACCACTTATCAATTCCTATCCTAAGAAACTGACCCAATAGAAAACTAATAGAAGGATATCCTAAACCATGACCATACATCAACAATAAGTAGTAAACATAGAAACTCAAAACCTAAAATTAAGAATAAATAAGAAAACATATCTACAAGCTCTAAAATAGGAATATTATCTAGTCCAACAAGATATGTATCTCCAAATGATCAAAATTTGATTATCATCAATGTTACATGGGAAAATAAATGAAAACATAAATTATCAAGGATGATAGACAAGAAACTTAGAGTGTATGATCCTAGGGATATATGGTCCATTTGTAGAACCCTCCACCATGAGTTCAATTATGGGGGAGGAGCCCTATCTTGAATTAGAAATTGATAAGTGCATTCTAAATTTTTTATTTTATTTTTTGGTTTACAATTTTTACCACTTTTCTAAATTTTTGATATTTTCTACATTCTTTAATATCTTTTCTATTCTTCTATACTTTTTACATTTCTTATCATTTTTTATTCTTTAATATCTTTTAAATTATTTATAAGTTTTCTAGTATTACCTATTTCTCATTCTTCTATAATTTTACCATTTCTCATGCCCATTATTTTTTTGATTTTTCTGATAAAGTGTAAAGGAATAAACAAGATATAGTTGAAATAATGAGAGTTTCACCCTATGTTATTAAATCATTAAAGGATTGATTTTATATATAGTAAGACCACATGATCCATCCACTCATTTCCAATAATAGGAGGTTCTAACCATGGACATAATGACATTCTTTCATAATAAAACTAAAATAAACTTGTGATCATTACGCTTGAATGGAAAAGAGAACAACCAAGTGAAAATGAAAAGGATGTGACATAAAGGGAATTTGTGAATTCTTTAAGGCTATGACTATGAGTCCTATTACATTGTTAAGTTGTATTATTTACTTGAGTTTAAATAAAAAATGGAAGTGTGTTCTAAAATAAGTGCTACCTTACCATGTCACTAAAAAGACATGTTACCCATGCTTGAAGGTAGTCCTCTAGTAAGGTTGGCATAGTAATAATCTAATAAATACATATAATAAAAATTTCTAGGGGTTCCATTGAAAAGATATGTTACCCATGCTAGAAGGTAGGTGACTTTTTAGAAATTTCAAGGCTTATTGGAATCACATTGGTTATGGGGCTAGAAAGACATGTAACACATGCTTAAAGGCACTCATCTATCCAATGGCCAAGTCTCCTTTAAAATAAACTATGTAATAATAAAACTATGTCTTTGTAATTTATTGTCAAGAATAATATATTATTATAGTTGTGATAGTTGTATGGTTGTTATTTTTGGGATGATAAAATATGATGTAATTGGTAAGTAGTATGGACTTGGTTTGGATCTTGGACAGAAAGGCTAATGATAACTCTAACCATGCATTGAACATAGAATTCATTATGCTTATCATAAGACACCTTACATACCATCTCCTACAATCCTTGCTACTACCATTCCATCTCTGATGAATCATAGACTAGCTGCGTTGACTAGGATCCATCAACTAGGCCTCGTCAACTAGGCCCCATCGATGTATGATTTGATGCATTGACATGGCCCTGTTGATGTAGTGTCTATTTTTGCCTATAAATACATGCTCACATGCCATGTTTATGACATGTCTTGTCATAGTTGTAGTGGAGCTCTTGTAGTTTTGTCATTTGGAAGTTAGAATATTTTTCTAAGTGCCTACAATAGGAGTCAAGAGTGTACGAATCTTTATTTAAGCACTAATGTACCTAAGAAGAGCAGTGTGTGTAGTGCGAGCTTTTTGATAAACCTTGCGGTACTTAAAAATAGATTATTTATTTATTTATTTATGCATTTACTCTTTAATGCAATTTTCCTTAATGCTTTAAGTAATTAAATAATTAATTAGGCTAAACTAAGCTAAATTAAGCTAGATTAAGTAGTGATTAATTAGAAACATAAGTACAACCACTTCAAGCATATGCTTGACACTTGGTAATCCCAATAACACTTAACGTTTGGTAACCCAATAGTGCTAAATGTGTTCAAGATGTGTACAACAAGTGGGAATGGATGCTTATGTTAGGATTACTAGGTGTAGTTAGTTAGATTAAATTACCATTTAAATTACTTCATTCCTTTCATCATTTCTTTTAAGCACCTAAAACATAAAACATAAAAATAATAAAAATCATATGCCTCAATTACACTTAACCACACCCTTGCATATCACAAGTGTAATTGGGAAGACAACGAATGCCTTTTAGGGCAAGTTCACTTTCTAAAAGCTAGTACTGAAAGACAAGGGGTCCATGGAATTTGACCAGATCGTGCATGAATGCTTAGTGATTTGTATTGTTGAGTGTAGGGGTATTCACCACTCATCATTAGTGTCATTGCCAAGGACTTCTTTTTTTTTGAAACATTTGCTATCTAGGCATAGTAAAAATCATTAACATTGTTGGACAAACCCTAAGGTAAAAATCATTTTCAAAATAAATATAATAATTTAACCACACTGATATCTTATTTTAATTGAAAATTGTCTTCTTCTCATGAGCACAATGATACTAAACTACCAGTGCTTTAAGAATGTAGGGTGGTATATACTCATCTAGATGAGTATGTGTTTGACTTCACCTTTGATGAGCAGCGAGGTATCCCTACGCTCAACCATACGAATTACAAGTGTTCACGCATGATTCAATCAAATTCCATGGATGAGACTAGTTGTGGTATCTAGATCATTATGCTCTAATTGTAGTTCACTGTCTTCCCACTTAGACTAGTGATAGCTTTGTCATGTATGGTTTAGTCCAAAGTAAGGCATATGATGTTGTCTAATTCTATGCTACTCCTAATGGTGACAAAGAGATGAATTAATTAAGCTATTGAACAATGGAGTGTAAAATATAAGCTAGCCTATGTGTGATAAGTATCTACTCTTAATCATTCATACATGCCTTGGACTTCATGAGACTAATGCTAGGATTTCCAAGTGTATGTCACTGGGTGTGCTAAACGATACACTGCTGGATTACCAAGTGCTTACACTTAAGTGCTCGTGACTAAGGTTTACACATTTCACTTAATAATAGGAATAGTAAATAGAAATAAATGGAAATTTTAACTAAAGAAAATAGTAAATAATTAATCATTAAATAAATAATTAAAGCAATAATAAATCTAAGTGAATGCAACAATGATGGCAGTAATCTGAATCTTTATTTCTAGTCATGTAACATGTCCAAGTATGTTACACTTGAATAAAGGTGTTGTATGATTACAAACATCACACTATGGGCATGCACTTGGAATAACAAGACTCTAAGAAAGACTATCAAAAACTAAGAACTAAAACTAAAACTCTATTACCTATCTCTTCTTTTTCAACCATGCACCCAAGTGCTATATTTATAGACTAGCCCAAAAGAGATGACATCGGATATCTAACATCACTTCTTGGCTCTGACATTAGGTATCCAATATCAGGGCTCCAACATCAGGTACTTGATATAAGAGTCAATAGATTCATGACTCATCATACCCCCACTACTAAATGAAACTCATCCTTGAGTTAAACAAAATGAGGAACAAGTCCTTTACAAAATATTTGGAAGGTATGGAATTATTGATTAACACAAACAACAAACAAGAAAAACAATTGACTCTTACATGCCGTAGTGGTGTTTCACAAAAATTAGAACACAATATTATAAGATGCAAAATTAGAGGTGGTGGCTCCTCCATTGGTTGCTTCTCTTTGTCACCAAGCTTGGGAAATTTTGAATGATTAAGCAATGCCTACAACTTTTCCTCTTTTATTCTTGGATCATGTGCCATCTAGGCTACTAAGCTGATGTGTGCTAGTGCTGTCCCAAAGACATGGTAGCTACGAAAATATTTGATTGGCCTTCACGTACCAAGCTGAAAACTATCATCATTTTTCCTTAAAGGCCCTAGCTTTTTCTATTAATTCTTGATAATTTGTTAATCTCTTAGCTAGGTTTGAGGTGACATCCTTCTATCCCTGGTAGTTGGCTTTAACCACCTCCAATTTCAAGTTTGCCACTACAATGTGTCTTTCCAATCTGCAAACTCCTTTTCATACAATGCATAAGTGATCGCTACCTAATTCTCTAGTTCATTCCAAGGTTGACCTACTATTAACATGACAAGGTTTACATATCTGAGGTTAGCCAATGCCATGTATTCTTTCAAATCTTCGATCTATAGGTCTTTATTCTTTACTTTCACCTGGTAGACCAAGGCATAGCTATCCAAAATTGGCTACCACTTAAGATTTTGTGCTGACAAGGATCTAATGTGGGCTTTAGCCATCTATATCTCTTTTTCATTTATTTTTTATACATGCCTACTTGGTCGCAGAAATTTCCTTCATCTTTTCATGCTTCTTGGTGTCATTCTACCATGCACTGATTTCTATTGCTCATGTTTGTTGAATTGCATGAACCTTCTTCATTGAGAGGGTTCTATTTTCTTTGGTGAATCTATTGATGTCCTAGTTGACCCTCACTAGTTTTTCTCTTAACTAGTGGATGCTCTCCTCAAGGACGTTCTTTTGCTTTTTGACTATGGTCAACCTTGAATTCTTAGCGATGAGTTGCTTGATTTCTTCTTGTGTGGCAGTTAATGCCTTTTTGTACATGCAAGATTATGCATCAGTAGCAGAGGCATTCCAAACTACCTTCTCTTTTTCTTATTCTGTAGCTACTCTTTCCTTGGTTAGCTTTGCCAACTACTCCATCTAAAATTGTTCTAACTAGTCAGGAGCAACAAAATGGGCAAGATCCCATTGTTCAGCTCTCAAGGAAACCAACTCTTGTTGTAGTCTTTGTACTTTTACTTCTACATGTTCTGCCTTGACTTTAACCATGAACAACTTTCCTTTAGTGGAAATGAGGTCTAACTATGCTATAGTGACATCATTAGAGATGTTAAACAAGGTACTCATCACTTGCCCCATCTATAGCATTCGATCCAATACATCCTCATGCACCGTAGGAGTCATTGAAGTCCCAGCTAGCATCTACGAATCTCTAGTCCTAGTAAGATCTATTAGGGGTACAACAAGCATGTTGAATGATTCTTTAATATGATACATAATTACTTCTACTATGCCTACTATATCCTAATGTTTCATTACCATAACTGTGGCACCTTCTATAGTTTCAAGCATCACTTGGAAGGATGTGGCATTTCTAGAGATTTGCCTGAACCATTGGGATCCTCCTCTTGATTATAATGAGACCTGCCCCCTTGTTGGATTAGTTGAAATAGTGAGATGTACAACATCATCAATCACTCTAAATATATTGGACTCATCCTTGCTTCCCTAATTAATAGCTTCAACGATCTTTTGTAATTGGCTTATTGAGGGCCTATAATCTTAAGGAGGCAATGGTGGTGGAGCTTGTGTCTCTAGGTGCTATTCAAGCTCACATTATGTTTTTTCTTCTGGCTCTACCTCCTTCTCCTATTCTTTCTCTTCACCAAGATCTTTTCTTAGTGTTGCAAGTTTAAGAAGTTCAGTGAAGGAGGTGTTCTGAGCCTTCCTAGGGATATCATTCATATATCCTAGAATTCTAGTGCATTTTCATAGTTTCTTGATTAGGCAAGGGAATGGGGATGTTGGTTTTCCTACCTTTTTCTCTTTGAAATTTCATTGAATTTCTGTGAAGTAGAATTAGGGAAGATTGGACACAAATTTACCTGTTAAGATAGCACTTTCCCTAGCTGTATATGTTGAAATTTGGTTGCGCCCTTTGGTGGAAAATAGTTGGTATGTACCGATCTTGAAGTATGTCTTCTCTTCCAGAGTTAGTTCATTATATGCTTTATCTTCTTTGCTGTATGTCCATTTTGTAATGACGGAAAACGTCGGCAGCTGGAAATACCGACTGAAATTCCGTGTACACAGCTTTAACCACGGATCCGCGCGAGGGCTAAGCTGGAAAAACGAATCCGCGGTGCCCTGAACGGTCTTGTCGATCAGACAGGGACTTACGGGTCAGTAAAAGCGATGACGATTACGGATTTTTGTGTGACGTGATTTGTTGCGAGAGATCGTAAAACGGGGAGACAACGACGTAAATAAATCGCTACAAAGATAACGCTAAAACACCAGAAAGATGTCAGTCGGGAGAGAGAAAACAAGTGGATTTTGCAAAGATCAAAGATCTATGTTTCAATGCTGGACCGGATGTATGCTTCCGTGTATATTACGTTACAATGGGAGAAAACCCCCAACAACTAGATACAAAATGAGCACAAAACAACAAGAAAAATGTCTGGACAGAAATCTGATCTACCTTATAGGCCCAAAGCTTAGGTGCAGGAATGGTCAAGCTCTGAAGTCCGTCGATCTTTTAAATGACAGAACCTGTTAACTGGGCGAGACGACTCTACAATTTCTGCTCTGCTTCTTTGCTTCAGGTAGATCTGTTGTTGGGACTCAGGTATGCTGCGTTCTGTTTCTGCTAAAAGATAATGTTTGCAACGATTACCAAGAGGTTGCTCTTGTTTCTCTGTTCAAGGTGATAAGTGTTCCCTTGCTCAGAAAATGCTCTTGTCCTCTTGATCTGCTGCCAACAAAAGCGATCAAATGCTCTGGTGCTCTGGTTTGTTTTTTTGTCAAGTGGCCAACCCTCTCCCAAAAAATTCCTCCCCCCTCTTTGTATACTTATCAGCCGGAGTATTTATAGGCTGCGACATGCGTAACCCTAATGATGTGGGCCCGAATGTCGCGGATCCTGTTGACGCGATTCTTTTAAGTCGGACTGCGACTACGCACAACACACTCTTTTGCGTGCTGTGCGTGTAAAGATCAGGCCCATGATAGGTGTGTCTCAGCTGCGTTTGCGCTCATTCGCTTTGTGTTGCGTGTGTGAGTGCATTGACGTAGAAACAATGAGTTCAAGATCGTTTTACGCTCACCACGCAGCTGTGCGTGGCAAAGCGTAAATGTAATCGTACGCTCACTACG
>MNCI01020931.1:92616-196907 GCA_015680685.1 Gnetum montanum | reverse complement strand
TGCGTGGCAAAGCGTAAATGTAATCGTACGCTCACTACGCAACCGTGCGTGGTGAAGCGTAAACAAAGTACAACTTACGTTCATCACATAACTGCGCGTGATAAAGCGTAAATAATGCATAACTTACGCTTATCACGCAACGGAGCGTGGTGGAGCGTAAGGAGCGTGCAACTTGAATCATGACCCACGCACTGGTACGCACCGCCGCATAACGAGCGTAAAGGCCACTTATGTATGCGCCGCAAGAAAAAGTGCCAACCCGTCGTGCCTCTCTGGATTTTGCCTTCAACTATTTTGGAGCTTATTACGCTCATCACGCTGCCGTGCGTAATGGAGCGTAAACTTGTCCTTAGACAAAATTTGCCTTTAACTGTCCCTGAACTCATTACGCTCATCACGCTACCGTGCGTGATAGAGCGTAAACTTGTCCTTTGAACAAATTCGCCTTTAACTATCTCTGAACTTATTATGCTCATCACGCTGCCGTGCGCGATAGAGCGTAAACTTGCCCTTAGACAAATTCGAGGCGCGTTCTCGCTCAAATTACAAATCTTCGCCTGAGGCCGATCCATAATTTTCACGGTGTTTCACATTTAACCATAGTTTTTTAGTATTGGGGTTAGATTTGATGGATAGATGAGCTACTTAGCCCATTTGTTCAGCAAATTTAGAGCTACTATAATGTCTTGACTAAAAAAGAAACATTAACTCCACAAACATTGATGGTGAGGCCCTCATCTTTGTTGTGCCATCATTGATGAGTCTTACCAAGGTACCATTTACCACTGCCTAAAAGAATGGTTCACAAGGGTGACACCTTAAGTTATGTCCAAACTACTTTTGAAGCAAACTCCATAAATGGATTGAAATTCATTTACACTATGATTGAGGTCAATGTGAACTTTTCTTGAATGGTAGCGAGGCAATTAGGGAGCAATGTGAGATGTTGTCCCAGCATGGGAGCCTATGAATCTACAACCTCCCCTTAGACTGATTGTCCAGTAACAAGAGCCTCTTGGTAAATGCTAAAAGATTAGGCTTCCTATTCTTGATGTTTTACATGTTTTCCTTGTTGACCTCAGCCACCTCATGGATGCTTAACTACTCTTTGCAAAGGTTCATCTTGTGCATCTCTTTTTGGGGCCATCTACAATCAAGCAAAGATCAAATGCTACTAAGGTTGCATTTTTTATCATTAATTAGTTGATACCTTACTCATTACCTTTGTTCATTAAGTTCTTAGTTCATATGACTACAGAGTTAGAACATTTTTCAAGAAAAATCCCCAAAAAGTATTTATCCCTTACATAACCTTACACAGTTGGTTCCTTTTTCCTTATATGTGGCTTGTTATGATGGTCGTGGTCCCTTGGGTGGAAAAATTAATGTTTCTAGCATTAATACAATTGATTATTCATGATAACATCTAAATTTTTTAACAATCTTACCCTTATAATACTCTCTAGGTGATAGAAAATGTTAGCAATTTAGCACAAGTTTCACATGCAAGCACCCCCCATGACTAGCTTGAACACTTTGGGTTCAAGTAGGTTCAAATGGCATATAAATCAGAGTGGTAGAAAGACAAATATCATAAGTGGAAAGTGGATGCATAGAGCTCTTAAGTCATGAGAGAAAATTTGAACAACTCCCCTAGCTGAAAATGATGAAAATGAAGTTTGGACACTATAGGGATCATATATATAGTTTTTATGTGACTCGACATTAGGTATGTGATGTCATGTCAGACCCAATGTTGGGTAGTCAATGTTGGGGTCCATGAATATTCACCGAATGGGGTAGCTAAGCATGAAAATTGAAGCTCTATGATTGGTTGAAAGGTTTGAGGTTAGGTCCATAGTTATGGGTAAGTGAAAAATTAGTTTGAAGCACTGAAAGTGTGATGGGTCATCAATGTGAAAAGCACTCAAATGAGCAAGAAAAAGGGCCTTGAAATCAAGATTTTGGATGGATCAATTACAAGATAAGGGAAATTACAAAATATAACAATTGAGTGCTTGGGAGGTGAAGAATGATGTGGTTGTGTTAAAAAAGTATAAGTCACAAAATTTACACAAGTGGATCCTCCCCAAAGTAGGCTTTAGCCGATGATGCCCTTGTGTAATCACACCTAAGATTTTTCATAGGCACTAAAAGGGTTGAATGCAACGCATACCTATGAAACAAAACATACATGTTAAAACCACCAATTTAAGATAATAATTCTATGTTACATAAAACCACAAGTTATGATCACCTAGACAAAGAGATGAGATGGACTGTAAAAAGGATTGCAGAAATTAGGATATGAGGTGTCTTGCAATGAAACCTTGTGTGTTATTAATGGTTAAATAATCATGAGTTCTTATTTCCAAGATTTAAACCTAGTCCAAACCACAGTGTAGTGACATCACATTGGTAGACAACCATAAGAGTATCATAGTTGCAAGAAGTAACATGACTTTGTGTTTTTTCCAAGGGAGGAGCTGATTTATGGCACACATGTTTTTTTTTTGAGTTCTAAGAAGCCACCAACCTTTAGGCATGGGTGCATGTCTTTCCACTAGAACATGTAGAAGTCTATTCAATGCTGTTTTAGGTTACTCTTACTCCAATTTTTCATTATATCTACAAGGATATGGTTACAACCTTAGCAACATGATAGAACATACAAAAGTGTCCACAGAGAATCCACAAATCCCCTTGATGTCACACCGTTTACATTCCACATTAGTTCTATACTCTTCTACCTAGACACAATGATTATGAAGTTATTTTTACTCTCATGGTGAAAAATAATTTCATTATGACCAGAGTAAGAACCTCTTATTAATGGAATGGGTGGATGGATGTTGTGGTCTCAATGTCTAAATAATTAGTCTTTTATGACTTGACAACATAGAGAAAACCTCATCTGAATGGACTGTATGATTTTTTTATTCACAAGTGAGATTACATGACAAGGAAAATGAAAATAACAACTAGAAACAATTGGAAGAAATAGGAAAATGTCAGTAAATTATAAAAAAAAAGATGAAAACCACTTAAGAATCCTAAAGATTAAAATGAGGGGTGGGGGGGGGGGGGGGGGGGGGGGGGGGTGACCTCCATGACTAAACATTTGGCCATGACAAGGGTTAATAAGTGGATACATAGGATCCATGCATGTATGAAACATTGGTAACCATTCATGCCCTAGCCACTGAGCGTCTGTTGGTGGTGCAATGGCTAGGTAGAAAAATTGTTGATCACACATTTGATTGTTAAATCTATGGTGGGTCAGGGTCTAAGGTGTGTTAATGTTATGGATGTTTGGTCCATGATTGCATCCTTGATCATGATATAGTATGCATGGATTTGCTTGTCTCCCCAAATTGTTAGATTCATTTTTTGTGTTTAGGATTTGAGTGATGACGGATGGTGGCCCTTGTGTATGATAAGAGGATGTTGGTTGTGATAAGGAAGGCGGTGCATTGGATTAGCATTGTGCTGGCTCAGATGATGTGGTGGATCCATATATGGTTTGCTTCAATTTATGACATTTTCTTCAAAAGGGATGTTTTCTATGTTGTAGGTGAGATCCACTAGTATCAACATGTCTCTGCACATTTGTAACACAAGTGGCATTCGTTTGTTGGTATTGTGGTGCTAAACCTTCTTATGTCATTGGTGGTGGCACATAATGAGGTGGAGTATGAGAATATCAAGGGTAGGATGGATGGTAAGAGGCATGAGGTGGTGATCCTTTAGGGGATTTCATGGGTTGATGGTACTCGAGAGAGTGGTAGTGGTAATTTGAAGTAAAGGATGTAAAACTAGTTGGAGAAATAGGGTGTTGAACATAATAGCTGTGTTGCTTCAACATATAGGAAGGATAGGATAGATTTGGTGGTGGCTCCCCCATGACTATGGTTGATGACCATGTTGAGGCTAGTAATAAGCCCCCCTAGGATGGAACAATCAGTTGTGGAACTATCTATAATTACCTCATGGGAGAAGAAATCTCCTAGACATGTGCTTTTTCACAAACTTTAGATTTAAGGAACTTGCCCAATACTCTTGTAGATGCAACAAGACTAGGAAATGGTCCTTCAAATGGTCATATACACAAATTTCACATCCATTATCTATGTCTATGGTTGAGTCTATAGCCTCACTTCCTTCAGTTATTTTTCTTGTTTGCTGAAAAGTGTTCCTAGCTATTTCTTGGTTTTGTATCCTTTGTTTATTTTGATCACCTGGCTTATTTTGCATGATCCTCTCCTTGACCTTCTCAATGAGATTTGTAATGTTTTCATATATCCATTTGGACATCCTATTAAACTTTGCTTCAAGTTCATCAATAGACTTCTATATCGACAAGGTTTGTTGTGGAATCATCCTATTAAGAGTGGTTTCATTCTCCTTATCATAGATCTGAACCTTCTTCTATTGAAGAGTTAGGTCCCATTGATATTTCTTGACATTCTCCCATTTGCATATCTCTCCTTCTTCTTTTGCTACATGCTTGATTAACTCTCAGATATGATGAGCTTAGAGCTTGTATAATCGCCCTGGGGTATACATCCCAAGGGTCTCCTTTGTTTCATTATGAAGCCTATCTATGATGTAGAGAAGTTACCTTTCCTTGAAGAAATCATGGCCTGGGCATCTATTTAGTAAGACATAATATCTATCGAAGGCCATGTCCAAAGGTTCATGTTGTTCTTACTTCCACTCTTGGATCTGTCTCCTCAAATTGGACACTCTCACATAGGTTTGGTATTTCTCATTGAATAGTTCCAACATTGCTAACAACAGTAAGATTAAATTCAGTCTCAACGATTGATAGCATACTTCGGCTCTATCAATTAGTGTCCTAGGAAAGAGCTTAAGATTTTTCCATCTATTTTCAATGTTATAGTAGACATAGGCATATTGGAATACTTGAAAATGATGTTGTGGATCTAAATCATAGCCTCCTGCAAATTTAGGAATATTATTCATATTAAGTCTGGTTAGGCGACTCTCTTTATGATGCTTGTGAGATATCTTAACTGCCTTTGTTATTTTCATCATGCTCTTGGTGGCCAAGAAGGGACAAGTTGTGATGTAAATTTCTATTTGGTTTATGGTGATGATTGGAATTTTGTTCATGTTGATGACCTTGAGTGTGTTTGTGGGTTTGATTTTTACTTTTATTCTGACCCTTTAGTGGAACTTTATTCTTATACCTACATTCATCTTTGTCAGAACTAGACATTGAAGGAGGAGAGGAAGATGAAGATCTAGAAGAATTTCCATGGCTGCTATGGTGCTCCCCAAGGTCCCTTAATCTATCATTTCTTAGTTTTGGGGAGGTCTTAGGCCTTGAGGACTCCCCTAGTTTAGGACTTATGTCATCTCCTTCAAGATTGTTTATCTTAGGTGAATGTAGTCTTTGGGTGTTGTCAGGGTGGTCATGAACATAAGAAACTCCTACATAAGGTTGGTCACTCCAGTTTTCCTCACTATATATCTTATTACTTCTCCAATGAATGTTTTCATTATGTAGTGCATTGTCACTTCCTTGTGAGAGAGACATTGTCAGTGGTTTATGGTGTGTATGTTTTAAGTTTTCTGAAAGATATATCATTAATGCATTTACAATGATCATGTATGATATAACTAATCTAGATAACTAGCATCATCCTTGGCAAAGATGCAAATGATGAGTAGAAAGGTACCCCTATGCTCAACCATATGAATCACAAGTGTTCATGCATGATCGGATCAAATTCCATGGATGGGACTAGTTGTGGTATCTAGATCGTTATGCTTTGATCGCAGTTTGCTGTCTTCCCACTTGGACTACTGGTAGCTCTGTCACATATGGTTTAGTCCAAAGTGAGGCATATGATGTTATCTAATTCTATGCTACTCCTAATGGTGATAAATAGATGATTTAATTAAGCTACTGAATAATGAAGAGTAAAATCTAAGCTAGCCTACGTGTGATGAGTATCTACTCTTAATCATCTGTACATGCCTTGGACTTCATGAGACTACTTTTGGGATTTCCAAGCATATGTCATTGGGTGTGCCAAATGATACACTGTTGGATTATTAAGTGCTTACACTTAAGTGTTGGTGACTAAGGCATACACATTGCGCTTAATGATAGGAATAGTAAATAGCAATAAATGGAAATGTTAACTAAAGGAAATAGTAAATAATTAATCATTAAATAAATAATTAGAGTAATAATAACTCAAAGTGAATGTGGCAATGATGGAAGTAATCTCGATCACACTTGAATTAGTCATGTAACGTGTCCAAGTACATCACACTTGAACAAAGATGTCATACGATTACAAACATCACACTACGAGCATGCACTAGGAATAACAGGACTCTAAGAAAGACTATCAAAAGTTGAGAACTAAAACAAAAACTCTATTACCTATGTCTTCTTTTTCAACCATGCACCTAAGTGTTGTATTTATAGGCTAGCCTAGAAGAGATGACATCAAATATCCAACATCGCTTCTTGGCTTTGACATCAAGTATCCAATATTGGGGCTCAAACATCAGGTACCTAATATCAAAGTTGAAAGATTCATGACTCATCAACCTTCATCTACATCAAGATGAACAACTGTGGTGGCAAGATATGGAGGGCAACATTGTAATTCCTCTCAATCGATCTATGCGTAGGATGTTGCTCCAAACTCTTAGGAGGTTAGACATCCAAGATCTTCAAGAAGGGTACATTATACATGACCATGAAAATCAGGACTACCATCCCACTAAAGCACAACACAAGAGATATTGACACCAGGAGAAGACCCATGAGGCGTTGAAGGAGAGATGGTTCACCAACCCCTTGTTCCTACTCAACCAACACAAAAATGAGGATCATTCCTCTAAGGGTACTTAACATGAAGATTCTCCATCCCTTAATATTGGTGATGGGGGCTTGAACTTGAATTTGTAGTCCACTATCAACAATCTAAGTTCAAGAAAAAGTGGGAGTCAAAGTAGGAGCTCAAGAAAGCATTAAGATGATAAGAAAGTTGATAAACATGGCTGTGATAGGTGTAGAGGAGGTGGTAGACATCATGATTGTGGTGGTACTTCTTCCTCTTCATCTGCATCTTTTTCTTCTTCATCTAGTTTTGACAAACACCATAGAAAGGACAACCATGATGAAGGTGAATAGAAGGATAATAATGATCATCATGCCTACCATGAACAAAGAGGTAACAAAGAAAATTATAGGCATCATCAAAATAATGATGATGATGAGCCTTTTTTGGCAACTTAGAGTATGTTGAATATCACAAAGATAGTAAAAATTCCAACTAAGCATGTGAAAGATAGTTGAATCAAGTGACTTGACATAAATAATATCCTTAGATTTAAGGGGGGATATAACTATAATTTCCAAATACATCTTCAAGCCTTTCATGATGCCTGTGCATTACAAAATATTGAAAATGATTGGTAGAAATTAAAGATATTTTCTAGGATGCTTATCAAGAAATAAAAAGCTGATATTGATCCTTAGAACTAGAATCCATCCATAGGTGGAGTACAATGCTAGAGCTATTCAATGATAAATACGAGATGTACTTCTAAGTGTCTAATATGAGAAGGTAGATCCAAGGATGGAAGCAAGGAACACATGAACCCTTGGATGCTACCATGGGTAAATACTATTCTCTCATACACCAATGCTTTGGCCATGGTTATTCTTAGTGAGAACAACTTCACCACATCATAGATGAATTTAGATAAAGAACAAGAACTCTTAGGGTTTATGCCCAAGGAATACTATTAGAACTTATATCCCATCAAATCCAAAGGTTTATAGAGCAAGTAGAAAAAGAAGAAGTAGAGTTGAGGAAATGAAAAAGTAATGAGGAATATAATAGGGATCCTTCCATTAGAAAAAGGGAGGTTCAATTTTGCGATAATGAGGAGTCACCACTTGATCAGGTGGTGTAGAAAAAAACTTTGGCATTACAAAAATCTATTTTTGATATATCAGCCAAGGTTGATAAACTATGGGACTCTTTGGATGAAAAATTCTAAATTGTTTTAAAAATCACAGAAGAATAAAGAAAGTAGAGTAGTGATCATGACTATAGGAGGTGGAAAGAAGTTGAATGTGGCCACTAAAAGGGTAAAGGCAAGGCTACAATAGTAGAAGAGGTTGTGAAGTTAGAATTATATGACAATGGTGGGTGTAACATCTACCAATACAAACATCCTAAAGGATGTTGTCCTACCACTCACACTTGCAAAAGTTTAGGGTGTACATGCTAAATCCTAGATTGGCAAGAAGGCAAGCACCTAGAAGATAGCCTTATCCTCAAGGCAATCCAAGGTAATTCCACTAGCAATAATAATATTATTATCTAAGTGGAGCTCCACCATAGTCATATGAGAAATACCAATAGTGGCAACACCCACAGTCATGGGGGATGCCACCTCCAAGGTAGTAGTACCCTTATAGGTAACCAAATCCATATGGATATTATGTTCAATAACCAATGTCTATGCATGAATCTTCTAGTCATGCTTCTTTTTAGCATCACTACTACCCTCCAAAGTATTATAGAACTCATTCTACATCTACTAGAGGGAAAATCCCATATCCCTATAACCCTTCTCATCCTTCAACACATGCTCCTTCACTCTCAACCCAATTACCACCTACTCCATCCATGCAAGGTGAGCTTCTAGTCCAACCACAACAATGTAATGCTACTAGAGTTGTTAATGTATAGTTGGCTCCTTAGCTGAGTGGTTTGAAACTAGGATCCTGTAAAAGATCATTCTTTCAAACCAATAGCCCTACTAAACCCTTACATACTTATGTAGCTAGTCATCCTATATCTCCTTCATCCTCTGTATCTATTCCTTTTTAGATCCCTTCAAACCAAATGCCTACTAAGATTCACATAGTTATGTTAACCCATGTTGAATCTGATTAGATAAAGGTTGGCAATCTTGCTAGGAAAAGAGTTGATCCTAGAAGTCCTTTCATCTATGTGTAGATTGTTGAGAATGAGCCATGCAAAGCTCTCCTTAACTTAGGTTTTGGAGTTAATCTAATTTATCATAAATGTACAATGCCTAGCAAGAAGAGCAACATCTATTTAGAATTGGTAGATTAGTCCATCACTATTCCATTAGGACTGGTAAAAGATATTATGACCAATGTTTATGGGTGGTCGTATCTTGTTGATTTCCTAGTAATCAAAGTTGACAATTACAAGGGGGACTTGCAAATCATTATGAGAAGGGTTTGGTTGAGCATTATTGATGCAAATGGACATCAAAGATCTTTCCTTGGAAATTTCCAAGGAAAATGCATTTGGAAAGATTGAGAAGAAGCGAGTTCCATCCATCACATACAATGATATAGAGTGCAATTGCATGCAGAAACTTTGGTCCATAAAAAGAGCATCCATTTCTACATGCAAGCAATGTGAAAACAAGGCAAATATTTAAAGGTGCATGTATGCATAAGCCACAAAATAGGAGGGCACCTAGTGACTAATAGTTAATCTTGGAAGCAACACACTTTACATGGAACCTACTAAAAGTCTAACATGTGGCTATATTAAAAGCATGGATGAACTAGAGCAAGTTCATCACCAACTCTCTAATGATGCAAATGATGATACTAATTGGGAGAGTTCGAAATCTGTGAAAATTTTAAACAAGAGCCCTTAAAGTTGAAAACTCTACCTAGCAGCATAGAGTATGCATTTTTGAAAAATGGCAAGCTAGTAATCATCAATGCTAATTTTGCTCCTAAATATAAATAAATGCTATTGAAGATGGTTAAAAATAGCCAATAACGTTTGCTTGGTCTTATTATGAAATCACAAGCATTGATCCTAGCATATGCTAGCATTGTATCTACATTGATCTAGCCATGAAGCTAAAGAGGCCACCACAATGGTGGTTGAACCCTAAATTGAATTAGATCATCAAAGAGGGAATCAAACAACTCGTCAAGGAAAGGTTTATCTATCCCATTGCAAATAGTGAGTGGGTTAGTCCACTCATAATTGTGCCAAAGAAATGTGATAAGTAGCATATCTACATTGACTTTCAACTGTTGAATATGGAAACATTCAAAGATCACTTTCCATTACCATTTGTGGATCAAGTGTTGGATACTATTTCTAGGCATTTGTATTATAGCTTCCTAGATGGTTATAATGGCTATAACCAAATCTAAATCGTGCTAAAGCATCAAGACAAAATAACATTCATGAGCCCCTAGGAGACTTTTTCATATCGAAAGATGCCTTTTGATTTTTGTAATGCTCCTGCAACATTCCAATGCTTGGTCTTGAGAATTTTTCAACAAAAAATTAGTTGGGATGGAAGTCTTCATGAATGACTTCACCACCTATGCCACCACATTTGAGCAAGCCTTGCACCATCTTGAGAAAGTTCTTAAAAGGTGCATGGAGATGAATCTTTGGTTTATTTAGTAGAAGAGCCATCTAATGATCTAGGAGGGCATTGTATTCCAACATAGAATTTCTCAGGCAAGGATTGTGATGGACCCTAAAAAGATAAGAATCATCCAAGGAACAACCCACCAACCAGAAACCATCAAAGATGTCTGGTCATTCCTTAGACATACTAGCTACTACTAGCATTTTATAGAGAATTTCTCTAAGATTGCAAAACCTTTGCTCGAGCTTACAAATAAAGATGCTCCATTCATTTGGATCAAGGAATGCAAAAATGTAGTCTAGAGCCTCAAGTAGAAGCTCGTAGAGACTCCAATTCTATGAGCACTTGACTAGTCCATACCATTTCATTTCATATAATAATAGATACATTAAATTTTGTCTTGGGAGCCATGATTATGTAGTTGTATGACAAGAAACGTCCATATTACATCCACTACACAATTCGAAGCATTGTGGGTGCACAGTTGAATTACACCATAATGGAGAATAACTAATGGTAGTGGTGTATGTTGTAGAGAAGTTCAAGCACTATGTGCTTGGATACAAAGTGTTTCTAAACATTGATCATAGTGCAATTCACTTTCTAATGAATAAACTAATGGTGAGCCCCTATGTCATATGATGATTAGTGATCTTATAGGAGTTCGATCTTAGAATGGTAGATCGAAAGGGACCTAAGAATGTGATCGCTAATCACTTGTCTCAGTTACAATGGGATAACAAGGAGAAGAGCCTGCTCTCTGATCAATTTCTTGATAAAATCCTCTTTACAGATGCAATAAATGACTATACATCATCTACTACTACATGGGTAGAACCATCACCATTGATTACTGCACAAAATGGGTAGAAGTAGCAGCCATTATTGACTATACATCATCTACTACTACATGGTTTGTACAAAAAAATGTTGTAAATAGGTTTGGGATGCCATGTGCATTGATTTCTAACAATGGAACCCATTTCATAGGTACCACTTTTTGTAAGCTCATGCAATGCTTGGGGGTTGAACATAAATTAATAACACCCTATTACTCCTAAGCCAATGATCAAGCAGATGTTACTAATAGGGAGATTACAAAGATCTTAATGAGAACTATTAGCAAATATATGAGGGACTAGAGAATAAGACTTAATGATGCCCTCTAGGCCTACCACTCAACATGGAAACTCCCTATAGGTTACTCTCTCTATGAGCTGATGTATGAGAAATTGCCAACTCTTCCTATTCAATTCAAGCTCTATACACTTTCAACAACCTATGACCTTAACCTTAACTTAAGTCTAGCATAAAAAGAAAGATTAATGAATCTCAACCTACTAGATGAAAACCGATTGGTGGCCCTATCATCTAACAAGTTGCACAAGGCATTTAACGAAAAATGCCATGACCTTAGAATTAGGAAAGTTAAAATTTAACCACGAGATAAGGTCCTCTTCTGGAACCCCAAACAGGTGCCACAACAAACCAAGTTTCAAACACTATGGGAAGGCCCTTATATTATTTTCAAAACCTTTTCTTCTAGGCTCATGTTGATCTACAAACCTAAGAGCCCAAACAAGAAGTAGCTAGTCAACATGCAACAAGTTAAACCTTTTCATGAATCCAAGCAAGCCAATGGAAGCAATGCCTTAATGAATGGATAACCACACTCAATTTTTCAGATCTCCTCCTTAAAAATTAGTTGTGGATGAGATGGCCATTCATGCTAATTATTATAGTGGCTTCTTAGTTTTTCATCTTTTTGTTTTACACATTTTTTGTTTTACACTTTGTTATTTTTCCAAATTTTTGTTTTAAAACATCATTAGTATGTTTTATCTTTCTTGAATATTTTACAATTTATTTTATATTATTCCTTTATTTTGGTATGAATTTTCCTTATTTTTAAATAAAATTGCTTTATTGCCAACATAACACAGTGATGCTATAACTAGTTACTAATGGTAGTTTGTACTTAATGTTTTTTTATTGCTAATGTCTAGTTTCTATTTTTGAATTTTGATGACTAATAATTAAGATTGGTTTCTTTTTCATGAAATAGGTAGTGAGTCCACATCATCCACCCATCCACAAACTCTATGGTTTTCCTTGCTTGGGAATATGAGGCTACTTTTTTATTAATAAAACTTTAATGAACATCTGACCTTGGTAGTTTCCAAGCTTGGAAAAGATTCAAAGGTTTGAAAAGGGTGTGGATTCAATGGGATTCAATACTCTGTGTACCTCTCTATTGCTTGAGTGCATGTGTGTTTTCATGGATTTCTTACCATTTTGTGTCAACTAACAACAAGAAGTTGAATAAGTTTTTGCATGGTGTGGTTCTAATTCAAAAATTTTAATAATAATAATATGATGATGAAAATTCAAAGCACACCCCTTAGACAACATAAATAGGGTACAAGCATGGGTTATGAGACTAGTAAGACATGTTACCCATGCTTGAAGATGCCCTCTAACTAAGGCTCATTCTCACTTCATGATTCTCTTTTCTTTTCAAATAAGGAATGATGGTTGTCCATGGAAGCATTCTTGTGTCTTGAGGGGGTGGACCAATCCTAGAGTGATGATGTGAAGTCATTGAAAGTGGTTGGTTTTTGTCTAGACTAAGTTGGGACTTTATCGAGTCATTTAACCATGATTCTCACAAGGGACTTCATGTGACCATAATTGTGGCATCCATTCCCACTCTCTCTATCATCCATTAGTGCTTCCATAACTCACCTCACTACTGGTTGTCCATGTTTTTGCCCAATGTTTTAGTTTGATGTGTTGAAATTCCTAAATAGGTTCTTCGAGTTTGGTTCTTAACTTTTCATAACCATTAATTAACTATGGGGCCCACAAACTTCTTAATTGAGGTTATGCAAGGGCAGAAAGGGCATGTGCCACTATGGGGAGGACCCACTTGCATATCTTGTGGTTTGGTTAGTTAAGTCCCTTACCCTTAGATGTTGCCATAATCAAATCTTTCATGTGCTTCATCATGCATCAAACTGTGTGCTCCTTACGACATTCTTCTTCATGAAATCTAATTCTCTAATCATTTCTCCATTTTTTGAATTTCAAAATCCTCTTCTAATATTTTCATCATGTTCTTGGATTTTTGGGCTTCCATTTGACCCAAATTTTGTTCAAGAATTCCTTGTTTTTTTATTTTGACAAAGTCAATGGTTGTCAATAGTCACGTCAACTAGGCTCAATCGACATAGCCAACTGCATCAACTAGGTCCCATTGACTAGGCCTAATTAACGCAACCCAAAAACCCTATAAATACTATCCAATAGTTTGAAATTTCTTGTCCTTTGCTTCAAAATGATAGGGGATTTTTTGAAATTTTTCAAAGCTCATAACTTGCACATTGTTTGTCCAAATCACTCCATTTTTTGATCTTGTAGCTATCAGAGGTAAGCTCTTAGTCATGGGAGCCATAAATCTTAAGGTTTTGACAAAAACTATTTAAAATTTTTCTAACTTCCCCAAAGGGTTAATGAATAGAATAATATTAAACCATCAATTTTTGAGAGTTTAACCCTTCCAAAAAACTTTGGTAAACCTAAAATTAATTATTAATATTAAAATAAGAATAAAATAATTAACCAAGCCATGATCAAAACTTAGCCACCAAGTGTAAACTTACATAGTTAATATATCTGAAGATAAAATAATGTTTTAAAGAAAATGAATGTGGAAGGAAAACCATACCATTTCCATGCCTTATTAGAAATCTTTGTAAGATGGTAGGGATAGTCCACAATGCGAATGACATAATCAAGCATACTCTTTTTGCCTTCTAGTTTAAGATGATGAAAGATAAGACCCCTACCATGTCTAAAGAAGAGAAGCAGTAATTGCCACCTCCACCACCCACTCAAGAAACAATGCCAGAGGCTTGTGTAGCCATTGAACACATAAGAAAAATTTAGGAGTAGCTCTTATGTGAGTGGGAGTAGTAAGTAGGAAGAAGTGGTGGGGATTCATCTATGTACCATCTTGTAATGAGCCATCTTAATGATGTGGCTCAAATAATCAATTAGATGGAGGAAGGTGGGCAAAGAACGTAGCTATTTGTGAGGTCGAATCCTAGTGCCCAAGAGGTAACATTATATTTCTTACAATAACAAAAATTCCCAAAAATCTCTAAGAATATCATTATCTTTTTAGTACTCTTGGAGGAGGGTGAAGGGGCAGCTATCTTGGTGATGAAGCACCAAGGATAAGAGACCATCATAGAAGTTGTTTCTAATCATATTGTTGAAGTACTGAATGCACCTACGATGCCTGTACTAGAAATTTTTTCACTCAGAGATGTGCAAATTTTTGCAGGAACTATTAGTAGTTGATTGAGTGTAGCCTAGCATGAGGAATTATTGGACTAACTAGTGGAAACTAGACAATTGACTCCAAATATCTTTGATTTTCTAGATAACATCACTACAATCCAATTGGAGCTGCTTAAAGAAAAGGGAAAATGCATCATTCTAGAAGGACAACTTGAAACAACTCAAGCATAAAACCAATGCTTGGCTATAGTGGTTGTCAAATTAAGAGCCCATCTTGTTGATTTTGTGCTCCTCAACCCTGCACTAACAAGAGATGAAGCTTTTTAATAGCTTCAAGATATACTTAAATAGGTTGAGGCAGGGATGGTGACAACCATCTTTGACCAATCCATGGTCAAGGCCAAAACATATTTAGTTCAAAATAACTTGGTTAAGATGCATCTAGAGAATAAAATGCTAACCACAAAAAATCATCACCTATGTAATGTTGATGTGCAAAAACAACAAATGTAAGAATTCATCCATCAATAGCAGGAGAAACTAGCCAAGGTAAACTCTAAGCTTAGGAGATTGGCAGCGCAAAATAGAAATCTCTCTATGAAGTCTATGCCTTACACCAAAAATTTGTGATTGAGATTGCTACCTGGAAGAATGAGGTTGGCCTACAAAAGAAAGTTAATGAAAAATATATCTAGATGACTAAGGAAAAAGTTAAATGAGATCCTCTAGCAACTCTAGCAAGGAAAAGAGGTATGGCAACCTATCATTGATGGGATAGATGCCTACAACAAAGTGGAGATCTACATGAAAGATTTGCAAATTGAAGATATGACTGAAAATATGAAGCTTGCTAAACTCCAATATGCAAACCTAGTAATGTTGATTATCAAACAACTATGGTTAGAGTTGAAAAGTAGGTGGTTGGCTCATATTTTCTATACTAGGTAGAGTTTAAGCATCATAAGGAAACTAAGAAAAATCTTGAGACTGCAAATGCTGAACTTAAAGTTCTTAGGGCAAGATTCACCAATCAAAGATTACCTACTGAGAACCTAGCCAAAACAACGAATGATTATCAAGAGTTGCAAATGTAATCAGGGTGTTTGACATTGAATGCAAACAATTTGCTACCTGATTCATTAATGTCAAGGAGTTTTTCCCAAAAATTCCCTATCTATTGCAACCAAAAACGTCGGTGGCTGGAAAACACCGAGGGGTCAACAATCATGGACAGTCTTAACCCCGTATCCACGGGAGGGCCACACTAGATGAAACGGATACAGGGTGCCCTGAACGGTCTGGTTGATTAGATAGGGACTTAGTCGGCGTCTATATAGCCTTTTGCAATGTGTGATTTGAAAATGGAAATGAAAGCATGAAGTAATGCTCAAATGTAAAAGAGACAGAAGCAAAAAGCAATGTAAAATGCAATAAGAAGTAGGAGATAAAATAAAATGTAGTTAGAAAAATGCACCGCTCCGAAGCTACAAGTTTTCTCTATCAAGATGGATACAGTTGATTGCATAGCATTGAGGAGTGTAGAGATCTAGAGGGTAACCAAGACATGTAGAGAAAAATAGCTATGTGCTTGGGTGCAGACTCAGGAGCTGAAAAAGTGAAAATTCTACCAAGGTGGTAGAAAAGGGGTAGAACAAAATGCCAGCTGAGAATGCTAACTATTTGCAGTGTCAAACAGAAAGCTTATAACACTCAAAGTTACAATGCTAACTTGTTTTTTCCACCGAATCTTAGAGGCCAACCCTTCAAGCATTGCTCATTGGGGTATTTATAGGGCTAAGGGCATGCAAAAGGGGTGGTTTGGACACCACGTGCCTTAGGCCCATGTTGACTTGTCTATGCTGCACGTGCCTACATGATCATTGGGCCTGCATGACTATTGTAATGTGAGCCTGCCACGCCATAATTGCATCGTCAGCGTCTGGAGACATGTGCCAACAGTTCAATTAGGTGAAGTGCATTGATGTCGCACAACCACCCACCATGCTTTGTTGTGCTTCATAGCGTAGCATGTTTGGCATAACATAGCATCTTGTCATGCATTCCGCTACTTGTGTGTGTTGCATACTTGCTACGCTATGCTACGCTACGTAGCATAGTGACTGGCCTTAGTCACAAAAACTTTTCCAATCTGCAAACTTTGCCTCCTGCATTACGAAACTTGAAAACTTGCTGATCCTACCCTTTGAGTTACCTTCTCTCTCTTCTACAGAATTGCTATGCCTCGCTGCACCATGTAGCTTAGCGTAGTGTAGTAGTAGACATGGTCTGCCGCTTTCTGACAAAAAGACACATTGCTAAAGGACTTGAAATCAGGCGAGGGAACCAACCACCTAGCTTTTGCTACACTGTGCTATGCTGTGTAGCATAGCATAGTGTAGCACTTCATTCTACAATCATTTTCTAAAGCTTGCTATGCTACATAGTGAGGCATAGCAGACTTCATGACTTATAAAACTTGCCAAATTATTTCACACATCCTGAGCATTGTTGTCAACTCTGTGCATTGCTTCTGAGCAAGCTGTTGGCTAGGTAAACTGCTTAGGTAGACAGGTAGGATGATCCATAGAGCCTATTTACACCTAAAGTAGAAAATTTTCTGAACTAGCTGGCCTAAATTTAGAGCATTCTCCTCCCAAAGAACTATTGTAGCACTGCGTGAATCGCAAGGCCTGGTGAAGCAAACATGCCTTCAAATTTTTGGGATGTTTCATTGGTTCCTTTTTTTCGACATCTGGAGAACAGGCTTGATAGACATTGACAAAGAATACAAAACACCACAGAAGATAAAATGCTGAGATTGTCGCTTGGTGAGTGTCAAGACATCGCTTGGCTACACTTGAGAGTGTTGCATTGGAAGGAAAAAGCAAAGTAGGGAGGAAGGAGGCACAGAAGAAGGGCAAAGATGAGGTTTACCCAAATCCCTTGTCGGAGTGCTCATGAGGGAGTCATTTGCATTTTCATCTTTATTTTTCATCGACCTTCGACCTCCCATAGGACAGGTGTCTTTCCCAGGATGAGTTGCGTTACATCCATGTAGGGTTTCGACCTACCTAGAGATGCTCTACATGCAATGAGCTCTGTTACACACATCATGGAACTTGCATTGATGTTTCCCATGCGATGAGCTGTGTTATGCACGTCATGAGATTTAAACTCTGAAGTAGTCAAGCTAGTTGAGGTACTCACTTTGCAACGCTATAGCATTTGCTGTTGTGACAAGATGTGTCCTTGACCAGTGAGGGCAAAGGTCTTGGTAGCTATAGGCATTTTTAAAGCTCTTGGACATCATTGCTGGTGTACGATGTCCAAAGTAGGAAGGCCAGCAACAGCCTTGGCAGCATTGGCATGGACGAACTAGCCTCGAAGACGCCTCTGTGAGTGCGAATGCTCTGGAATCCCTACCAAGGGAATGCATTCTTAGTTTGGCTATGGGATCAGCTACCACATAGCCGAACATCATTGGCAGGGGGCTGGAAGATGAAAATATTGTGGCTAGCCCACAATAGTGCTAGAACTCCAGTAACAGGCACTAGCCGAGGAACTACCATCAGGGTAGGGGGCCGTGGTGACGATAGGTCCGGAGGGCTAGTACAATTTCGTACAACATCTCCAAAGGATTAGCACAATGCCAAGGGTGGTGATGTTGCGTGTGTTCCAGACCGTGTCCCCAATGCGTCATGGACTATGTTCTAGAGCTGCAACGTCCCACCCATGTGTTAGCACTGTGCATGCTCGTTCAATGTGTACTCGGTGCAGATGCACGCTGGGGATGTGACGCAAACCCAATTTAAGGTCCTGGTAGACCATGTGCTGGTTTAGGATCCCAAAAGACCGTACATGCTAGTTTAACATCATAGTGGATGTGTTGTGCCAGTTTATAGTCATAGCGGACTAGCTGTGCTAGTTTTACATCGTAGCGGACAGTCACTACCAGTTTAACGTCATAGTGGATGCTACTTGTTGTTGTTGCTAGTTTATCATCATAGCAGACGCTGCTGTAGCCATGTCAGTTTAACGTCGTAGCTAACATTCACTCGCCTGTGCCAGTTTTACATCATAGTGGACGGTTGCCTGTTGCTGCCAATTTAACATCGTAGCAGACGATGCTTGTTGCTGCCAGTTTAACATTGTAGCGGATGGTGCTTGTTGTTGTCATGCTTCAGACGTAGTACGACTTGAGATACGAGGGATTCACCCGGTTGGCGAACTCATTGCCATCCATGTGTTCCAACTTGAAGGCTCCATTCCCAAAGGGTTTAGTGAGCATGTAAGGACCTTCCCAGTTGGCTGAGAATTTGCTTACGTGCTCACAAACAGCCTTGAGGATGAGGTCTTCCTTCTGCATTGGCCACCGATGCAGGTCTGCATCGTGCTTTTGCTGCTGCTTGCTCTGGTAGTGCTCTATGCATCTCAGCGTCTACGCACACTCCTCCTCTATTGAATCGAGGTCAATGATCTGTGACTCATTGTTCTGGGCTTCGCTCATGACATCAGATAGGATCATTTGTAGTGATGGTATCTGCAACTCAAGAGGCAACACAACTTTAGATCCATAAACAAGGCTGTAAGAGTCTTACTTGTCATGGTTCTGCACATCATCTGATAGGCCCATAGAATATAGAGGATTTGCTTATGCCACCACCTCTTGCTGCTGCTAAGCATCCACTTCATTAAGTTGATGATGGACTTATGTATAGCCTCCGCCTATCCATTCACCTATGGATAATAGAGGGAGGAGAATGATTTCTTGATGCCTAAGTTGTTGCAGAAGGTTCAGGTCTCCGTACTGCTGAACTATGGCCCATTGTTGATTACAATAGTCATTGGAAGCCCAAACCTGATTACGATGTTGTCCAGGATGAAGTGGAAGATTTTCTAAGACGTCATCTTGCTTAGGGGGATAGCTTCCACCCACTTAGTAAAATACTTAGTGGCGGTGATAATGAAACTATGCCCTATGGAGGACTTAAGCGTGATAGGTCCTATGAGGTCTAGTCCCCATTATTGTAAAGGCCATGTTATCTGCATCGGGTGCAGGTTCGCAGGTGCTATGTGTATGAGATTTGCGTATCTTTGGCACGTGTCACACCTCTTGACTTTTGATAGGTATTCACACTCCATGTGGGGCCAGTAGTACCCTAGCCATCTTATTTTCATAGCCATAGCCCTAGGTTGTATGTGTCCACCGCACAACCCCTCATGCACTTCATTAACTATCTTCTATGCCTACTCCACACCCACGCATGCCAACGATATCCCCTCGTAGGAATGTCAATAGGGTGTCATTTCCCATGAGCACATATTGTTGGGCATGCTTACAGATTGCATCTCTCTAGGTAAATGTCAATCCACCTGGGGGTTCACCGTGTTGTAGGTAAGCCTTAATGTTGGCGTAACACTCCTGGGTATCCACAACATTGACAGAGGCCACGTGTCCCATCTGAGTGATAGGCTCAGTGCATTCAATAATCAAAGTTGGTAGGCTTGCAAAGGAATGTGATGGAATGTTTAGTGCTAGGGTAGCTAAGGCATCTACCATGGTGTTCTCGTTGCATCGCACGTGTTGCACATCTATGGTTGCAAATTGCTTAAGTAGGATTTTTGCTAGGTCACAGTAGGGTTGCAGGTGCATAGCCTTGCAAGCATAGACCTCGGTGATTTGATTCACAACTAGTTGTGAATCTCCATGGATTGCCAGGTGTTGTATGCGCAGTGCTCGAGCAGCTAAGAGGCCTTTGAGTAGCCCCTCGTACTCTGCCACGTTGTTGGTGCAAGGGAACGCAAAGCAATATGCAAACGGGTGCATTTCCCCAAAGGGTAATGTAATGAGGGTAGCTGCACTACCTCCTTGCGTGGTTGAGGCACCGTCAAAGTGTAAAGTGGCTTCGAGATGCAATGGGATGATGTTGATAATGCCAACGTGCTTGTTTGGGAATTGGGGGTCTATGGTTTCCTGGTCGTTGACTGGTAAGGCCGTGAGTTGGGTTGCTATGGCTTGAACCTTCATCAACGATTGACTTACATAGTGAAAATCGAACTCTGCAGTTATTACCTTTCATCGGGCTATCCGGCTACTTTCGTATAGGTTGTTAGTGATAGCCCAGAGTATGTTACTTTTGCAAATGATGTTAGTTGTACTACGAAATAGGTAATGCCTCTAGTTTTTTAGTGTGAACACTAAGGTAAGGCAATTCCTCTCCACTTCATTGTATTTCTCCTCATGCGCTATTAGTGTATAACTCAAATAATATACTGGTATCTTAGAACCGTCGTCCCGTTTTTGACATAGTAGTGCCATGATAGATGTGTCGAAGGTGGCGAGGTAGATGAAGAAGGGTTTATCCCTTTGTGGTAGATGCATAGTTGGGAGGTGTAAAAGCTCCTTCTTTAGGCTGTCAAAGGCCTGTTGACACTGGGTTGTCCACTTGAAGTTAACCCCCTTCTTTAGAAGATGTTGCATGGGGTGTAACTTGTCAGTCAACCTTACTATAAACCTTCGAATAAATTGCACCCTACCTTGCAAGCCATGTAACTCCTTAAGATTTGTAGAAGGTGCCAGGTTGACAATGGCCTTAACTTTGTCAGGGTCCACCTGTATTCTGGCCTCCAATACCACGAACCCTAACATGCACCTGGTTTTCACCTCGAAGATGCACTTCTTACGATTGAGGCGTAGGTCATGCTTTTGACAGCACTTGAGGACTACCCCTAGATCACGTGGGTGATCAGCTACCTACTTGGACTTGACTGCTATATCATCCACGTAGTCATTTAATGTTTCTAGGATGTAGTCACTAAAAATGTAGGTCATGGCTCGCTGGTAGGTTGCCCCAGTGTTCTTGAGCTCGAAATGCATCATGGTGTAGCAGAAGGTACCCCATGGGGTTATGAAGGTTGTTGTTAGCTGGTGCTCTAGGTTAATATGGATTTGGTTGTATCTGGAGAAACCATCCATGAAGGAGAATAGACCATGACCAGCCGTGGTGTTGATGAGCTAATCGATGCTTGGAAGTGGAAAATCGTCCTTGATCATTTCCTTGTTCAAGTCCCAGAAGTCTATACAGATTTGTATTCCTCCCATTTTCTTCAAAATGACAACGATGTTGGACAACCATTCCAAATAGTCAACCGCACAAATGAAACCAGCTTGGTATAGATTGGTGATTTCATCCCTCATGGCTAGTGCGATTTCCGGCTTAACTTTGCAAGCCTTCTACTTGACTTCCTTCATGTGTGGGTCTAAGATGATGTTGTGCTAAATCAGCCACAGATCTAGACCTGGCATGTCACTGTATGACCATGTGAAGAAATTGATGTTGTCTCGCAGAATCTTGGCTACAATTTTGTGCATCTGTGCTTCTAAGAGGGAGCTGAGTTTTAACGTTTTTACCTTTCCCTTGGACGTGATCACAGGCATCTCGACGAGAGGGTCCTCGGTTACATCCTCAGCCTCTAAATCTAGGGCTTGGACCAGATGCTTGGGCCAGTTTGGGGATGCTTCTAAGGCTACTATAGTGCTAGTTATGGTTGACCCCCAGTCGATCAAATTTGGGTTCAACTGTCTCACGAGCTTACCATGTGGACCTGCTAACGTTAAGGGTGTAGAGAGATTGCGATGGATTTCCATCTCTCGCTCAACCTGCCAACACGAGATGAAAGCCTGGTTAAGAGGCACCTATTGGCAGAGATTGTGTATAGTGAAAATTTGTAAAATAGCAACGAGATGCAACTTGCGAGGTATGATGATATAAAAATTAAAAGCTTGCCAGTTTAAGGTCATGGCGGACCGCCAAGGTATAAGAGTGTGGAACCGCTAAAGATGCAAAACTGTCAATGCAAAAGTATAAAATTGTGAAACTATTAACATGCGAATGCCAAGCTGATAGTTTAGTGTCATTGCGGACTGCCAAATTGTAACATGCAAAACTGGTAGTATGCAAAATGGGAAACTGCAAGTATGAGAAATGTAAAATCGCTAATGTGAAAATGCTGACTGCCAACGTGAAAACACGAAATTGCTAGGAATTGCAAAGCTACCAATGCGAAAGTGCGAAATTGCTAGTTTAACATCATTGTGGACTATGGACATATAACAGGTTGAAACTGCTAGTTTAAGGTCTTTTCGGACCATTAAAGGTGCAACTATGCTAGGATTGCTAGTTTAAGGTCTTTTCGGACTAGTAACGCTGTGATTGCTAGAGTTGCTAGTTTAAGGTCTTTTGGACTCGTAACAAAAAAAATATATTTTTTGTTTTCAAAAAAGCAAACAGTTGGCTTGAAGCATGTCAAGGTTTTAATGTCAATAGTGCTACAATGTCGTGGCGAGCATGCTACTCTGTATGGCACACTCTGCATTAATCGGAGAGAGAGAGCGGAAAGTTTCCCTTTCTTGCCATTACGGCCATAAATCGGGGTTAAACCCTGGTAATTTTGCCATTCTCACCATAAGAGCATAGAGCCCACATCGGAGCACAAGGAGATTTCGGAGCACGAAGCAATTGTGCTAACAACTAGTAAGGAAATTTTTTTGTATAGTGAAGAGGGGAAATCTGCAAGCAGGATGATGGCTCCTAAGAAGGAACGTACTCATCTAGTGCTTGCAAAGGTTGAGAAGGCAAAGAAAACCCTGGGGCGCGTGACACAAGCGCTAGTCATGGCACGGAATGACACGCCATTGACCCAGTAGGTTACTATGCTTCCTCTACTTTTTTGCAATTCTATTATCATTTTGTATTTTCTACTTTCATTGTGTATCCTAGTCTCAATCATTTGTGTTTTTTGTCATCGCGTCGTTTTGGCCTTTACATCGCTGCTATCATCGTTTTGGCCATGGAAGATGCATAAACGTTATGTCATAGTTGCGTGCAAGGTCGCTTAAACCGCCACTGCCGCAATTGTCATAACTGTAGGGGCTTGGACAATTTAACTTAATTGGCCTTCGAATGGCATAACATAGAACCCTTAGGAGGGTTGGGCCATGTATGATGCAACAGTATGACACGTATTTTGTTAGGGCATGTTGTTAATTTTTTTGTTGCTACGCTAGTGCTTTCGTGTTCTCGCTATGCTATATGCATGAACTACTAGGTGTTGCTACGTTGCATGTGTATTGCACTTAGACATGATGCTAACACTTGTTGATTGGGTTGTGCAAGGTGGGGCTGAGGCCCAAGCTCATTGTTTTAGAAATTAGAGGGGTCCTATGTCATGTGAGCAGACCTATGGCTAATGCTCCCCCTCCCCAGATATGTATGGAAGAACGGGGGATCTGGTTCAGGAAAGGGGCATAAGACTTCTTATAGTTCCTACTCGACCACTTCAGTGTGATCGTTTGGTCATCCCTAGAGGAGGAGGAGGTGGCCGGCATAACAGAAGCCATTTTTCCTGGGGCAAGTCGAGGCATTCTAAGATTTTTGACCGACAGGGCAATCACGAGTAGGCGGGGAGAAGGATCCAGTTAATGCCCAACAAGGTTAAGGTGTTTGGCTTGGATTTGGAAGATGCCTGAGTACAGCTGCTACCACCATTACAACACACTATTCCTCGCACATTATATGATGACGTGCTTCCAGAACCCTCAGGGAACTGTCTACTATGCTGGTGGGTGAGTTTTGTAGCCTTGTTTTGCTATGTTTATGTAAAGTTGGTCATATTGGCCTAATGCTAACAGTATGTGTTTGTTACCAGGTTCCTCATCAACAAGGATGGGGTTCACGACCTACCGGGTCTATTGGCTACAGCACAGATAGCCCTGTAGGAGTTCTCTTCTGCTAAGAACCTACGAGCGAGTGTGATAGGTCAATGCGGGGGTGAATACTACACCTATCCAGGCATATATTCTATTCCCTACAATCAGTGCAAGAGGCAGGGTTGGCTGGATGAGGAGTGGGCAGAACCCTTTAAACTGGTCATGGTTGAACAATTTCTGGTTGAACTCCCACAGTTCCTGCTGCCGTATCGACCTGGTAGGCTGAACAGTAAGTTCCACATGCTAAAGTTTCTTTGCAATTTTTGTATTTTTTGCATTTTTACGCTAAACATTTCTTGTGAAACTATTGCAAGGGCGAAAAAGCCCTAGGAGGTATTAGTGGTAACTGTCAAGACACAGGAGGCGAATATCTACTTCAAGTATGGAGAAGTAGAGATGAGCCAATGTTGGCTAAATAGCATAACCTCAGACTCCCTGGTCCAGAACATCAAAAAGATGGGGCTTATGGATCTATTCCTGGCCCCAAATCCGAATGTTCCTGCTGTCGAGATGCTCTCCCTGGTTGAATCCTTTTTCAGCAAGGTGAGCCACTTCCACCTGCACATGCATGATGTACAGGTGATCATTGAAATCAATGACTAGCTGTTCATGGACCTATTCTGTGTTCCTGCCGAAGGTGTCCTCATAGTGTTAAAGTCCAAGATAGAGCTGACCCTTCAGAAGAAGGACATCCAGGAGTGGTTAGGGCTTACCAAGGAGCGAAAGGGGCTCCCTATGGAGAAGCTCAAGGGAGGACCTACCAAGGGGGTTTACCTGGTCTTTCATGCTCACGCATTCCCCCAGCTACTTACCTAGGGGAAGGTCCTGGGGATTGAGTAGGCTTGGATAATGCATGAGGTTATGGAGGAGGGGGTTTGCTACAACTACGCTAGGTTTTTATGTAATGGCTTACAGACTGAAATATTGCGGCTCTGTAAGAAGACAGAATCCTGTTCCAATATGCATTATGCCTTTTACATAGCCCTCCTAAAGCATTTCATGGAGTTCCTGGTGGTTCAGGAGAATGCAATCTAGGTCATGTGGAATCACAGCTAGATTTCTAGACAATGGATTCACTAGATCCTTCAGACTACTCGAGGCCAGAATCCCCCAGAAATAATTGGGGAGTCATTTTCTGTAATGACTAAGGATCGGGTGGTCCACAATGTTCACAGCCAAGAAAGAATAGGGGAGATGCCCCCCGCCATGGATGGTAGCATGTCGTGGGGTGAATGTCTCATAACTGAGACTACGGCTAGCACGTTGTGGCGGAAGAGGCCTCCTCTGGCTAAGGAAACCCTTTGCATGGAGGAAGAGGAGGGGCAAAGACTACAGCTTAAACTGTAGAGGATGCAACCCCCTATTGGTAAGCGCTTTCGTTTAATGCTTACTTTGCTGTTGTCTACTACGCTATGCTACGCTAGGTGACGTAGCGTAGCGTAGCACCTACCTTAGGCAAACTTGCTTTGAGCTAATGCAAATGCATTTCTTGACCACCAGAAGAAGAAGAGGAAGAAGAAGAAGGTGATGAAGAGGTGTCAGCCCTTAAGATAGGGATGACAAATAAAGACACAGGGGCCCCAGTCTCAGAGAGAAGGGTTCTGGTCAAAAGGAAGGGAGCTCATGCAACTAAGGCAAGGGCTCTCATTATTAGGGAGAATCCTCCTACTAGAGAAGAGGAGTCTCCCTTTAATAAAAAAGATGTTGGTCTCCTAAAAGGGAAGGCACCAATTCATGAAGAGGAGGTCCGTAGGGACTTGGCATGGACCTCTGGCCAGGCTACCACCATCATTTTGCCTCAGCCAGAAGAGAGACCGCAATTGGATGTTGGTGAGTTTGTTAATATATCTGCCTTGTCACAGCCCATTTTGGTTATTACTAATGTGTTTGGGTTATGCGACAGGTGCTACTGTTGATGCTACAAGACCCCCTCTTATTCATGCAGAATCATGGGCTGAGGTCCTCGACAAGTTCGTGTTCATGTAGAGGATCGTTGATGACATGATTAGCCGCTTTCAGCAGGTGGATCCTGAAGTGGGTAAGTAGTACTATTATTTGCTTTCACGTTGTTATGCTAGAATTTCTTGAGTTTTCTACTCTTGTTACACTAATGTGACTAGTGTGTTCTTCATGTTATGGTAGCCTCTTAACTCAAATGGGACCCGACACGACCTTTGAAAGTTGACGTTGTGTCCACATTCCCACCTAAAGTGACCGAGGTGTCTCATCACGCATACGATGAGGTTTGCAAATGTGCTTTGCACTTGGCATGCTCCATGTGGGAGTACTAGTGTGTCAATGAGGACTTGTGGAAATAGGTCCAAAAGGCTAAGCAAAGGGAGGTCAACTTGAGGGCCGAGGTGGAGGATCTCAAGTTGAGGAACAAGTTCCTCATAGCCCGTGACACTAATAATGAGGACTGGTGCATGGCTATGATAGACTACGCCAAGTTTTGGATAGTTGCCCGTTAGAATGTTGAGGCCACCTGTGAATTGATAGAACAATGGATGTAGATGGACCTACTGGACCAGAAGTGTTAGGATTTAAAAGACTTCAACGCCAAGGTTTACAAATGGGGGCAGTCCCAAAGAAACCATAAACATATGTATAAATGGAAAAATGCCACCCATCGTAAGTTATACGAAGACACTGTTGTGGAGGCATTTACATATGAAGCATTCGTAAATTCTATTGATGCTTTTGAGGCCTAAACTAAGTTCAAAGAGTAGGTCAAGGTTACGAAATCTCCTGACTGGAAAGTGCACCTTCCCATAGGAAAGACCGTAATCGTCTCCTTTTCTTTGGGGCCGCCAAGGTGGACGACCACCGAAAGGGAGAGAGTTGCTATGGTAGACGCTAAACTAGGAAAAAGGCATTGGGTGGATATCATGGTAGAGGAGGTCTGGTGCTACCTCGGGCTCGGTTTAGACTGGATACCCTTCGAGACAGACACAGGCCCTTATCAGGTTAGTTGCTTTTCACTGTATTGATGCTTATGCTCTATATTGTAGTTTGCGTTTTTTTCCCTAATTGACCACTTCACCCCTATGATGCAGGCCCCAAATGAGGGTGCAGGGCTCATAGAGGGAGGGAATGAAGAACTGGCAGAGGGCAATGCAGAGGAAGGTGATGCAAAAGGAAATGATGCAAGAACAACAGATGAAGATGATGCAAACAGAAATGACCCATGACAACATGGGATTTTGTTTTAGAATTTTGAATTTTTGTGTAACAAATTTTGCAAACATTGTTTAAAAGACAACAGTTTTGAATAAAGAAAAGAGGATTTTGTGAAACAAAAATTGATTCTGTGCTAACTTGTGCATTACATACGTGCTACGTTTTATATAAAATGTTCATGCTTTCATGTGCTAGTTTTAGGCTATCTCAGGCCATTGCTAGTTTTAGGCCGTTTAGAGCCATAACATAGCATTGCTAGTTTTGCACAAGGATGGTGCATGGGTAGGAAGTGGTGGGTTGCTACACTAGGCATAGCTGCTTCTTGACCCAAAGCAGATTGAGCAAAACATAAGGATGATATGTAAATGCACATTGCTAGTTTTAGGTCGTTTCGGGCCGTTGCATGAATGTACTACTAGTTTTAGGCTGTTTCGGGCTATTGCATGAATGCACATCACTAGTTTTAGGTCATTTTGTGCCATTGTGTGAATGCACATCACTAGTTTTAGGCCATTTTAGGCCATTTCATGAATGCACAAGGGTGGTGCCTGAGCAGGAAACAGTGGTATTGCTACGCTAGGTGTAGCTGCTTCTTGACCCAACATGGGTTGAGCGAAGCATAAGGTCAAGGCATTTTTCTAGAGCCCTCATCGACATTGTTGCCCCTCACTTGGAAGGGCAACTCAGCCCATGTGTTTTCACCTTGGTGGTCAGATAGTTGAGCTGATCCCTCTACCAGATAGTCAGTGTAAGCTGCGATAGGTACTTTGTTCTTAAAGGTTATAACCTCCGAACCCTGTTCCACACCTACGTTGTGGATTTCTTGCATTGCTACTTCATCACCATGGATCACTACCTCTCTTCCTACGTAAGGTATATGATTCTCCTGGTGTATGGGTGAGGAGATAGCCCTAAGTTGTGCTAACCATGATCTTCCCAAGATCATGTTAAACTCGGGCATTTCCTCGACCATGATGAACATTGCGTTTGTGGGGAACTGGTCCCCTACTACGAAGTCTATTTGAACGGTGCCCTTCACCACGACCCGCGTCCCATTGAATAACCTCAGGCACGACGTCATTGTGGGCTTGATCTAGTCGACCAAGTCCAACTTGTCCACAATGGGAAAGAGGATGACGTTCATGGAAGCCCCATCATCAACGTGTATCCTTCGGATCTGGTGTTGGCCGACTCGAATTATGATGAAAAGGGGTGTCATAGTCACTTGACCCCTCTCGGGATCTTCCCTAATGGTGTCATCGTGGAAGGTTAGTTGAGGCTGTTTTGACTCTGTAGGTGTAGAGGGAAGCAAGACCGAGTAGATCGCTTCCTCCTCCATTGGCATGTCTTCGTTGATTGGAGTCACTGTCAACATGCAGATTAGAGCCTCATGGTGTGGGATAGATGTCATGATCAAGTCGTACAAGCTCAATGTGGTGTTTTTTTATTTTAGAGCTTGTTTAACTTGAGTGAGGGTGTCCAAGAGGTTTTGGCCATCCCCTGTTTGACACTTTCCTCCTCTTCTATTCATCCCAGAAGATGAATTTCCTGAGGATGAATGACTTCAAGTCTAGGTTTAGACCCTTTTTGGTAGGGTGGCGCGAACTGTGTGGTAGTGTCGACATTCGTCTTTGGTGACGAAGGCACAGATGCAGGGGACAAGGATGTAGGCTTGAGGGTACCTTGGACGGTACTTCCCTTTGACGTCTTACCCACAAAGTAAACTTCTCACCTTTTAGGACGAGAAGGCTATTCAGCTATTTTGCGTGGGATAGGGGCTATTGAAGGCATCAGCCCCCTAATGAAAAATGGAGCTAGAGGTGTTAATGGGCAAGGCCGTATGGCTCTGCTAACAGGTAGCGCAAAGGTGGATGCCTATGGAGGGACTTTCAAGATGAATAGCTGTTGCGAGCTTTGACCAGCCGTTGGTGGTGCTGGTGCACTACGTTGAGTCACACAGACCACGAATGGTTGCTGGGGTGGCCTAAGATCACTGTCACTACCGATGGCATTGATGACGTAACTAGCATTGTTGGCATTGAGGGGATCTATGTAGACATACATAGATTGGTTTTTAGGATGCACTGGGTTGCTTTCATCCAACACCAGTTTCCCCTGGTCGATTGATCTCTGGATGTCATCCTGCAAAGCAAGACAGTAATCCATGCTATGACCACACTGTTGGTGGTAGTCACAAAACCTATCCAACCTAAATCCATTAGGAATTGGGGGCTCATTGGGCAGGGCCAAAGAGGGGTTCCTAAGGATCTCGTAGTAGCGTTGATGTTTACTGATTGCTTCTTCCAACATCTACTTGTGTTGGATGTACCCCATTGCCAATAGCTGCTTCAGAAGTTCTGAAGGCTTGAGAGGCAATGGGGTGTACTTTGAGTGATCTTTGCACACAAAGTTAGGTTTGGGTTGTACAGATGTCTCAGGTGCAAGCATGGCAGGTTGCGGTACATGGCCCTGCTTGGGCGCGGGGTTAGCCGCGGGTGCAGTCGGCTTCTTAGCATTCTTGTTACCATTGTTGCTAGGTTTGGGCTTTGCCTCAATCGCCACAGTGGCCACTGTGGCTATCAAGGCTTTACCCTTGTCCTTCTTTACGAAGGTGTTTTTGTAGGCAATGTAGGCTTTGTCTTTGCTTACCTCAACTACATCGTGTATGCTCTTAGTCTTAGCAAAGGCTTGACTAAGAGTGCGAGGAGCGAGGTAGTACAGTTTAGACTTGATGAAGTCGCTCACTGCACCCTTGAAGATGGCCAACAAGTGGGCCTCTGCGATGGGCTCACGGATTTCATTAAGGGTTGCACTCCAATGCTAAATGAACTTTTGGACTAGCTCTAGAGGGTCTTGTTTCATGCTCATCAACTGATCCAGCGTGGTTTCTAGCCTGAAGTTGTACTTAAAGCGTGTCATGAACTGGGTCAGGAGCTCTTTCAAAGTTGAAATAGATGAGTGTGGTAGCGTGCAGTACCAATCAAGGGCTTTCCCGACTAGGGACACGGCAAAGACATGAATAATTGTGTGTGGCCATTGTTACAATAGTAGGGATTCAAACCTAAAGATGACAAGATGTGCATTGGGATCTCCCTCCCCATCATACTTCATGAAGTGTGGGAGGGACATCCCTGGGGGTAGTGTCAAAGTAGGGATCGCAAGGCTGATGGGGTCATCCTGGCAAAAGTCCATGACTTGTACCTTGTTAGACCTAGTGGCTTTGAGGCATTTTATTTCCTCAGTAAGGGTCTGGATGAGCTGAAATGCTTGGTCTAGACCTTGTGACATTGCAAGCGGTTGGGGAACTACCAAGTCAGCTCCCACATGTGGCTTGGCGGGGGTGGCGGTGTGACCCATCAGTGGTACCATTGGGGTAGCCCTCATGAAAGGTGCTACTTACACTATCCACCACCCAGCAGATGGTGCTGTTGGAGCAGCAACCGTGGTTTGAGCTGCCAGATAGACTGCATGTGTCGTCAGCAGAATAGACCATAGCCCCGTGTTGGGTTGTACCATTTGTAGGGTTTGGTGGGTTTGAGAGCAAACATAGTGAGACATCTGCAATGGTTGCGGAATAGGCAAAGAAGCGAATGGGGCCCACCACAGTGGGTGGAACAGACGTGAACGTAGGAATGGAAACAGGAGTTGCATAGGATTGTGAAGTAGGCATGGTATGAACATGTGGTAGGGTAGCCATGATTGGCGTATGATGTGCTATAGGAATGGACTAATGAACAGTAGCTACAAAGGAAACAGGTCAAATAGGCGAGAGAGGGTGTTGAAATGCTACGGGATTAACGTGGCTAGCCATAGTAGTTGCAATCGTAGGTTGTGGAAGCGTAGGTGTGATCACAAAGGGAGCAGTGATAGACAGTAGATTGGCCCAGAAGGACTAGGTAGGAGGGATAGGAACGGGGTTGGTTTAACCTCCCTCATCAGATTGGGAATCGAGTTCCTCTTGTCCATCCTGAAAAGCATCATCCTGGTTGGACATTGTGTCTTGATACTCCCTAAGCCTGGCCAACTAGATTAGCTGGTCTAGAAGCCTTTGGTTTGTCTATGTCAAAGGTATGAAAGGCTGGGAGTGGGAACAAACTCCTTCCTATTGCAGTAACCAAACTCGAAGCTAATTTTGTCTTTGAGTTCATGTACATCTAAGGGAATATTTTCCTGCACCTTTACATAGAGGAAGCTGTAATGCTCATGTTGCTAGGCCAATCCCTTAGGTCCATGGTTTTGGATCCTAAGGGATCGACATGTTTCCAACGTCAGGTTTAGTGGTTTTTCAGCACCAGTAGTACCTTGAACCATGATGGGAACTTCAACATTGAAGGTATTAGCGACAGTGTTCGAAAAAGCCATTGTTAAGCCACGTAGTTATGCAAAAGAGAGAAAAAAGAAAAAAGAAACTAGAAAGCAACAAAAATAAGGCTTTACATCTTGCTGGGTTCTCGAGGAACCGTCGAGGCAATCGATCTATACCACACAAAGCATAAACAACCGCAAAAGTTTGTCACATTTACGCTAGTACGCGATAGGGTACAGACTGCGTGCAAGACTACCATAAGATGGGCAAGTTAACTAGCTGTCAAAGACTTTGCATCTTGCAGGGTCCCCGAGGGATCGTCGAAGCAACCGATCTGTACCACACAATACGCTAATGCACGATAGGGTACAGAGCACATGCAAGACTACAGTAAGACAGGCAAGCTAACTAGCGGTCGGAGGCCTTGTGTTCTGTAGGGCTCCCAAGGAACCATCGAGGTGATCTATCTACACTGCACAACATGTAAACAATCACAAATGGGTGTCAAATTTACACCAATGCATATCAGGGTGCAGAAGGCTTACAGAACTACTATGACATGTGGAAAAGGCACCAAAAGGCCCTCCTTCTAGTGCCAAAAAATTGTTGCGACCAAAAACATTGGTGGTTGGAAAACACCAAAGGGTTGATGATTGTGGACAGTCTCAACCCCGTATCTGCAGGAGGGCTGCTCTGGATGAAATGGATACGGGGCACCTTGAATGATCTGGTCGATCAAATAGGGACTTAGTCAGCGTCTATATAGCCTTTTGCAACATGTGATTTGAAAATGGAAATGAAAGCACGAAGTAATGCTCAAATGTAAAAGAGATAGAAGTAGAAAGTAATGTAAAATGCAATAACAAGCAGGAGACAAAATAAAATATAGTTAGAAAAATGCACCGCTCTGAAGCTACAAGTTTGCTCTATCAAGATGGATACAATTGGTTGCATAGCATTGAGGAGTGCAGAGATCCCGAGGGTAACCAAGACGTGTAGAGCAAAATGGCTATGTGCTTGGACGCAGATTCAGGAGCTGACAAAGCAAAAATTCTACCAAGATGGTAGAAAAGGGGCAAAAAAAAATGCCAGCTGAGAATGCTAACTATTTGCAGTGTCAAACAAAAAGCTTACAACAATCAAAGTTACAATGCTAACTTGCTCATTTTTTCCACCAAATCTTAGAGGCCAACCCTTCGAGCATTGCTCATTGGGGTATTTATAGGGCTAAGGGCACACAAAAGGGGTAGTTTGGATGCCACGTTCCTTGGACCCACGTTGACTTATCTGTGATGCATGTGCTTGCATGAATGTTGGAACTACATGATTGTTGTAATGCGAGCCTGTCATACCGTAACTGTGAGCCTGCCATGCTATAATTGCACTGGTAGAATCTAGAGACGTGTGCCAACGGTTCAATTATGTGAAGTGGATTTATGTCGCACAACCATCCACCATGCTTTGCTATGCTTCGTAGCGTAGCATGTTCGGCGTAGTGTAGCATCTTGTCATGCATTCCACTACATGTGTGTGCTGCATACTTACTACGCTATGCTATGCTACGTAGCGTAGCATAGCAACTAGCCTTAGTTGCAAAACCTTTGCCAATCTACAAACTTTGCCTCCTGCACTGCGAAACTTGCAAACTTGCTGATCTTGCCCTTTGAGTTGCCTTCTATCTCTTTCGTAGAATTGCTATGCCTCACTGCACCATGTAGCTCAGCGTAGCGTAGCAGCATACATGCTCCACCACTTTCTAACGAAAAGAGACATTGCTGAAGGACTTGAAATCGGGTGAGGGGATCAACCGCCTAGCTTTTGCTATGCTACGTAGCATAGCATAGCGTAGCACTTCATTCTGCAATCATTTTTTGAAGCTTGCTACGCTACATAGCAAGGCGTAGCATAGCGTAGTAGACTTCGTGACTTAGAAAACTTGCTAAACTATTTCATGCATCCTGAGCATTGCTGTCAACTCCATGCATTGCTTCTGAGTAAGCTGTTAGCTAGGTAAACTACTTAGGTGGACAGGAAGGGTGATCCATAGAGCCTGTTTACACCTAAAGTAGAAAATTTGCCGAACTGGCCAGCCTGAATTCAGAGTGTTCTCCTCTCAAAGAACTTCCGTAGTGCTGCGCAAATCATAAGGCCTAGTGAACCAAACATGCCTTCAAATTTTTGGGGTGTTTCACTATCCTTGGGATGTGCCCATTCTAGCCCACATTGGCAAAGCTATGTAGACCTTACATGATCCCAAGATTAAGGAGGAGAAGATAAAATCATTGTTTGATGCTTTCTATCTTTCATTGGAAATTGCAACTATAGCAAAACAACCATAACAGTCTCAACCACCACATGCACCTGATGTAGGAGAAGGTATTTTAGAACCTTAAGAGCTTCCATCACCTAGCACTATTTAATCTTCTCTATCATCTTCACACCATTAGAGGAATTATGCTTGTCAAATTTTGTCCTAGTGTTTAATTTTATAGTCCTGAACACTAGAAAATTTTGTAATGATTGTATATCTATACACTTGAGCACTTAGTGTTTGTTTGTGTTTTTCATAGGTCTATCATCAATCAATAATCCCATACCTCCCCAAATTTTTAAAGAACTCGAGGATGAGTTTTCATTCAGTCATGGGGGTATGATGAATCATAGACTAACTGCGTCAACATAGTATCTATTTTTGCTTATAAATATGTGCTCACCTACCATATTTATGGCATGTTTTATCATAATTGTAGTAGAGTAATTGTACTTTTGTCATTTGAAAGCTAGAATATTTTTCTAAGTGCTCACAGTAGGAGTCAAGAGTGTACAAATCTTTATTCAAGTATTGTTGTACCTAAGCATAGTAGTGTGTGTAGCAATAAAGATGAAATTTTTGATAAACCTTTTAGCACTTTGAAATAGATTATTTATTTATTTATGCATTTAATGTTTTTTGAAATTTTTCTTAATGCTTTAAGTAATTAAATAATTAAGTAGGCTAAACTAAGCTAGATTAAGTAGCAATTAATTAAGCACATAAGTACAACCACTTCAAGCATATTCTTGGTGCTTGATAATCCCAGCAACACTTAATGTTTGGTAACCCAATAGCGCTAAACATGTTCAAGATGTATACGGTAAGCGGGAATGGATGCTTATGTTAGGATTACTTAGGTGTAGTAAGTTAAAATAAATTATCAATAAAATTACTTCATTCCTTTCATCCTTTATTTTAAGCACCCAAAACATAAAATGTAAAAATAATAAAAATCATGTCTCAATTACACTTAACTATATCCTTACATGTCACAAGTGTAATTAAAAAGACAATGAATGACTGTTAGGGCAAGTTCACTTCCTAGAAGCTAGTGTACTAGAAGACAAGGGATCCATAGAATTTGACTGGATCATGCATGAATGATTACTAATTCATCTGGTTGAGTGTAGGGGTATTCACCACTCATCAACCTCACCATTATATGTAATCATAATTTAATGGTTCTGTATAATATAATGTGATTTTCTTATTGAGGAAATACTAACATGTGTTTCTTGGAAGAAAAACATGATTTACATTCAACTTGATTCCTATAGGCACTTGTAGGTGTGGTTATACAAGGGCATTAATAGCAGGAATTTGGTACAGGGATGATCCACTTTTATAACTCTTGTGTTTCATACTTGATGACCAATTTCACATCATCTTGTACCTCTTTAACACTTAAATAATCATCTTGATTTTCCTACATGTTCATATTCATTCATAAGTTTAGCAATTTTGATCAATCATTTCCTAAAAAGCATAATTAACTTATCTTACTCAAACTCCTTATTTCACATGCTTTTGGGAACAAAATCTTTTATTATAAGTATCATCTATGATCAATAACCCTTGGAATCATCTTCACACCTTCTAGACTATTCATTTTATTCATTTTTCAACCAGAACTCACAAAAACTTTTAAAAGTTCAACAATGATATTGTAAATATGATATATGAGCCCCTACAATATCATATCCATTATGCTGTATTTACAATATCTCTCTCATAAAAATCTATATATACATGCAAACTATTAGGAAGAGTTTTCCTTTCCTCATTTCACACCTAAGAAGTTCATGTTGTTTTTCTTACTTCTAAACATTTAAAGCTCCATATCTTCTTCACTGTAAGTTTGATTTGAGCCATTCTTATTTCTTTTTGCTCATGGAGTGACAAACTCAATTTTGGGGGAGAGCATTATGTGTAGTTTTTTGTTAACTATGCTAAATAATTTCTAACTTTTGGAAGAATAAAGTAAGGGTAAAAACAATAAAAATTAATCACATTCTAATCTTACATAAGTCAATAAACTTAATGTTTTCTTCAAATGATCAATTGAATATGTCTTAAATAATAATTTGAAGATTATGATAGGGCATTTAAGATAAATTTATTTTTGATTGATAGAAATCATTCAATCAAGTGTTTTTATTATAAAGGAGATCATCTAAATAACAAATTTCTTTAATTTTGCAATCCAAATTAAAAATAAAGTTGATAATGAATAAATATTTTGAACAAAGCCCAAAATTCAATGAAGGATTATAAACCATTAGAAATATTTCTAAAAATAATTAGGTAATGTTAAAAGTTCTAGATGATTGCAAATGCTGCCAAAGAGACTCGAAGCTAGAGAACTATCATAACCTAGGGAGAAAAGATCTAGAGGAAAAGGTAGAGGACGAAGTGGAGAAAAAACTTCTCCTATAAAGTAAGAGGCACATTCTTATAGCATCCATTAGCCCACACCTATAACAGAGCAATTTGCACATGAAAAAGTTGATGTACCACCTACTCTAGAATAATTATGACATCTTAAACTCTCCAATGAGTATCTACAAGTAATTCAAGAGAAGTCCATCATGTCTACTATCATAGTTAAACTAAGTTTTAAATCCTTCATGGAGTTTGCATCTATGGAGATTCGTGAGCAACTAAAAGTCTCTCCTTTATTACCCATTATTTCAAGCAATGGTAAATGATACTTTCGAAAAGTCTATCAATTTAGGAAAAATAAACAGGATGATGCCACTATGAAAGTTGAGGGAGTCACAATGCCATACTCTGTAGAAGAAATCACAAAGGTACTAAAGATGCCAAATATTAGAGCCAACATAGCTTAGATATATACAAGGTTTGACATAGATGCAAGAAATCTATGATTGTAGAGGGCATACAAAACCATTACAAAAGAGTATAGCAAGCTGTCTACTATTGAGAAGATCTACTTTAAGATTGGAATGTACTATATATTTCCAACAAAGAGCCTTAATCAGATTTTCACCTATTCTACGAGAGGAAGTGCTATCCTGATAGAGAAATTCCAATCCAACATTGCTCATCTACTATTCTTAGAAATACTAAAAAGGTTCAAGGAGAAAAAGATAAGGAAGCCTACTTTTCCATCTCTTGTCTTACTAGGAAATTATGCTGATGAGCTAGAATTTTGGACTACATTACTAATGTTCTTTGCAAAGCCCAAAATGCATCATACACTAAAATTTCTAAGCTAGTGCCACCTAAGAAAGATCAAGTCAAGAAATGAGTAGGCACTAAGATTGTAATAGGATCCACATTAATAAAAAATATTCCAACCATAAGAATGGAACAAGTAGAACCTAGTGGATTAACTCTAGCTACAAGAAAAGTAGAAAAAAGTACTCCACCAGCATAACAAGATTATAGACCCTTCATGAACCACGTAATCATAGAAATAAAAAGTTGGAGTAGCAGAGAGGTCTCAAGTATGTATAGAGTTAGGGATAATCCCAAAATACCTATCATATCAATAGGATCTATAAGTAGTTAATTCTCTTTGCAAGTAGAAGAGGATGATGCTTGGGTACAACAAATCTTAGAAAATGCTACATCCTTCCAAGTAATGTTGAGACTAGAGAAGGAGCCATAGTTATGGTGATGTAACATTAATATGTAACAAGTGTAACAAAAGTTATAACTAATCATATCAAGGAATCCTTCAATGTTCCTATTGTGCCACTAGTCAATATTAATGGAACTAAAGATGTATAAACCATAGCCAAAATATCAATGATCTCTACAAATCATGAAGATATGTTAAAAATATTTCTATAGATAGGAAAATTCATGCACAACCTTTTTGATATCCCTAGTGATATCACTATAATTTAGTCTAAATTAATCTTAATAAAAGGTAATTTGATCATGGCAAAAACTAGGATGCAATACATAGAGAGTGAAGTGTACTGGTTACAAGAAGAATTAGTTACACTGTAAGCTAAAAGACAAGACCTTGCATGATACATTTAATCTAACTAACTTAAAGAATTTAGAGATAAGAATATTGGTTAATTGATGACCAAACATAAACAAATGGAGATAGAAAAGCATAAGGCAATGTGAAATGCTTTAGTAGTAGATGCTTAGACGTATACACATGCCAAGGCTATTACTCCACTAGAGGGAAAAAACAAATGAATTATTGCAAAGAACTTAAGATTGATAGACATTAAAAAGTAGAAAATTATGCTAGAAGAAACCATTTATCAATTAAAAGAGAAATTTTCCAAATTCAACCTTGATATAAGATAATTGGCCCATGAGAATAGAATATTATCAATGGAAGAAGTATGCACACTTCAACAAAAATCAAGAATTTAAATTAGTGCATGGAAAAATGAGGAAAAGAAGCATGAAAGGCTTATAGAGAACTTCAAAGATCAAGTAAGCATGTACAAATAAATCAACAATATGAAAATCTAAATGGCCAAAGCCAAAGTCAATTCCATTATAGATCAGACACTCAATTGTAATCCATCTTGGATAGTCTTGCCCATGTTCATTAAGTCGAGATTAAGAATAAAGATCTATAGATTGAGAACCTATGAGAATACATGGGGTTAAAAAATCTCTGATATGCTAACATGGACATGTTAATAGCAAGTAGGCTAAGAATAGAATTGGGGTAGCAAGTGGCTATAGTATACTCAATGTATGAAAAGGATTTTGCAAATAGGAAAGATGCATAAGAAAAGCTTCACATAGAAAATTATGAATTACATGTAGTCAAGGTGAGATACTAGAAACAAAAAGATATAGCAACAAACCGGGATACAAGAATGATAGATTATCAAGAACTTACAAAGGTGGTCAGGGCTTTTGAAGGAGAAAGGACACAGTTTTCAACATGCTACATTAAGGCAAATAATATGTTTTCACAACTACCATGTCCTTGGATAGTACCAACTCTAGCCAACATGCTAAATTCTTGTGATGATACATGACCCTAGCTTAGAGGAAGAGAAGCTTAAAGAATTGGTGAATTGATATCAGTTCCAAAAGCCTTACAACAAAGGAAAAAGGCTAATGAAGGATCCATCACCAATTAGAACTTGAAGATAGATACATCAAGTTTGGTTTTGTTTTGTTCTTGTCATATGTGTCAATCATGCATTGCATGATAATTTTGTAACACCACTCAAACCATGATGTGATATTCATAGGAAATTCATTCATGTAAATATGTGTCATAATGTCCAAGTCTATGAAATCACATATGTTTGTAAGAAACTCTATCTTAAGGATGACTTTTTAGTCATTTTTGGAGGTATCATAAAATAATTTATGTGTGAGTCTATGATATCGTATCTATGATATCATAGTTACAATATCATAGCTTTACATATATCATCATAGATATGATGTAGTGGGCCATGGTCATGCCTATAAATACCAACCCATCATCACATTAAAAATAAATGTTGCCCAATAGTTAGTAAAATTCTTGTAGTTTGTTTTCATAAAGTTAGAGTTAGAGTAAATGTTTGCAATGTGGTGAATTATAGTTGTATGAAATCTTTATTTGAGTGGAATGTTCCTAGACATAATTTATAAATAGAAATAAATATTGAGATTTTTTTTCATCATTGCAACATGTCACTTAGCATAAATTTACTTTTTCATTATATTTATTTTTATTAAGTCATTTACATTTCTTAAGTCATTTACTATTTTAATGTCTATTAGTAAGATGGGATAAGTATAATTGGTTTTAAGCATAAATTGTAACTATTTAATAAACCAATAGTAAATTTTCCTGATTTACTTAGTAGTGAAGTTACATGGTAATCCCAGTAACAATTACATTAGCCCATAACATGTACAAAAATCTAGGAATAGATACTTTTCATCATTAAATAGAATAGATTTATAATTCCATTATACTTAGAATTAGAATTTACAATCATCTTTACCATGTTTACACTTAGCATACTTACAGCCAAACAACATTAGTTCATCATTTACCTCACTAAGAGTTAAATGATCCAATTTGCATCTTACTAACTCTAAGTGGGAAGATAATGATCATGAACTTAAGATCAAATCACTAGTATACTTACATTATTCATTCACAGATTATGATTTGGTTGCGTGTGAACACTTGTGACTTGTATGGTTGAGAGCTGGAATACCCAACTACTTATTACTAGTTAAAGCATTTTGAAGTCCTTCATTAACCATTTTCAAAATCCCTCTCTAGAATATTTCTTCACCACATTTAATAGTTCAACATATGATCCTTCTGTATCCATAGTTTTTTGCATAAGCTAATTTCTCAATTCTCTTTACTACTTCATCATACGTAAGTTGTAATATATTTGGAAGCATGTAACTTATTATGATATTTATCTCTTAATAAAATAACTTTTTGTAGAACCTTTTTATCTTTGCAAACAAAATATCATTGCTTAAAGAAACTTTAAATCTCAAAAAATTTCATGGATCTTACTTTATCATTTACACCATATTTGATGAGTAGTGAGTATACCCTACATCCAACCATACAAATCACTTGCATTCACACATGATTCGGCCAAATTCCAAGGACCTTAGGTTTCTATGTGCACTACACTGGTTCTAGGAGGTGAATCTTATCATTGTAATTGTTGTCTTCCCAATTCCACTTGTGAAGCACAATGTATGGTTAAGTGCAAATAAGGCATCTAATTTTTATCATTTTGTCTTGTATGATTTAATCACCTAAGTGATAGAAATATAGGGGTAAATGTTTAATTAATCTAACTAATCTAATAGCTAGCTAATACTTAACTAATCCTAACATAAGCATTCATTCCCACTTGCCATACACATCTTGAACTCGTTATAATGCTACTGGGTTGCCAAACATTAAGCATTACTAGGATTACCAAGCACCAAGTGTATGCTCGAAGTGGTAATAATTATGTTTGATATTTAATTAACATTAATGAATTAACTAAAATTTATTAAAGTAAATTGCATGAACATCAAATGAATGATAAAACAATTAATCTAGTCCAAGTGTTGCAAGGTTTGATCAAGAAAGCTTGTCTTTATTGTCATCAACACTGAGGCACTTAGGTACATCAGTGCTTAAATAAAGATCCATATGCTCTTTTGACTCCTACTACGAGCACTTATAAAATATTCTAACTCTAGAGAAAAAAAACTACAAGAGCTTTGCTACAACTAATGAAAAAGATGTTTGGATCGTGCATTCAAGTGTTGTATATATAAGCAGGCATGCATCCCATGATATCAAAGATCCGACATCACTACCTAGGCCCTGATATTGGGGGTCCAATGTCGAAGCTTGACAAAAATGTAATTCATCATACCCCCATGACTAAATGAAAACTCATCCTTGATTGAACAAAAGGATAAACAAGTTCATTAAAAAACACTAGAAAGGTATGAAATTATTAACTAATTGGCTAACACACAAATTGACTGAGTGAGTGAGTGTATGAGTTTACAATTTGTTACAAAATTTGGTGTTAATTATAAAAAATTTGAATACCTTGGTTAAAAATTGACATCCAAACACTTTTGGCAACTTGAAGACGAAGGAGAAGAGGCTCATGTTGCCTATCTTTAAAGTTATTCATGCTTTTTAATTTCTTCCCACTCTCAATCACTTATCCCTCAGTTGAGATGGTCCTACTTCAATCCATGTTTTCCTCTTGGTGCCATTTGTGATCACAATAGAACCAAGGATTACCATGTCATGTGCAACTTATGGATATAAGTACCTTACCTCTCTAGGTAGTTACACTTGGCTAAATTGTGATCATGGTTGATTGATTATTTTTAATGTTAATTGATTTTTGAGAATACTAGAGTTTCTTGAAAGGGTTTATCTTTATAAATTGATTGACTTTAATGTAATTTTATTCATCAAACCCTTGTGGAAGCAAGAGTAAGTTTGGAAAAAAAAATATTTTTGCCAAGTGGCCCACACAACATGGAGCATACCTCTAATAGCAATAGGATTGAAAAATGAGATAAATTGAACAAGAAAGTTTAAAAGTTTTAACACAATTTGGGGTGCTTGAAGAGCCAAAAAAATCATGAACAATAAAAAGAGATTCATCATTGGAGAATATTGTAAGGGAGTGTAGAGCTAGATGTCATTGAAGGGGTGTACAAAGGTTTTGATCATGAAAATGCCAAAGGATAAAGAACTTAACCAACCCAACCAAGAGGTATGTAAGTGGATCCTCCCCAAAGAAGCCTCCTACCCTTAATGCCCTTGCATGCCATCAAACCAAGGAGTCTGTGGAACCCATGGATGATTAATGGTTGTGAAGTTAAGGACTAAATCCTATAAGAACCTAACTAAGAATTATGGCACATCAAACTAAGACATCAGACAAAACCATGAAAAATCGATAGTGAGGTGGATTATGGGAAGTAGAGATGTATGAGAGACAGTGAAAGGAAGTTTTGAATTATGGTCACATGAATTTCCTTGTATATTTTATTTTTAAGATGACCTAATAAAGTCCATTCCTAGTCCAAATCAAAACCAACCACTTCCAATGACTTCACATCGATAATTCTTAGATCAATTCACCTCCTTCAGACACAAGAATGCTCCCACAAATCAATCACCATTCCTTAAAAAGAAGAAAAGAGAAGTAGAAAGTAAGAAAGGACCTTAGTGAGAGGGGACCTTTAGGCATGGCTAACATGTCTTTCTAGTCCCATAACTAGTGCTTGTAGCTTGTTATTGAGTCCAAGGGATGTGCTTTGAATTCCCATCATGTTTTCATTTTTATTTTTGGGTTTTATATTTTTATGATTCTTGGATGGGAACCACACCATGCAAATACTTGACTTCATGTTATTGATTAACAATGAAACAATGCAAGATCCTTGAAAACACTCATGTCCAAAAGAGGGTAAGCAAGTACAGAGAACATCGAATCCCCTTGAACTCACATCCCTATCAATCCATTTAATCCTTCCCAAGTTTGAAAACTATGAAGGTCATAAGTCCATCAAAGGTTCTTATTAAGGAAGGGACCTCATATTTCCAAAATCATAAATACCATAGAATTTTTGGATGGGTGGATGACATGGACTAGCTTCCTATTCCATGAAAAAGAAATCATGTCTTAGTTATTAATACCAAAATTCAAAGATAGAATCTAGACATTAGTAATCAAATAACATTACAGTACAAACCACCATCAAGTAGCAATAGAAGATAAACAAACATAAGCAAAACATAAGAAAATATCAAACCAAATAAAGTAAAATATAGAAGAAATTGTAAAATATGTAAGAAAGAGAAAAATGTACTAATGATGTTGTAAAATAAAAAATGATGCAAAACAAAAAGATGTAAAAAACAAGTGTAAAACAAAAAAAATGTAAAAACTAATGAGCCATTTTTAATTAATTAGCATGGATGGCCATCTCTCCCATGACTGAGTTTGAAGGATGAAATCTAAAATATTGAGTGTGCTTATCTATCTAAGGATGTGTTACAGTCATTGGCTCTGTTAGGCTTATGGAAAGGTTTAATTTGTTGTATGTTGACTAGCAATTTCTTATTTGGGCTTTCAAGTCTATAGATCAACATGGCCCCAAAAGGAAAGGTTTCAGAGAATATGTAACACCCTTCCCACAACATTTAAAACTTAGTTCTTTGTGGCACATGTGAGGTTCCAATAAAGAACCTTGTCTCTTGGTTGAAATTTTACCTTCCTTATTTTGAGGTCATGACATTGCTTATTGAATGCCTTATGCAACTTATTAGATGATAAGGCTACCAATTGTTTCTTTTCTAGCAAGTTAAGGTTTATTAATCTTTCTTTTTGTGCTAGACTTAGGTTAAGGTCAAGGTCAGAAGCTATTGAAAGTGTATAAAGCATAGACTAAATAGAAAGAGTTGGAAGTTTTTCGTACATCAGCTCATAGGGAGAATAGCCCATAGGGAGTTTCCAAGTGGAGCGGTAGGCCTAGAGGGCATCGTTGAGTTTCATGCTCTAGTGTCTTCTATATTTGCTAACTATTCTTGTTAAGATTCTAGAGATTTCTTTATTGGTAGCCTCAGCTTGACTATTAGCTTGGGGATGGTATGGTGTTGTTAATATATGTTCAACCCCTAAGCATTGCATGAGCTTCCAAAAGGTGGTGTGTATAAAGTGATTACTATTGTCAAAAATCAATGCATGTGGCACACCAAACTTATTTACAACATTCTATTATACAAACTGAGTAGTTGCAGAGGATGTATGTCTCTACCCATTTTATACAATAGTCAACAACGACTATGATGTATGTCTTTCCATTTGACATGGGTGTGATGGGACCCATGAAGTCAATGCCCTAGATGTCAAAGGGTTCCAATCGTTGGATCCATTGCTAAGGACCATTCATTTGAGTGATCATTCCGCCATTGTGTTGAAAACATTCACAACAGTATATGAATTGGTGAGTGTCCCTGAAGAGTATTGACCAATAATTCCCTACTATTAGGATCTTAATGGTTGTGAATCTCCCAGCATAGTGGCCCCCACAAGGACCCTCATGAGCATCTTAGAGAGTTCAAAGTAAATTAGCATTAAGGACATACCAATGAACTAGGCCATTAGCACACACCATATAAAGGTGTCTAGTAACTTCCATGAAGTGTTTTACTTAGTGAAAAAACTATTATTTTTTCCTATGATCCAATTCTTATGGCATCTCCTAAGTGAGAGGGTAGGTAAGAATGTTATCACACCAGTTAAGCTCATTGGGCATTTGTTTAGTTGCAACACAAGCAAAGAGGAGTTCATTAGGAAACTAATCTAATAGTGGGCTCTCATCCTCTTTGTTATCCCATCACAACCAAGACAAGTGGTTGGTGATCACATTCTTACTTCCCTTCTAATCTACCATTATGAGATCAAATTCCTATAATATCACTAGGCATCATATGATACAAAGCCTCACCATTGGTTTGTTCATGAGGAACCAGATTGTATTGTGGTCTATATGCACAAACACCTTATATCCAAGTACATAGTGCCTAAATTTCTCCAAGGTGAGCACTACCATCATCAATTCTTTTTTTGTTGTGATGTAATTCAACTATGCATCCACAATGCTTCAACTTGTGCAATAGATGTAATAAGGATGTCTCTGATCGTCCAACTACATGAGCATGGCTTCGAAGACATAATTCGATGCATCCATCATTATGTGAAATGGTTTGGACTAATCAGGTGCTTATAGAATTAGAGTCTCTACAAGTTTTTACCTAAGTTTCTAAAATGCATTCTCACATTCCTCAATCCAAACAAATAGAACATCTTTCTTTGTCAGCTCCACCAACTATTTGAGGATCTTAGAGAAATTCTCTATGAAGCATTGGTAGTAGCCAATGTGACCAAGGAATGACCATACGCCTTTGAAAGTTTCCAATTGATGGGTTATTCCTTGGATGATCTTTATTTTTTTAGGGTCTACCTCAATCCCCTTTTTATATATTCTATGCCCCAAGATAATGCCCTCCTAGACCATCAGATGGCTTTTTTGCCAGTTGAGCCAAAGGTTGGTTTCAACACACCTTTTTAGCACTTTCTCAAGGAGGTCCAAGGCTTGCAAAAATGTAGCACCATAGGTGGTGGAGAAGTCATCCATAAAGTCTTCCACCCCACTACCAATCCACTATTGAAAGATGCTCATGATAAGGCATTGGAAAGTTACAAGGACATTGCACAGAATAAACAACATCTTTTAATATGCAAAAGTCCCCCAGGGACTTATGAATGTCATTTTGCCTAATCTTTAGGTGCAATCTAGATTTGGTTATAGCCACTAAAGCCATCCAGAAAGTTGTAAATGAAATGCCCAGAAATGGTGTCCAACACCTAATCCACAAATGGTAATGGAAAATGATCTTTGTAAGTTACCATGTTCAGCAACCTAAAGTCAATATAGACCCTTCACTTATCACCTTTTTTAGCACGATCACAAGTGGGCTAACCCACTTGCTATCCACAATGGAATAGATGAACCCTACCTTGAGGAGTTGTTCAATCTTCTCCTTGACAATTTGCTTGAGTTTGGGATTTAACTATCACTGTAGTTGCCTATTTGGCTTCATGGAAGGATTTGTATAGCTAGCATATCCTAGAATCAATCCCTATGATTTCAAGATATGACCAAGAAAAAGTTGTTGATCATTTGTTGACCATCTTCAACAAGTTTTCTTTTTGTTCAAGAGCAAGATTGACATTGAATTCATAAATAAATAATTAGTCTATTTCTAATTGCTGTAAGGTTTATCAAAAGGCTTGTCTTTATTACTATTCATACTACTGTGCTCAAGTACATCAATACTCAAATAAAGATCCATACATCTTTTAACTCCTATTGTGAACACTTAGAAAAATATTCTAACTTTTAAATGATAAAACTACAAGAGCTCCACTACAACTATGACAAGAATTTTCTAAACATAGCAGACAAGTGCATATTTATAGACTTTATTATGGAGCTAAGTCAATGGGGCCTCATAAATGCAACAAATGCTATGTCGATGCAGCCTTGTCAACAAGGCAACACCACATCAATAGGGATCCATTGACAAGGCCACATTAATGGGTGTCCATCGATGCAACACTTTAACACTTCATCATACCCCCACGACTAAATGAAAACTCATCCTCAATTTCCTTTACAAAATTAAGAAGGTATGGGATTATTGACTAACTCTTAACATAACAAATTGACATAATAAAACTAATAACAAAACTAAGTACTTGAGTGTACGGATCGATATCATTACAAAAATTTGTGGTGTTCATGACACAAAATTGAATAATATGACATGACTAGTCAAACTGGATAGCACATCCTTTGATAGCATGAAGATAGCTGAGAAGATCAAATAGTCCCAAGTGATAAAGACTCCTAAGGTTCTGAAAGACCTTTTCCAAATTCGGGTGCACGTAGTGGCTAAGGAGGCTATGGTTGTCCTACTACAATTGCTACCTCTGGTGGATGGTGAAAGGCATCTAATAATGCCTTTATCTTCTCCTCCTTACTCTAGGGATCATTCACAGTCCACACGGCATTGCCAGTGTGGGCTAGAATAGGGATATCCCATGGACAGGGCATTACTAGGAATAGCTCCTTGACATTGATGAACTAGAAAGTGAGTTATTTATATTTGACATCAAATTCCTTCACTACATTCTACAAATCCTAGTAGTCATTCATTCTTTTGGCTAGGCCCTCAATACCAGATCTCTAATCAGTGTATTTGCCCTTGAGAACCTTGAGTTTAGCATTTGTCACCACTAGCTTGTTCTTGATTTCCTTGTAGTGCTTGAACACAGCCTTGTATAATAAGTATGAGCTAGCCACATGCTTTTCCAATTATTCCTATGGCCATCCAACAATCAACATAGCCAATTTTTCATACTAGAGATTGGTAAGCTCCATATATTCAGTCATTTCTTCTATTTGCAACTCCTTCATGAAGAGGTTCTTGTTCTTAGCTGCCAATCTCCTTAACTTTGTATCTGCTCTAGCTCATTGCTCCTACTATTAATGAATAGAATTAGTTAATTTTTGTTTATGCACATTAATGTTTCACAAGAGATGATTTTTTATGGTCAGCTGCACATTCTCTTGGTGGATTAGATTGGCCTTTTGAATCTTATGCTAGGTGGCCTTTTCCAAGGATCGGTAGAACATCATCATTTCTATCGCACCCTCAACCCCTTTCAACCTAGTGTGAGCTTTTCAAGAGCTTCATCTCTTGTTAATTCTAGGTTGAGAAATGTAGGGTTAGTAATCTGGGCTCTTAGTTCAGCAACTTTTGCAACCAAGCATTCATTCAACTCCTTGGCTATTTCAAGTTGTCCTTCTAAAATAATGTTCTTGCTCCTTGCCTTTAGAAACTTCAACTGGGTTACAGTTATACTATTAGGAAGATCAAAGACATCCAAAAGTAGTTTCTTAATTCCTACCAATTGATCCAAAAATTATTCATGTTGTGCTATGCTTAATCTACCACTTTGGTCCTTGTAGACATTTATACATCTTTAAGTGCAATGACATCTAGTAAAAATGTCATAGATGCATTGAGGGTCTTAACACTTCTATTAGCAACAACCTCTACTACTATTTCTTGCTCTTGGTGCTACATCACTAGTACTGTTGCCCCCTCATACTCCTCCAATGCACTAAGAAGGTTATGACATTTCCAAAAATCTCTAGGAGTTTCTGCTATTTTGAGAAAGATATCATTACCTCTTTGGTGCTAGGATTCAACCTCATAGACAACTCCATTCATTGGGCAAAGAAAATGGATCCACCTTTCTCCATCAAGTTGACTATTCATGCCACCTCATTTAGGTGACTCATTACATGCTGGTACATAGATGGATCTCCATCACTTGTGCCTACTTGTTACTCTTGCTCGTTCAAGAGCCATTCTTGGTACTCATGTAACCATTGGGATGTTACAATGATGTCTAACACTATTTTTTGAGTGGTAGGTAGATGTGGTAAATATTGCTCCTATTCTTGGATTGTTGTTGCAGGAGTTTTATGCTTCATCATCTCTGTCCAATTAGTGGTCATAGCACATTGGACAACATCATTAGTGTAGTGAGATATTCCTCCCCTTCAACATAGTTTTCTAATGAGGCATGCGAAGGGAAGTGCCTTTCTTCCATGTTCATTCTCCTTGAACCACTTCTCTATCTCTAGATAGATTAGTTGTGGAAGGTTGACCAGAAATATTTCATTTAGAGTAGCACACGCATGAGCAAAAAAGCTAGTGATATCACTAGACCTCACCATGGGGTTTAGGTGAAAGGTCATAATCTTGTAGTGAATTCTATTTGCTAGTGTGTGCATGTCATACTCCTTACAGCTGACACCATAGCGCCATTGAACCCATTCCTTTTCTATGCTAGGGTCCACCTGCATTGGAATCTGGATGAGATTTGTCCTAGTTTCAAGAAACCCTAGTGCCTTTGTAATAGCTTACACTGAGTAGGACACTAAAATGTTCTTAATCCTAACCATTGAACTAGCCTGCATGTTGTTCCAAAATAGGAATGTCTCTCCAATGTATCACTCCCCACTGGAAGTGATAATTGGTGACATGGAAGATGTCTTTAATTGGTCTTGTACCTCTTTAGGTGCTTGCTCTAAGAAAAAGCCAAAGTTTAACTCTTAGAGTACTATTTCGTAGACCTCCCTTAATCTAATTTGATTTAGGCAAGCTTCTAGCAAGGTCACCTCAAATTTTACTTGTTGAGCTAGTTCCTTGTCCTAGAAGAAATGTTCTATTGTTGTCACTTGTTCTGAAATCTAACAAATAGACTCCACTTCAACCTCTTCTCTAAGAGGTCCCATGGCATGGGTTACTATCAATTCTTCCTAAGCCTATTCTTGGCCCTTTCCCATTCTTGCTTGCTTTTTCCTTGGTTGAAACAGTACTCCTTCCTATGTGTGTTTGCCTTTTGGTATCAATTGTAGTCACAACACATTCATGGATTAGTAGATATAATGTGTAACTTAAAATATTTGGATACCTTATCTCATTAATTAGTTACACTTGACTATGATTGGACCATGGTAGATTCATTACTTTATTATCATTTTATTAATTATTTTTAATTGTAAGTGTCACCAACGCTTGTTGGAAGGGTTTAACTCTTGTAATTTGGTGTTTTACTATTGATTTCTAGGTTAAACCTTTGTGGCAGTTAGAAAAATGTTGAAACATTTTTTGCCAAAAACAACATGTTTAAGGCCCCCATGACTAAGAGCTTACCTCTAGGAGCTATAGGGTCAAAAAAACAGAGTGATTTAAATAAATGTTTAGGAAGTTATGGACTATGGAAGATTCTAGGCTCTGAAAATTGCATAAACACTTTAGGTATTTAAAATAAAATGCAAAAATTTCTAAGGGGGGTCATGCATATATATAGTATTTTTACACTGTGTTAATGGGGCTGCATAGATGAGGTTGCATGTATGCATTGGCTCTATCAACGAGGCCCTGTTTACAAGGTCCATAATCAACATTTTCAAACTTGAATATTTCAAAAAAAATACAATGAATTTGGGACCCATGGAGTTCCAAAAAATGAAAGAATATGATGAAATTATTGAAGAGGATCTTTGAAAGCTTAAATATTCAAAAATTTGATGGAGAATGTGTGAATTGAAGAAAATACTTAAAGGAGCACATGGTCAGATGCAAAAGATGGATGCACAAAAGATTTTGATTGCAATAATGCCTAAGGATAAGGTACTTAATGAATCCAACTAAGAGATATGCAAGTGGATCCTCCCCATAGCAGCTACATGCCCTTGTTTACCCAACCTCAACTCAAGGAGTCCATAGGCCCCATAGGTGATTAATGATTTATGAAAGTTAAGGACCAAAACTTGGAAGATTCTACCAAAGAATTCAAGTACATTAGACAAAGACATTAAGCAAGGACATGGGCACTGGTAGTAAGGTGAGTTATGAGTAATATGAATGGATGATGAAGAAGGTGGAATGGAGTCCCAAATTGAGATCATAAGAAGTCCCTTGTGGATTTTCTATTTAAATGACCTAAGAAGATCTATCCTCGATCTAGACCAAAACCAACTGCTTTTAGTGACTTTGCATCACTACTCCAAGACCGATCCACCCCCTTGAGACACAAGAGTACTTCCACAAGACAACCACCATTTCTTAAAGAAAAGAAAAGAGCAAGAAGTGGAAGAGGGCCTTAGTTAGAGGAGACCTTCAAGCATGGGTAACATGTCTTTCTAGTGCTTATAGTGTCTAAGGGGTGTACTTTGAATTCCCACCATTTTTTCTTTGTTTGTTTTTTTTTTCTCTTTCTTTTTTTATTTTTTATTTTTTTTTAATTCTTGGATGGAAACCACACCATGCAAAGACTTATTCAACTTCCTATTATTGGTTGACACAGAATGATAAGAAATCCATGAAAACACTCATGCACCCAAGTAAGTCGAAGAGTACATAGAGTATTGAGTCCCCTTAAAGTCACAACTTATGCAAACCTTTGAATCCTTCCTAATTCTAGAAACCACCTAATGGGACGCGATATTGCATGGGCTGCGATATCTCATCCCTCGCGATATCGCGTCTTCCCCTGTGATATCGTGTACATGATATCATGATGTGCCATCATATCTATAAATAAGAGGCAGCTCTCCCTTGTTTCATCATCCTAGGCTAGACAGTAGGGAAACTCTAGTAGATTGATCACTCCAAAGATACAATATTTTCCATGTGCCTGCAATAGGAGTCCCAAAGTAAGCAGATCTTTATTCGAGCAAACATTGTACTTGAACACAAGTTTGTGTACGGTAATAAAGATGAGATTTCTGGATAAACCTTGCAATGCATGGAATAGGATTTTATTATTGTTATTTATTATCTATTATTTATTACTTGTTATTTACTATTTTCCTTCTCAACCCTTTTCTCCTAGTTAAGTGCCTCAGTACGACCACTTCGAGCACGTGCGTTACGCGTGGTGATCTCAGCAACGATTAGCGTTTGGTAGCCATGGTTGCATCGGTTCAGGGTGTGTACAGTAAGTGGGAACGGATGCTGATGCTAGGTAATTTAGACTTAGTTCATTAGTTAGAGTTAGTAATTAGTTTCTCAACCCTTCACCTTGTTAGCATGGGAGACATAAAACATAAAAAGCATAAAAATCATATACCTCGGACTTAGTTAACCATACATCGTGAAAACTACAAGTAAGTCTAGGAAGATAACGAATGATTAATCCTAAGTGTTCCATGGGATGTGTAGGCACTTAGTCTACAGAGTTCGATTGGATCACACGTGCTACGCTCATATTCGTATGGTTGAGTGTAGGGGTATCTCACCACTCATCATTGGCGCCGTTGCCAGGGACTAAGTGTTTGTGTGCTGAATAGAACATAGGATATCACTCACATCATTGGGAGCCTAAATGAACCTTTAGGTTAATTAACAAAAAAATTTATATGACGGTAATTAGCACATCGATAAATAACAATGTCTTCTTCTAACAAAAGCAACTCACCACCTAGAGACAATACATGAAACAATCGACAATCAAAAACACATAACCGAAATCAGCCAAGTCCTCAACAATACCGGATAGTCTATACTCATCCCGATGAGTATATTCCAAACTTTATCTTTATCCTCCATCAAGATGAATAGTTGTGATGGAGAGATTTACAAGGTAACATCGTGTTACCCTCGAATCGATCAATCCCTAACATGCTCTTCCATGCTTTGGCACAGATTAGCATGACAGAATTATATGTTAAATACGTTGCGGAAGACTTTGACATGAGGGATTATCATCCCACATAAGCACAATGTATCAAGAACTCAAGGTAGGAGAGCCAACATACACTGTTGAAGGGCAAAGGTCTGCACGTCCTTAGTGAAATAGGAGATGAGGAACCCATTATAACGGTTTCTCTAGCAAATGATGTTCCCCCTCCTAACAATGGTGAGGAGGTAGGGTATCAAAACCTATGATCAACAATACATAACAATGGTTCTAATCCCTGTGAATGCCAACTGTTCACAAAGGGAACAACAACTCATGCAAAGAATGGGCACTTAGATCATCATCACGATCGAGGCAGAAACAGCCGAAGAGAAGGCAAGAAACATCGTCATGGCGATGGTTCCCTTTCTTCTTCCCCTTCATCTCACCACTCACCCTCTCCTTCCACATCTGGGCGCAGCCATCATGAACATAATGGTGAGTGATGAGTGACGAGGTACCCCTACACTCAACCATACGAAATGAGCGTCGCACACACGATTCGGTCGAACTCCACAGATGGACTAGTTGTGGCACCTAGATAGTTAGCCTTAGGTCGTAGTTCGCTGTCTTCCCATCTAGACTAGTTTTGCATATGTCACGTATGGTTTAGTCTAGATGAGGTGTATGTTGTGTTCTAATTCTAACGCTACTCCTGATGGTAGTGGAAAATAATACTAACTAAGCTAAGCTAGGAGGAAAAGAGTAAAAGAATCTAATCTAGCCTAAGTGTGATGAGCAACCAATTCCTTAATCAACCGTACACATCTTGGACTTCGTGCATGACTACCACTGGGACTACCAAGCATAGGTCCTAGGTACGCCACTGGGATTACCAAGGGTAGACCCCAAATACGCCACTGGGTTACCAAGCGTAGATCCTAGCTACACCACTGGGCTACCAAGCAGTCACACTTAAATNAAGTGAATGCTGCAATGATGAAGTAATCTCGATCTTTATTGTTGATCATGTGCATGTCCAAGTACGGCACACTCGAATAAAGACACCGTACAATTACATTCACCACACTACAGGCAGACATAGGAAAAATCTAACTCTAGAGGGATCAAACTACCAGAGCTTCGCTACTCTAAAACTGGGATCCCCAATAAGGGAGAGCCGCCTCTTATTTATAGACATGGTGGCGGACAGCGATATCGTGTACGCGATATCGTAGGAAAGAATGCGATATCACGTATACGATATCGCGGGGGATGGGATATCATGTCGGCTGTGATATCGCGTACGCGATATCGCGGCCTGTGCGAACAACATCTCATCATACCCCCACGACTGAATAAAAACTCATCCTCGAGTTACAAGGAGAACAAGCTTCAGTGATTACACAGTGGATAGGTATGGGATTATTAACTGGAAAAAGAAATGAACTAATGCCGCAATGTGGGAAGACACCACACAGAGAAAAAAAATACTACAACTACAAAAATGTGGAACTCATGTAGTTCTTGGTGGCGGTGGCTCCTCCATGGGTGCTTTCCCTTTGTCACATGCTCCAAGCTTTGAAGATTGATGACGCTAAAGAATAAACTAGAGCTTCTCCTCTTCGGTCCGAGGGTCTTGTGTCGTCCATGCTGATGGTCCGATGTTTGATGGAGTTGGCACTTCCCACGGATAGGGTAGTTGCAGGAACATCTGATTAGCTTTGACGTACCATGTCGTAAACACTCGTCATTCCTCTTCGTAGGCTCTAGCTCTGTCTTTGTATTCATGAAGTTCTATCAGCCATCAAGCCAAGTCAGTTGCCACATCTTTCTGTCCTTCGTAGCTTTCTTTTACCACTACGAGTTCAGAATTTGCGACATCTAATTTTTCAGCCAACTTCTTTCGCTCTGCAAATTCTGCTTCATATTCGATATGGGTGAAGCTACCTGCTGCTCGAGCTCTAACCTCAGGCGTCCTGCTGTTAACATGGCCAAGTTGGCATATCGAAGGTTTGCCAACTCCATGTATTCAGTTAAGTCTTGGATCTGCAGGTCCCGGTTCTTAATTTCTGCTTGGTGGGCGTAGGCATAAGTGTCCAATATGGCCCCCCAATCAATGTGCTGGGCACTGATGTTGTTGATTTGAGCTTTGGCCATATGGATCTCCTTCTCCAGGATTTGTTTGTACATCCCCACTTGATCGCAGAAATGCTCCTTCAGCTTCTCATGTCGTTTAGCCTCATTCTACCACGCACTAATCTCGATGGCTGATTTCTGTCGAATAGCACGTACCTCCTCCATTGAGAGAGTTTTATTTTCTCTGGCTAAATGGCTTACATCTCGATTGACTCGAATAAATTGTCCTCATAGCTTATGAAAGTGTTCATCGAGAACATTCTTTTGCTTCTCCACAGAAGTCAACCGAAGGTTATCTGCAACCAATTGTTTATTCTCTTCTTGTAAGGCCTTGAGTTCCTTAAGATACGCATGAGTTTGCACCTTTGCTATGGAGGCATCCCAAGTGGCCGTCTCCTTTTCTTCTGCCACCTTCTTATTTTCTGCAATTAGTTTTGTTAGTTTCTTGGTTCTAAATTTGTCTAGATGGTCTGCGGGAACCAATTGCAAAGGATCCCGCTGTGCTGCTTGTAAGGCGATGAGCTGCTCTTGTAATTTCTGCACTTCAGCCTTAGCATGCTCAGCCCTTACTTCGGATATGACTAGCTTCCCCTTTGTGGAAATGAGGTCTGACTGAATTGCTGTTACATCCTGGGGGATGTCAAACAAGGATGTTAAAACATGTCCTGTTTAAAGCAATCTATCCAATACATCCTCATGTTCCGTAGGAGTCATTGAGGTTCCAGCAATAGTTTGAGCACCCTGTGCTCCTGAAAGATCTGCCGGTGCCACAACAGGTACGTTGAAAGACTCTTTGATGTGGTTAGTGACCACTTCAGCTACTCCCGTGGCATCCTAGTGTTGCATGACCACCACAGTGGCCCCTTCACCAATCTCTAATTGCACTTGAAAAGATGTCGTGTATCCAGATAATTGTTGTGACCATCTGCTTTCTCCTCTTCTTGTTTGCATTGATAACTCTCCCCTTGTGCGATCTACTGAAATCGTAGGCTGGCTGGCATCATTGATGACATGGAAGAGATTGGTGTCATCACGACTTCCCTAACTAACCGTCTCGACGATGGCCCTTAAATGGCTCATCAACAGTCTGTAGTCTTGCGGTGGCGGCTGATCTTGGCCTGTGCTAGGTCTTGCTTCTTGTTGTTGGCTGGGACCTGTGAATGGAGGTTGACTGGGTCCTGCAAGTTGAGTTGCAAGGGGTCTAGTCATTTCTTCTTCATCTAGTCCCAGCTCTTCACCAATGCTCTTTCTTAGAGCTGGCACCTTTAATAATTCAGTGTAAGAAGTATTTTGGGCTTTTCGAAGGACATCATTTGTGTATCCCCGAATACCAACCTGTTGGCACAGTTTTCTAATAAGGCAAGGAAAAGGGAGTGCCATTTTCCCTGACTTTCGTTCTTCGAATCACCTTAGGATCTCCATCAAATATCGATGGGGAAGGTTAGCGTTAATCTTTCCCATCAACACTGCACATCCTCTTGCTGCATACGTTGATATTCGTTTTAAACCTTTTGTGGGGAAGAGATGATAGGTTCCGATTTTGAAATAAACTCTCTCTTCCGTGGTCAGCTCACCAAAAGTTTTATCTTTGCCATAAGCCTTCTCTAGCCAATCCTTTCACACATCAAGGTCTGATCGGGTGGATAACCGAGCAACATGGGGGCCTGAATTCGAAAGGTTTAACACTTTCGAAATTGCCTATGCAGAAAAATCTACTATCACACCACCGATGTTTACCGTGGTGCCTTGCTCCTTATTGTGCCAAAATAGGTACGTTTCTCCTAAGTACCAGGCACCTTTTTTGGAGAGGAAAAGCCATAAGGGAGACCCTTTGAGGGGATCCCTAATAGCCTCAGGAGCGAATTCTGCGAAGGATTCGAAGTTGAGCTCCACAATCACCGAAGTAATTGTGGACTTCGTGTGGATAGCCTGAACACATTCCGGGGAAAATGTGACTTGTTGTCCCAATTCAGGCGCAGCAGCTCCTCCTTCCGCCTGCCCGGATCATCTGTTAGGAGGTCCTTCTTGATGGATACTGAATGAGTGTACCTCCTGTTTGTTATGTTATCCGGCAGGGTTTGCCTTCTACCTCTCCTAGGTTGTTTTGCTCCACCTCGGGTCGGACTCTTCTGCTGGGAGCGTTTTGGGACCATCTGCAATCACACGGGCCAACGTTAGTAAGGTTGTTTAGGAAATCAAGTTATACCTTACTACTTGCCTTAAATAAAGATCATATTTTATTGTGTGATTGTGCCCAAAAATTATGATAATGGGTCCTATGACTTAGGTGGATTTTCATTTTAATTTTCCAGTATATTTAAGGTCATATTATGTATGGCACAATTTGTCTAAGTGTTAGTATTAATTACCCTAATTGATGTCCTTTGGGCAATGAAAAATTTCAAAAAAGTTAGGCACTTTTCGGCAAGTGTCCCTCCTCCACGACTAAACTGAACACTCCAGGTTCAAGCAGGTTCAAACAGAATTCAAATCAGAGTACCAGCGTGCGAGATATAGGTGAAAAAGCAAGGGTCACACAATCGCAAGTCGCAGAGAAAAAATTCAAAAACTTCCCCCCGCATAAATGGCCAAATGAAGCTAAGTGTTGCAGCAGGGGTTCCTATTTATAGGAAAATAGGACGCGATATCGCGTATCTCATCCAAACTATAGTGAGACACCTGAAAAAGATCAAATTTTTAATGATTTTTCTTGAAATTAATGTGTAAAGTGAGGACATTGACAAGGATTAATATATGCAAGGGTAATTACATGAATTCGAGAGGCACTTGAATGATAATGATGTGAATTTAACAATTAAAACTTTGGCGGTTATGAAGAAAAGGGAGTGTAATGGTACATTGGAACATTAAAGTTTTGAGGGTTAATAAATGGGAAAGAAATTTATGAAAATTAAGCCGAGGGTAAGAGATTGTGTGTTCTAGCTAGAGAATTAATGAAGATTACAACAAAATTACACAAGTGGGTCCTCCCCAAAGCAGGTTTCAACCTATTATGCCCTTGTGTAATCACACTTAAAGTGTCCATGGGCACTAGAAGGGTTAAATGTAATCTACACTAAATCCATAAAACACACGCATGTAAATATCACCAGAATGAGATGAAAATTCTATGCTACATGGGACACGAGCTACAATTACACGAATAGTGAGATGAGACGAAGTGTAGAAAGGGATCGTAGAGATCGGGACATGAGGTAACTGACCCAGGGTACAATGAATCCTGCGTGAAAAGCATGATTAAGGTGTCATTAACCCATCATTCCAAGATCAGGACCAAGTCCATCCTTCTAATCAGTGACATCGCATTGTTTCATCCCATGATGAACAACTATGCGAGTACCATAACAACAAGGTGTACGATCACTTGGTGTTTAGTACAAGGGAGGAGTGATTTTTTTTTCTCTTTTCACTTTACTAAATCCAGAGAAGCCGCCAACCTTCAGGCATGGGTGCATGTCTTTCCAGTGGGACCCCCTAGAATAGCTTTTGATTTTTGAGTGCCCTTTTGATTACTCTTACTCCCATTTTTCGTTAGATCTACAAGGATCTTAGTACAACCATATTGCATGATAACTCCCACGGATGTCACCAAAGAGAATCCACAAGTCCCCTTGATGTCACACCCTAATCATTCCCTCTTGGTCCATCCTTCTTCATTCCAAGTACAATAACACAAAATTAATTTTAAGTTTTAAAAAATATTAAGAATATCACTGTACCCTCGAATAGAACCTCTTTATTTATAGAGTGGATGAGTGGGTGTAGTGAGCTCACTGTTTCAAATAATTTACCACTCATGACTTAATAACATAAAACACACATCAACCAATGATCCACATGAGTGTTTTATTTGTAGACGAGATTACTTACAAAAATGGAAGAAGACAAACACACAAACACACAAAAAAAGATAAAAAGATAAAAAGATAAAACAAAAAGTTGAAAAATGAAAAACTGAAAAACAAAAAGTTGTAAAATTAAAGAAAATGAAAAATATTTATTAATCCTGCTTGTTATTGAAATGGGGGATATCCCCCATAACTAATCGGTTGAGTATGACTAGGATTAATAAATGGAAAACAAGGATCCTTGCATATTGGAAGTATTGGGACCAATCTATACTTATCCCCTCGGGGTTCACACACTTGATTATAATAAGCATAGTGGGGCACTTTATACGATGTAGTTCTCGGATAACGAGTTGACCTACTATGGTGTTTGTGACCATTAGATGGTATGCAAGGATTGGATTGATGCCTCCCATGGTTGCGTTCATTGGGCCTTATGCTTGTTGGAGTGTAAGTTGGTGGCCCTGATGAAGTTACATGAGGTGTTGGGTTCGAAGGTAAGGGTGCACCACATTGTTGGGCTTTTGCTAGGTTGGAAGATGTAGTGGCCTCAGAATTATGTTGTCCCTTCCTACGGCCGTGTTTAAAGAAAGGATGCCTTTGATGTTGAGGAGGCTCTTCACTACTGCTAGTAGCAGCAGCACAAGTGTTGTTCGTGGGTTGCAGTGGTACAAACACCTTAGGAACAGTTGGTGGCATTGTGGAAGGAGGGAAAGGATGAGAATGTTGAAAGTTAGAAGGGACGTAAGGTGCACAAGGTGGTGGTTGTGTTGGAGGTATGGGTTCATAGTATTGTGGAGAATAGTATTATGGTGAGATAGAGTATGGTGGCCCGGTTGAAGAAACAGGGTGTTGAACATGATAAGCATTTGGATTCGGAAAATATGAAGGGTGCCTCCAGTCTAAGGGTGGATTCCCCCACAACTGGAATTGTTGCCATTGTGGTCTAACACAGTATCTTTGTACGAACTTTGAATGTAACGTGTTTCCCCAATGCTCATGTAGATGTAACAGTATGGGGCATTGACCCTTGGGGTGATCGTACAAGCATATGTTGCATTCATATGTAGGATTGGCAGTTGAGCACTTAGTCCCTTCATTCCCTCTTTCCGAATGTCTATGATTTTGTCCTGTCTCTTAGGTTATCAAAACTCTATCTCCAATGATGTTGATACACTCTCCACACTTTTGATTTATCCATTCCAACATCTTATTGATCTTTGCCTCGGCTTCTTCTAACAATTGTTGTATTGGCAAAGGTGATGTTTCCACCTTGAGATTTGTTGATCTCTCCTTGTTACGATCATGGACCTTTGTTGAGTTGTGATTTTGGTCCTGTTGATGTTTTTCAACACTCTCCCATGTAGCTATTTCTCCTTCTTCTTTTGCTACCCTTTGAATAAGCTCTTGGATTTGATGGATTTGTAGGTGGTATAGTTGACCTCAGGCATGCATTCCTAAGGTCTCTCTAGTTTCATTACGTAGCCCATCAATAATATGGTACATTAGCCTTTCCTCGGAAAACCCATGGCCTGGACAGTTGTTTAACAGCAACTAATATCTTTCTAAGGCCATGTTCAAGGGTTCATGTTTTGCTTATTTCCACTCTTGGATTTGTTTCCTCAAGGTTGACACTCTTGCGTAGGTTTGATATTTTTCGTTAAAGACTTCTACCATTGTTGACCAGCGTCGTATTGAATTTGGTTTTAATGATCTATACCATACTTTAGCTTGGTCGACGAGTGTCATAGGGAAGAGCTTCAGTTTTTGCCAACTGTTATCAATGTTATTCCATGTGCAGGCATTGTAGAAGGCTAGTAAATGTTGATGCGTATCTAAGTCATAGCCTTCTGAAAATTTGGGAAAGTTATTTAAATAGAGCCTAGGTAGATGGCTCTCTTTACGATGCCTACGTGAGATTCGAATAGCCTCTTGTATTTGCATTATGCTTGTAGTGGCCAGTGGGGGTTCATCGTCATCAGGTAAGTTATGCTTTCATGTATTATGATGACGTTGTTTTTGTTCATTCTTATAGGAAACTCCCACTTCAGGTTGTATACTCCAATCTTCATCTTCATATAGCTCATTGGTTCTCCAATGAACTTCCTCACTAAGTGTGGCTTTATTATTATCTTGTAGGAGAGGCATTGTTGTGTGTGAGTTTATGTGACTTTTTATAATTACTTCTTTTTAAGAGATATATCGTTAAGTTCTTTACAGCGACCTTGTATGATATAACTAATCTAGATAACTAGCACCATCCCTGGCAACGGCACCAATGATGAGTGGCGAGGTACCCCTACACTCAACCATACGAAACGAGTGTCGTACGCACGATCCGGTCGAACTCCATAGATGTAGTAGTTGTGGCACCTAGATAGTTAGCCTTAGGTCACAATTCGTTGTCTTCCCATCTAGACTAGTTTTGCATATGTCACGTATGGTTTAGTCTAGATGAGGTGTATGATGTGTTCTAATTCTAACGCTACTCCTGATGGCAGTGGAAAATAATACTAACTAAGCTAAGCTAGGAGGAAAAGGGTAAGAGAATCTAACCTAGCCTAAGTGTGACAAGCAACTGATTCCTTGATCAACCGTATACATCTTGGACTTCGTGCACGACTACCACTGGGACTACCAAGCGTAGGTCCTAGGTACGCCATTGGGATTACCAAGCATAGACCCCAAATACACCACTGGGTTACCAAGCGTAGATCCTAGCTACACCACTGGGCTACCAAGCAGTCACACTTAAATGCTCGTAACCAAGTCGTACTCGTTCCGCTTCTAGGAGTTTAAGGGTGAGAAACTAATTGTGATGAGTAACCGATTCCTTAACTAGCCGTACACACCTGTAGATGCTCGTAGTTAAGTCGTACTCACACCATGCTATGAAAGCAATAAATAAAATTAAATAAATAACAAATAAATAAACTAAGTGAATGCTGCAATGATGAAGTAATCTCAATCTTTATTGCCGATCATGTGCATGTCCAAGTACGGCACACTCGAATAAAGACATCGTACAATTACATTCACCACACTACAGGCAGACACGGGAAAAATCTAACTCTAGAGGGATCAAACTACCAGAGCTTCGCTACTCTAAAACTAGGATCCCCAATAAGGAAGAGCCACTTCTTATTTATCGACATGGTAGTAGACTGCGATATTGCGTACGCGATATTGTAGGGAAGGATGCGATATCGCGTATGCAATATCGCAGGGGATGCGATATCACGGGGGATGCGATATCGCATCGGCTGCGATATCGCGTACGCGATATCGCGGCCTATGCGAACCACGTCTCATCAGTGAGGATAGAGGTAGAAAATATGAGAGACCTCGACAGGAAAGTCAAGAGAGAGAACAAGGACATGAACGAAGGGAAAGTAGGGAACAATGCAGAGATCACAGGCATCATGAAAGAGATGATCATGATGAGCCCCTACTTGCAACCTAAAGTATGCTTGACATAAAGGAGGCTATAAGAATTCCAACAAGGCATCAAAAGGATAGGCGGATCAAATGCTTAGACATGAACAATATCCCATGCTTTGAAGGGGGATACAATTCTGATTCACAACATCATTTATAGGCATTCCAAGATGCCTGCACCTTGAAGAACATAGAAAATGAGTGGCAAAAACTTAAGTTATTTCCCAAGACACTCACCAAAGAAGTAGAGAGTTGGTACTGGTCCTTAGAGCCGAAAACCATCAGGAGGTGGAGTACGATGCTAGAACTCTTCAACAATAAGTATCAAATATACTCCCAAGTGTCTAATTTGCGTAAGTAGATCCAAGGATGGAAGAAAGATACTCATGAACCCTTGGATGCTGCCATGGGCCACTACTACGCATTGTTACATCATTGCATGGGCCATGGATACACTCAACGGGATCAACTTTGCCACATCATAGATGGGCTAAGGCATGAGACTAGAAGAACCCTTGGGACTTATGCCCAAGGGAGACTATCAGAACTTAGAGCCCATGAAGTACATCGCTTGTTGGAACAAGTAGCAAAAGAAGAAGGTGAGTTATGAAAAAGAGAGAGTGTGGAAGAATACAACCATGATCCTTCCCTCTGAAAGAGGAAAGTAAGATTTTGTGATGAGGAGGATGAGTCACCACTCAAAGATTTGGTGAACAGAAAGACCTTGCTAATCCAAAAACTAAAAACCAAAGTATCGACTAAGATGGACCAATTGTGTGATTCCTTAGACTCTACACTTGAAACTATCATGAAAATCATAGAAGAGTCTAAGGAGGAACGTAGTAACAAAGGTAAGACAAAGCGGAGAAATTCAGGCCCTGCACATAACAAGGGTAAGGGGAAAATTACTATCTTCGATGAGGTTGTGGATTTTGACACAGACGAGGATGGTGGATGTGAGATCTGCCAATATGATCATCCTAAGGGATGTTGTCCAATTATCTCACATCTACAGGAGTCTGGGGTGTATGCACTTAATCCAAGACTTAACCAATGGCAAACACCCCGAAGATTACCTTATCCTCAAGGTAACCCAAGGTAGTTCCACCAACCACTAACGTACTATCCAAGGGGAACTCCACCACAACCCATCGGATAGCATCAGTAGTGGCAACACCCACATTCATGGGGGATGCCACTACCAACACAACAGTACCCTTACCGGTAGCCAAACCCATATGGATATTATGTGCAACAACCAGTTTCTCCAAGTGACTCTATGGGTCACACAACTCCCCAACGTCACTACCAAGTTTGGGAGTACTTCAGGAGGACTCCTTCTCCTTTAGGAGACATCCCACATTCATCCCATCCTCCAACTCCATCCACACCTCTTCCATGTGTAGTTCCCATACAACCTACTCCAACAATGCAAGGGGAACTCCCTACTCAACCGCAGCAATGTAACACTACGAGAGCTGTAATTATCCAACCCGCTGCTAGTTCTGACAACTGTAAAAAGAGAAGACCCTTCTTCATAACCAAAAGCCTAGACAAACTCTCGCAACAACAAGTGGTTGAGCCCATGTACACTCCTCCACCATTCAAAACTTCGGAGCACCCTTCAGTCTAACAAAGCTGTACGCATACGGTTATGTTAACGCATACTGTAACTGACTGGATCAAGGTAGGCCACCTTCCCAAGAAGCTATCTGACCCTAGGAGCCCCTTAATCTATTACAAATCATCAGGAACGAACCACATAAGGCTCTTCTTAACTCAAGTTCCAAAGTCAATTTAATATCACGAGAAATGTATCAAGCCTAGAACCTGTCCCAACTTAAGAAGAGCAACATTCAACTGGAGCTGGCTGACCAGTCCATCACCATTCCCTTGGGATTGGTGAAGGACATCATTACCACTGTGTGTGGTTTGTCATACCTAGTCGACTTCCTGGTGATAGAAGTTAACAATGACAACGGAGGCTTCCCAATTATAATGGGAAGACCATGGTTGAGTACAGTAGATACGTACCTAGGGATCCGTGATCTTTCCTTGCAGATATCTAAGATAAACATTTATGAAAATATCGAGAAGAAGAAAGTTCCGTGTATCACATACAGTGACTCAGAGGGTGATGACATGGAAGAATGTTCAACATCTCTTCCATGTAATCGGTATGCCCAAGAAGAAAAAATTCAAAGATGCTTGTATGTAGCAACCACACAAGTAGTAGACACCTCGTGGTTGATAGCTACTAGAAAGAGCAAACTAATATGCACGGAACAAACTGAGGAAACTCATGCTAACAACGAAGGCATAGACACATTGGAATATGAGCATCGCCAACTCCACCCCTCAACCTAAAAACATCATTTGGGAGGAGTTGGGCACTTTTACGAAATTCAAATAGCCGCTCATTATTTACGGAACAAACTGAGGAAACTCATGCTAGGGGAGATGGCCACCTATGTTGATCATTGGAGGCCCTCAGTTCTTTTTAGTTTTTGTTTTACACATTTTTTTATACGTTTTTGTTTTACAAGTTTTTGTTTTACACGTTTTTGTTTTACAAGTTTTTGTTTTACACATTTTTGTTTTACACGTTTTTGTTTTACAAATTTCTTTAACTTTTTTTTTTTTTACAACATCATTATACTTTTCCATTTTTTATGTGTGTTTGTGTGTGTGTTACCCATCCTATAAGTTTGTCACCCAATAAGTGTTATCCATGATGGTATGAACTATTTTCTTATTGATTGCTAATGTTTGGTTTTTACCTTTAAGTTATGATGTTGATACTAAGGTATGTTTCTTTTGATATGGCAGACAATGAGTCCACTTCATCCATACATCCACAAAATTCTATGGTCTCTCTTGGCCTGGAAATGTACAGTCCCTTTCTAAATAAGAACTTTAACAATTCGATGACTGGGCATTTCTCAAACTAAGGAAGGACTCAAGGATTGAAAAGGGTGTGACTTCAAGGGAACTTGATGCTTTTGTGTTGGCCGTTCTCTTAGGTGCTTGGATGTTTTCTTCTTGAGTTTTCTTACCATTCTGACGTTACCCAATCATCAGGAAGCTAAGCTAATAAAAATAAGAAGTCTTTACATGGTGTGGTTCTCACGCATAAAAACACAAAACACAAAAATAAAAAAAAACAAAACAAAAAGAAGAGAAAATGAAAAGAAAAGAAGAAGTGAGAATTCAAAGCACACCTCTTAGACAAAATAATCCTTTGGGCTACAAGCACTGGTTATGGAACTAAAACTTTTTCCTCTAACTAAGGCCCTTCTCACTTCCTATTCTCTCCTCATTTGTTTCATCGAAATGGTGGTGACTTTTGGGGGAAGCATTCTTGTTATTCACGAGGATGGTTTGACCAAGTGCGTTGATGCGAAGTCAGTGGATGCGGTTGGTTTGAGGCCGGAGTTGGAATGAGATTTTCCATGTCACATTAATCATGAAACACAAAAGGGGCTGTACACCACCTTATTCTTGGGATTCCATTCCATTCTCTTCTCTCCACACTTCTCTCCATTATTCACCTCATTGCCGGTTGTATCATTAGTGTATATTTTGGTAGATGCATTGTTTTCTTTTAGGTAAAGTCTCGTGGTTAAGACTTTAACTCATGTTACAAATGACATTCCTAGAGCCCATGGACTCTTTGAATGTGGGTTTGTTAAGGCATTAAGGGCATGAGCCTGCTTTGGGGAGGGCCCACTGACATTCCTCTTTGATGCACCAGTTATTTTCTTTCCCTTAACATTTTTGCAATCCATTTTATTTTATTTATTTCCATCTTGACATCCATTTCATAGATGTCTTAGTTGTCTCTTTTTATCCATCTTTTTGTTCTTATTCTTTCTCCATTCTAACACTACCAGAGGTTTGCAATTAGTCATGGGGGTACAGGGCCCAATTTTTTCAATTTTCTCTTAACCCCTACACCTTCGATAGTCATCATTATTATATCTTCAGATTCGCAATTAGCCATACCACAACCCAGCCAATTGACCTTTCACTGAGGCAAGGTATCAATTACATGATGATTCATTTACCCTTGATAATATAAGACTGTGTTGTGTGTGCAAATGGAAATCATGCAACAATGGACCGAATTTGGAGGGAGCACTTGGAATGGAGCAATGTTGAAGCAGCAATGTAAGGAGCAAGACCGATGGCACGCTTATGGATGGACAACAAAAGGCTCAATATTGGCGTTGGCAGCAGCAAAAAATTCTTTCTTTCTCTCTCTTTCTCAGCTACCAAATGAGGCCTGATGTCAATGTAATAAGGTGTTCACCCTTGTTGTCATGAACACCAGTTTTTTAAGTCTTGTAATGATGATCCATTCACATGTCATCCCATTAGATCCATTTGAGTCAATAATCCCCTACCTTCCCAATATTATTGTAAGGAAATCGAGGACGAGTTTTCATTTAGTCATGGGGGTATGATGGGATGTGATATCGCATGGGCCGCGATATCGTGTATGCGATATCGTGGCCATCGTGATCTCGCATCCCTCGTGATATCGCGTCTTCCCCTGCAATATCGCATACGTGATATCATGGTGCATCGTCATATTTATAAATAAGAGGCAGATCTCCCTTGTTTCATCATCCTAGGCTATAAAATAGGGAAACTCTAGTAGATTGATCACTTCATAGATAGAATATTTTCCATGTGCCCGCAGTAGGAGTCCCAAAGTGAATGGATCTTTATTCGAGCAAACATTGTATTTGAACACAAGTTTGTGTATGGCAATAAAGATGAGATTTCTAGATAAACCTTGCAGCGCATGGAATAGGATTTTATTATTGTTATTTATTACCTATTATTTATTACTTGTTATTTACTATTTTCCTTCTCAATCCTTTTCTCCTAGTTAAGTGCCTCAGTACGACCACTTCGAGCACATGCGTTACACGTGGTGATCCCAGCAACGATTAGCGTTTGGTAGCCACGGTTACATCGGTTAAGGGTGTGTACGGTAAGTGGAAACTAATGTTGATGCTAGGTAATTTAGACTTAGTTCATTAGTTGGAGTTAGTAATTAGTTTCTCAACCCTTCACCTTGTTAGCATAGGAGACATAAAATATAAAAAGCATAAAAATCATATACCTCAGACTTACTTAATCATACACCATGACAACTACAAGTAAGTCTGGGAAGACAACAAATGATTAACCCTAAGTGTTGCATGGGGCATGTAGGCACTTAGTCTATGGAGTTTCACCGAATCGCGCATGCTACGCTCGTATTCGTATGGTTGAGTGTAGGGGTATCTCATCACTCATCACCACCAATGTTACAAATTTATTAGAGGTTTATTTAATTGAAAGGAATCTCATATTTCCAAAATAAGGAAAACTATAGAGTTTGTGGATGGGTGGATGACATAGAATTACTACCTGTTCCATGAAAAAGAAACCATATTTTAGCCATTGGTACAAAAATTCAAAAATAGAAACTAGACCTTAGCAAGAAAAACATTAAACATAAACCCCCATTAACAACAACTACAACACCACTATCTCCTATTGGCACAAAGCATGTTTATTAACAGAAATTTAAAAATCACACTAAAATAAAGTAAAAAATATAAGAAAGGGTAAAACATTCAAGAAAAATTTAAATGTACTAATGATGGTGTAAAATAGGAAAAAGTTTGAAAAATCAAAATGGCGTAAAATAAACAATTTGCAAAAAAATACAAAAAAATAAAAAAAATGAGGAGCCATGTGTATGATTAGCATGGACGACCATCTCCCCCACAACTGAGTTGGAAGGAAGAGATCTAAAAAATTGAGTGTGGTTGTCCATCTGTTGAGATATTTGTTGCACTAGCTTGCTTGGGCTCATGGAAAGGCTTTACCTGTTGGATGTTGACTAACTACTTTTTGTCTAGGCTTTTAGGTTTATATATGAGCATGATCCTAGAAGGAAAGGTTCTATTGATTATATAAGGCCTCACAATATTTAGAGTTTGGTTTTTTTAAGGAACATCTATGAGGTTCCAATATATAACCTTATCTCCCGGTTGAAATTTCTCTTTCCGTATTCTAAGGTCATGACATTTTTGTTGAATGTATTGTGCACTTCATTCAAGAATAGGGCTATAAATCGATTTTCATCTAGCACATCTAGGTTGATTAATATTTATTTTTTTACTAGGCTAAGGTCAAGGTTTAAGTCATAGGCTATTGAAAGTCTACAGAGCTTAGATTGGATAGGTAGAGTTGGTAAATTTCCATACACTAGCTCAGAGGTAGAGTAGCCTCTAGGAAGTTTTCATGTTGAGTGATAGGCCCAAAGTGCATCATTGAGTTTTATGCTCCAATCTCTCCTATATTTGTTAACAGTTCTTGTTAGGATCTTCATGATCTTCCTATTGGTCACTTTTGCTTGACCATTGGCTTGGGGCTAGTAGGATGTTGTTAATTTATGTTCAACCCACAAGTGTTGCATAAGCTTGTGAAACATAGCACCTGTAAAATGGGTTCCATTGTTAGAGATCAGTCTATGTGGCATTCCAAACCATTTCACAACATTTTGTTGTACAAATTGCACAACAATGAATGATGTATAGTCTATGACGGCTGCTGCTTTTGCCCATTTTGTGTAGTAATCAATAGTAACAATTATATATGCCTTTTCATTTGACATGGGTGTGATGGGATCAATGAAGTTGATGCCCCATATGTTGAAGGGTTCTAGTGGTCGAATCCACTATTAAGGACCCTCCATGCATGCAATCATCTCACCATCTCATTGATAGCATTCATAGGATTGAAGAAATGAGTGAACATCTTTGAAGATTGTTGACCAATAGTATTCTTTGCATCTCCCAACATAGTGGCTCCCATAAGAACCCTCATGAGCATTCTGGAGAATGTGTAATTAATCAACATCAAGTACATACCAACGAACCAGGCCATCAATAGATACCTTGTAAAGATCTTTGTTGATTTCTATGAAGCATTTGGCCTAATGAAGAAACTATTTTTTCTTCTTGTGGTCCAAATCCTATGGCATCTCTTGAGTGAGAAGATACATGAGGATGTCATCATACCATTTTGGTTGTGTGGGCACTTCTTCATTTATTACACAAGCAAAGAGGAGTTCATCAAGAAGTTGATCAAAGAGCAGGCTCTCCTCCTCTTTGTTATTCCATTGTAACTAAGAGAGATGGTTAGTGACCACATTCTCAATCCCCTTTCAATCTACCATCATAAGATCAAATTCCTGCAAGATCACTAGCCACTATATGAAACAAGAACTCACCATTGGCTTATTCATGAGGAACCAAATGGCATTGTGATCAATGTGCACAAACACTTTGTATTCAAGCACATAGTACTTGAACTTCTCTAGAGCATACACCATCACCATTAGTTCTTTATTTGTTGCGGTGTAGTTCAACTATGTACCCACAATTCTTTGACTTGCATAGTGGATGTAATATGAACATTTCTTGTTATTCAACTGCATAAGCATGAATCCCAAGGCATAATTTGATCTATCTATCATGATATGAAATGATCTAGACTAGTTAGGTGCTCATAGAATTAGAGTATCTATGAGCTTTTTCTTGAGGTTATGGAATGCCTTTTCACATTCCTTGATCTAGATGAATGGACCATCTTTCTTTGTTAGCTCAACTAATGGTCTTACAATCTTAAAGAAATTCTCTATGAATCACCAATAGTAGCAAATGTGTCCAAGGAACAATCAAACATCTTTAACAATTTCCAGCCAATGAGTTATTCCTTGGATAACCCTTATCTTTTTATGGTTCATCTTAATCCTTACCTAAGAAATTTTGTGCCCCAATACAATGCCCTCCTGGACCATCAGATGGCTCTTCTACTAATTAAGCTAAAGATTAGTCTCCACACATATTTTAAGCACTTACTTAAGGTGGTCTAAGGCTTGCTTGAATGTAGCACCATAAGTGGATAAGTCATCCATAAGGACTTCCACTCTACTACTTAAAGATGCTTAAGACCAAACATTGGAAAGTGGTAGGAGCATTGCATAGACCAAAAGGCATCTTGTAATATGCAAAAGTTCCCTAGGGACTCATGAATGTTGTTTTGACCTGATCTTCTAGTGCAATCTAGATTTGGTTATAGCTACTATAACCATCTAGAAAATTGTAGTAGCAATGCCTAGATATGATGTCCAACACTTGATCAATGAATGACAATGGAAAATGATCTTTGAATGTTGCCATGTTTAATAGCCTAAAGTCAATACAAACACACCATTTGCAACCTTTCTTTTGCACTATCATGAGTGGGCTAATCCAATAACTATCCACAATGGGGTAGATGAACCCTACCTTGAGGACTTACTCAATCTCCTCTTTGACAATATATTTCAATTTTGGGTTCAACTATCGTTGTGGTTGCCTCCTTGGCTTAATGGCTAGATTAGTGTAAATACAATGCTAGCATATCCTAGGATCAATCCCTATGAGTTCAAGATATGAACAAGCAAAGGTTGTTGGCCATTTGTTGACCACCTTCAACAGCATCAATTTCTCTTCAAAAGCAAGATTGACATAGATTATTACTAGCTTTCGATTTCTCAAAAATGCATACTCCATGTCAATAGGTAAAGTCTTTAACTCTAAGGGCCCTTATTTAAAATTTTTAGGGATTTCTAACTCTCCCCAATTGGTACCATCATTTACATTATCAAAGAGTTTTTGATGGACTTTCTTTAGTTTATCTATGCCTTTAATATAGGCACATGTCAAACTCTCAACAAGTTCCATGCAAAGTATGCCACTTCCAAGATTAGTTGTCAACCACTAGGTGCCCTCCTATTTTATGGCTATTGCATACAGACAAATTTGGACTTTAGATTCATCTACATACTTTCTACATGCTTTGATGGATGTTCTCTTGATAGAACAAAGTTTCTACACACAATTTTATCGAGTATCGTTGTACATGATACATGGGATTCTCTTTTTCTTGATCTTTCGAAATTCATTCTCCTTGGAAATTTCCAAGGAGAGATCTCTTATGCCCATTTGCACATCAATAGTGCTCAACCATTTCCCTTTTCATAGTAATTAGGAAGTCTTCCTTACAGTTGTTAATGCTGATCATCAAAAAATTAGTGAGATAAAACCACCCAAAAATAGTGGCTACAATGTCCTTCATAAGTTCTAAGGGAATATTGATTGATTGATCTACCAATTCTAAATGGATATTATTCTTCTAAAGAGGTGGTAGGTTCCATGCTTTGTACATGTCATGGGAAATTATATTAACACTGGAACTTGAATCAGGAAGAGCCTTGCATGGCTCATGTCTAGTGATTTTCAAGTAGATGAGAGGACTTCCAATGTTAGATCTTTTCCTAGGAATGTTTCCAGCCTTGACCCAAATAGATACAATGTGGGTTAACATGATAGTGCAAATCTTAGAAGACATTTGGTTTGAAGGGCTCTCAAAAGGATTTGATGCAGAGGATGATGAAGAGATAGCATAGCCAGCTGCATTAGTCTATGACAAATTTGGAGGACTGTTGGATCATAAGAAATATTATTTTGGGATCTAGGTTCCAAATCATTCAACTGGAAAGCTAGTTGTAAGTTGACAACCCTAAGAGCATTATCTTTTTATGGCTATGATGGAATCTTGCCTTGCATAGATGGAGCAAGAGGTAATTGGGTGGAGGATGGAGGAGCATGTGCAAAAGGATGAGAAGGATGATAGGGATATAGGGTTTTCCTTCTAGTAGATGAGGAATGAGTTATGTGATAATCTGGAGGGTAGTAGTGATGCTAAAAAGAAACACAACTAAAAGAGTCACATGGAGACATTGGTTGCTGAACATAGTACCCATATGGATTTGGTTGCCTATAAGGGTACTACTACCTTGGTGGTGATATCCCCCATGACTATAGGTGTTGTCACTACTAGTATTGCTCATATGGCTATGTTAGAGCTCCACTTGGATAATAAGCTTGTTGTTGCTAGTGGAATTGCCTTGGATTGCCTTGAGGATAATATAATCTTCTAGGTGCTTGCCTTCTTGCCAATCTAGGATTCAGCGTATACATCCCAAACTCCTACAAGTGTGACACTACAAGGCAACATCCTTTGGAATGTTCATATTGGCAAATGTCACACCCACCATCATCATCTAATTTTGTCTCCACAACTTCTTCTACTGTAGCAACTTTCCCCTTACCCCTTTGGTAGGCACATTTAACTTCTTTTCACCTCCTACAGTTGTAGTCACTACTCTAGTCTCTTGATTCTTCTATGATTTTTAGAGTAGTTTGGAATTTTTCATTCAAAAAATCCCATATTTTATCTACATTAGCTAAAATTTTAGACATAGACTTTTGGATCAACAAAGTATTTCTATTCACCATCTCATCAAGTGGTACCTCCTCCTCATTGTCACAAAATCAAACCTCACTTTTTATGATGGAAGGATTTCTATTATATTTCTTAGCACTTTCTCATTTCCTTAGCTCTAATTCTTCTTTTTTTACCTACTCTATCAACCTTTGGATTTGATCAATGCTAAGTTTTGATAGTCTTCGTTGGACATAAACCCCAAGAGTTCTTCTCATTTCTAATCTAAGTCCATCTATGATGTAACAAAGTTGTTCCCACTAAGAATAATCATGGCTAGGGCATCAATGTATGAGAGAATAGTATTTGCCCATGCTAATGTCCAAGGGTTCATGTGTTCCTTGCTTTCATCCTTGAATCTAACTTCTCAGATTAGACACTTGAGATTACATATGATATTTGTCATCGAACAACTCCAACATTGTACTCCACCTACTTGAGATTCTGGCTACAAAGATCGATACCAGTTTTTTGCTTCCTTCATGAGTGTCTTGGGAAATAGCTTTAATTTCTTCCAATCATTTCAATATTTTGTAAGGCATAGGAATCATGAAAAGCTTGTAGATGTGTTTTCAAATTAGAGTCATATCCCCCCTCAAATCTAGGGATATTGTTCATGTCAAGTCGCTTGATACGACTATCTTTCACATGCTTGGTTGGAATTTTCATTGCCTCTATGATATTTAGCATACTCTAAGTTGTCAGTAAAGGCTAATCATCATCATTATTTTGATGATTCCTATGATGTACTTTCATTCATGGGGGCCCTGCTAATCATTATTATTCCATTGTTCACCTTCATCACAGTTATCCTTTCGATAATGTCTGTTAGAACTAGAATAGGGAGAAAAAGATGCAAATGAAGAGGGCAAATAAGGAGGAGGATTGCCACCACCATGGTGTTAGGCATCCCCTCTAATCTTGTCACAGCCACATTCATTAGCTTTTGTATCTTCTTGATGCTTTCCTGAGCCCTTGCTTAGACTCCTACTTTTATCTAAATCCATATTGTTGATAGTGGATGGCAACTTCAAGTTTAAGCCCCCATCACCAACATCAAGGGGTGGAGAATCTACATGTTAAGAACCCCCAAATGGAGGATCCTCATTGTTATTTTGGTTAAGTAGGAACAAGTGATTGGTAAACCATTTCCCCTTCATAGTCTCATGGTGCTTCTCCTGGTATCAATCTCTCTTACATTGTGTTTCAATGGGATAGTAGTCCTGGTAGTCATATTCATGCATAACATACTCTTCTTGAAGATCCTAGATACCCAACCTCCTAAGAGTTTGGAGTAGCATCTCAAGAATAAATCAATCAAGAGGCATAACAATGTTAACCTCCATATCTTGCCACTGTAGTTGTTCATCCTAGTGCAAGATGAAGATGAAGTCAGGCACATACTCATCTGGATAAGTATGTACCACATTGCATTCATAAGGCATTGGTAGTTTAGTATCATCGTTCTTATCAGAAGAAGACATTTTGTAATTAAAAAAAATATCAATGTGCCTAAATTATTATATTTATTTTGAGAATGACTTTAACCTTAAGGTTCATCAATGATGTTAATGATTTTCACTCTACCTAGATCATGCATGTTTCAAACAAAAATAGGTCCTCAATAATGGTGCCAATGATGAGTAGCAAGTACCCCTACGTTGAACCATACGAATCACTAAGTATTCACACACAATTTGGTTGAATCTCGTGGACTCTATGTCTTTCGATGCACTAGTCTCTAGGAAGTGAACTTGCCTTAACAGTCATTCGTTGTCTTCCTAATTATACTTATGATATGCAATAATATGGTTAAGTGTAATCAAGGTATATGATTTTTATTATTTTTATGTTTAATGTTTTGGGTTCTTAAAATAAAGGATGAAAGGAATGAAATAATTTAATTGCTAATTTAATCTAACTAACTACACCTAACTAATCCTAACATAAGCATATGGTCCCACTCTTGTACACATCCTGAACATGTATAACATTGTTGGGTTACCACCAAACATTAAGCATTATTGGGATTACCAAGCATCATGTGCATATGCGAAGTGCTCGTACTTATGTGCTTAATTAATTAGTACTTAATCTAGCTTAATTTAGCCTAATTAAGTATTTAATTACTTAAAGTATTAAAGGAAATTGCATAAACATTAAATGCATAAATAAATAATTAATATATTTCCAAGTACTACAAGGTTTATCAAAAGGCCCATCTTTATTGTCGTTCATACTACTATGCTTAGGTACATTAGTGCTAAAACAAAGATCTGTACACTTTCTGACTTCTATTGCAAGCACTCAAAAAAATATTCTAACTCTCAAATGACAAAATTGCAAGAGCTCTGCTAAAACTATGACAAGACTTTTCTAAACACAATGGATGAGCATGTATCTATAGACTTTATTGTGGAGCTATGTCAATGGAGCCTCATTAATGTAGCAAATGTTACGTCAACGTGGCCCCATCAATGGAGCAACAGCACATCGATGAGTACATGTCAATGTGACACTTTGATACTTCATCACAACTCAAGGTGAATGGTGCTCTTCTTAAGTGAAGGTAGGTTCCAAGCTATGTACATTTCATAAGAAATCATATTTACACCAGAACCTAAGTCCAAAAGAGCCTTGCAAGGTTCATTCCTAGTGATTTGCAAATAAATAAGGGGACTTCCATGGTCCAATAGTTTCCTGGGAAGGTGGCCAACCTTAATCCAATCAATTATTAGATGAGTCAGCATGACGATATGCACTTTTGGAGGTGTTTGGTTTGAAGGGGACTTGAACAAATTGGATGCAGAGGATGAGGAAGAAGTATGACAATCAGTCACATATGTCTATAAGGGCTTTGTAGGATTGTTAGTTCAAAAGAATGATCTGTTTTGGAATCTATTCTCTAAACCACTTGGCTCAGGAGCCAATGTTAAGCTAATAGCCCTTGTGGCATTATGTTGTTGTGGCTATGCTAGAATGTTGCCCTACATTGATGGAGCAAGTGGTAACTAAGTTGAGGGTAGAAGAATAACTGCGGAAGGATGAGGAGGGTGATAGAGATACGGAAATTTTCCTCTAGGAGATGGAGATTAAGCTTTCTAGTACTTCAAAGGGTAGTAGTGATGCTAGAGTGAGGTGTGACTAGGAAAGTCATGTGGAGAAATGGATTTCTAAACATAGTACCCATATGGATCATGCTATTTGTAGGGGTACTACTACCTTGGTGGTGGCATCCCCCATGATTGTGGATGCTGCCACTATTGATATTACTCATAGTGCTATGGTGGAGCTCCACTTGGATAATAAGCTTATTGTTGGTAGAACTGATTGGGGTTGCCTTGAGGATAGGGCAACCTTCTAGGTACTTGCCTTTTTGCAAATCAAAGATTAAGAGCATACATCCTAGACTCCTACAAGTCTAATACAATAAGACAACATCTTGTAGGATGTTCATATTGGAAAATGTCACATCCACCATCATCATCTATTTCGATCTCCACAACCTCCTCTACTGCAATAACATTTAGTTTCCTTCCTTCTCCTATGATCATGATCACTACCTTGCTCTTTAGATTCCTCTGCAATTTTCAAAGCGATGTGGAATTTCTCATCCAAAGAGTCTCACATCTTGTCTACCTTGGCCAAAATTTAAGAAAAATTTTTTTGAATAGGCAAGGTCTTTTGTTGCACTAGTTCAACAAGTGGTACCTCCTTCTCATTGTCACAAAACTAGACCTTCCTTTTTCAAATGGAAGGATCCTAGTTGTACTCCTCCATACTTTCCTTTTTCTTCAACTCTTCTTCTTCTTTGGCAACCTTCTCAATCATCCTTTGAATCTAATGGACCCTTAATTCTTATAGTCTCCCTTGGGCATAAACCCCAAGAGTTCTCATCATTTTTTATTAGAGTCCATCTATGATATGGTGGACCTACTTTCTTTAAGAATAATCATGGCTAGGACATTGGTGCAAGAGTGAATAGTACCTACCCATGGTTGCATCCAAGGGTTCATGTGTTCCTTGTTTTCAACCTTGGATCTACCTTCTCAAGTTAGACACTTAGGAGTACATTGATACTTGTCATTGAACAACTCAAGCATTGTACTCCATCGACAGATTGATTCTAGCTCCAAGGACTAGTACCAACTTTCAACTTCCTGTATGAGTATCCTTGGGAACAACTTTAACTTTTGTCATTTTTTCTCCATGTTCTATAAAGCACAAGCATCATGAAAGGCTTGAAGATGATTCTACTAATTTGAATTGTATCCCCCCCTTAGATTTGGGGATATTATTCATATCCAACCACTTGATTATGCTATCTTTCACATGCCTTGTTGAAATTCTCATTGCCTCCACAATGTTTAACATGTTTTGAGTTGCAAGCAAAGGCTCCTCATAGTCATGGCCTCTATGATGACCATGATGCCTATGATGCTCCCTACTGATCCTTCTTTCATGGTGATGGACCTCCCTTGATTGCCCACATCCCTAATATTGATTGGTTTGGTGAGTCCTACGATCATTTTAGTCCCATTTGTCATCTCCATCATGGTCACATCCCCTGTAGCTTCGATTAGAGTCAAAGGAGGAAGAAGATGATGAAGAAGGACAGGAGAAATGAGGACTAGCACCACCACGGTGCCTACCACCTTCTCATCTACAATCATGGCCATGATCATCATCATGGTGCCTATCCACATCCCTGCCATCACTCCAATCTTTGGATTCCCCATGATCATGGGATCCATTCTTACCTAAACTATGATTGTTGATAGTGGATTACAAGTTTTGATTTAGGTTTCCCTCATTAAACACAAGGGGAGGAGAGTCAGTGAAATGAGAACTCCTAGAGAAGGAATCCTTACTATCTTTTTAGCCCAATAAGGACAAGTGATTATTGAACTGTTTTCATTTTGCAACTTTGTAGTGCCTCTCTTATTGTTGATCATGTTTGTGTTGTGCCTTAGTGGGATGGTAATCCTAGTACTCATGGTCCTACACAACATATTTAGCATTAAGTCCCTAGATGCCCAACCTCATAAGAGCTTGGTGCAACATCATAGGAACTAATCCATCATGTAGCAACACAACGTTTCCCTCCATGTCTTTCCACTACAACTATTCATCTTGATGTAGGATGAAGGTGAAATCTAGCACATACTCATCAAAATGAGTATATACCACTTTGCATTGTTGGGACATGGGCTAACTTGACCATTCATTTCTATGTTGATTACATGTGTGCTTACTCCTTGGTAAAGAATCACCCTTGAGAGAAGAAGTCATTTTAGCTCAAAATAAAATATTAGTGTGCTCTTTAATATTGTTATTACTTAGAATGATTGCAACCTTAAGGTTCATTCAATGATGTTGAATAATTTTCACTAAGTCCTAGATAGCACAGATAGCTAACTAAAGCCCTGACAATGATGTCAATGATGAGCAATGAGCAATGAGTATACCCTACACTCAACCATACGAATCACTAGCGTTCACGCACGATCTGGTCAAATTCCAAGGACCTTAAGTTTCTAAGTACGCTAGTTCTAGAATGTGAATCTTATCATTGCAATTGTTGTCTTCCCAATTCCACTTGTAAAGTGTAGTGTATGGTTAAGTACAATTGAGGCATCTAATTTTTATCAATTTGTCTTGTATGATTTAATCACCTAAGTGTTGGAAATAGAGGGATAAATGTTTAATTAATCTAACTAATCTAATAACTAGCTAACACTTAATTAATCCTAACATAAGCATCTATTCCCACTTATCGTGCACATCCTAAACACGTTATAACACTATTGGATTATCAAACATTAAGAATTACTGGGATTACCAAGTGCCAAGTGTATGCTCGAAGTGGTCATACTTATGTTCACTATTTAATTGACATTAATGACTTAACTAAAATTCATTAAAGTAAATTACATGAACATTAAATGCATGAGAAAACAATTAATCTAGTCCAAGTGCTACAAGGTTTGATCAAGAAAGCTCATCTTTATTGCCATCCACACTAAGGCACTCAGGTACATTAGTGCTTGAATAAATATTCGTACACTCTTTTGACTTCTACTATGGGCACTCAAAAACTATTCTAGCTCTGGAGAAATCAAACTACAAGAGCTTTGCTAAAACTAATGAAAAAGATGTTTAGATCATGCACCCAAGTGCTATATATATAGGTAGGCATGCAACCCATGATATCAAAGATCCAACATCATTGCTTCGGCCTTGATATCGAGGCCTGGAAAAAATGTGATTCATCAATATTATTTTGATATTCTTTTAGAAATTTTCTTTTTTTCTCTTCAAGTAATTTCACATAGTTTTTATTCAAATCTTTTTTATTATAGTAATTTTTAAGAGCTAACATGGCTTAAAGACATTCTTCATCAAATCACTTTTTCTTATCCATAAACTACTGTTATATAGTAATATATTTTTGTAGCCTCTAATAATATGTCTTCTAAGTGATCTTCAGAATTTTTTTATTTTCAACAAATTCTATACTTCTTATTGGAAAGATTTTGTATTTGCGTTTGTAATGTGTATTCTTACTTTCTAGCATTGCTTATAGTATAATGTATCCTTTTTAATAGACAATCGTAGAAAATGTGTGGAGATTCTATTAATTTATCACCAACCTAAAGTCAATGATTCCTAATATATTTTGAGGGATAGTTAGGAGTAAACAAATACATGAATATTTTCCTTGTTTTTCAAAAATAAATCTTTAGCTTGATGGAAATATTTTTAATCCCATTTAAGATCAAGGCTTTGTTCCCATTTTGATACGTGCTTTCCTATTTGATTTGTTTTAATATCCTTTGATGTTCATTCCCATCTACTTTTAATTTGACCATAATCTTGCATATTTAACAATCTTTGATTATTTTGTCATTCTAAAATATCAATATACTTCAAACCAATCTTTTCATTAAAGTCTTCACATATATAAACTTTATTGTCTAATTTAAAGTTTGCTATATCTTATCCTAAATATTCAAAAAATTTATTTTTTTGATAACCCTAGTTTTACATGATATGTTGCAAGGAATACAAAGTATTTTCTTTAAATAAGCTTCAACAAAATATATTGTTTATACTCATCAATCTTTTTTACCTTAATTAGCTTTTTAAGCTTTTTTTTCTTGGAAATACAAGATAACCATCTTGATGGTCTTCCATGTTTATGAGATCTAACACTTGCTACCTTTATTCTACTAAAATTAGGCAAATCAGCATTTTTAGAGTTCTTCTTCTTCTCAAGTTTCCACAACTCAAAAATATCAAACTTTTTTTAGAACTAAATATTATATAGTGCAATCATTTTGGTGGTAATGCCACCATCTATATTCAATAATCCACAATGCAAAGTGTTCAAGCATTTTTTTGAAAATGTCCTAACTTTAATTTTTGTAATACAATATGCATTTAGAAATCTACCATATCATTTACTTGTGCTACTTTTATTTTCATTCTTCTATCTTCTTTACAAGCTCTTTTTTTGTGAAATATTTATTTATTCAATATATTTTCTCCTTTCAAGTTTTTACAATTGTACTAAACTTTTTCTATAGTAGTTGAATCACTAAATTACACAATAACAAGACATGATTTATCACTTTTGAATCATGTGTGATATGCATCTAAGATTGTATTAGGTATGTGTGGAGGTGCATTGTTTTTGTTTTAATATCATGAACATTTTTTAAATTATCTTTATCATTTGGACTTCCTAGAATCCAATAAATTGAAAATTCTTAGCTCTTTTTTTCTTTTTTCTTTTCCTTTACTAAATCAGCATTTTTTTTTTTTTTTGCTCTATGATCCATTCTATAATCATTTGTTGTTATGTTATCGTAGCTTCTACTTGATCAGACATCATGTCTTGCTTTGTAGCTATAATGTTTATGCTACAAATGAGATTTTCAAAATCACTAATATGCTAATTTATTACTATTGCTTATTCTCTCATTATCATCTTTTTCTCTTTGAGTGTTTCTTTTTGTTCCTATATCCATTTAGACACTATTCCTAATTTTGAATAATTGTTTCCTGCCTATCTTCAAGAGTTTTTTTCCTTTCAAGTAAGGCTTTTAATTGAGTCGTAATCTCTTGAAATTTAACTTTAGTAACTAATTCCCTATCTAACTCTTTGCATAGCTTCGAAAAACTCTTTGCAAAGCATCAAATCCTATGCATAGCCTCGAAAAACCCTATACAAAGCTTTAAAAAACTCTTTGTTTTAAGTTTCAACACCACCCCTCCTAAAATTGTTTTAGATTTCAACTCCCCATTTGCCCCCTCTCTAAAGTAAGAAGCTTACTAGTTGTATTATGTTCTCATAGCTAATGAGAGGTAGCTTAAGTGGTTAGCTTGTTATTTAATAAGGATATGCAAGCAATAGGTTTCTAGGTTTAGCTACACTTGAGGTATCATTATATTCCTCTCTAATTCTTCTAATATATTATGTTGGTTATGGAGCATTTATAGTCAAGTTGTTTTGGGTTCAAACACCTCCTTGTCGGCCTCTAAGGTTGTGCACTGCTAGCCTCAGATACAAAAACAAAAAAAAATAGAGGCAAATAGAGGCAATTGAATTTGAAATTTTTATTCAGCTAATAATGTCCTTTAAATAGGAAAATACATCAACAAAAAAGAGCAACTAAACCTCTATAGTAGTCGACCCTTTAATTTCTATAATGATCAACCCTTCAACTTCTATAATGGTTGACCCTTCAACTTCTATAATGGCTGACCCTTCAACTTCTATAATGGCTGACCCTTCAACATCTATAATGATCGACTCCTCAACTTCTATAACAGTCGACCCTTCAACTTCTATAATGGCTGACCCTTCAACTTCTATAATGATCGACTCCTCAACTTCTATAACAGTCGACCCTTCAACTTCTATAACGATCAACCATTCAACTTCTAAAAAACAAAAATAGCAACCAAATTCCTAAGGATAGCTCCTAAAGACTAGGATAAACAAAAAAAGCATGTTTAGTAATTAAACACATTTAACACCCTCTTATAAACTAAAAGTTTTCAAACTATCAATTTAATAAGAATTATTCAACGTGCAGAATCCAAGCTACTTTCTTAGCCTTTGGAATGTTGATAACTTGAGGGGTTTGGTTAGAATATCAGTGAGTTGATCTTCACTCTTACAAAGCATCAAATCAATAACACCATCATTTCATAGATCATGCAAGAAGTGAAATCTCACATCAATATGCTTGCTTCTTCCATGTAGCATAGAATTTTCAGATAACTTTATGGTAGAATTGTTTTCATAGAAAATTGTAGTAAAACCCTCTTACTTGAAATATAACTCATTAATAATTTTTTTTATTTTTTTTATTTTTTTGCCAAATAGCTTGGCAAGCACAAGATGTTGCAACAACAAATTTAGCCTATGTGGTTGACAATGTGATAATTTATTACTTCTTGGATCACCATGAAACAACCCTTGTGCCCATCATAAAAACATATTCTGAAGTGCTCTTCCTATCATCTTGATCTCTTGTATAATCACTATCAGTAAATCCCACAAAATCAGATTTCTTACCTTTCTTGTAAAATAGCCCAAAATCTTTAGTCACTTGCAAGTAATGAAATATTCTTTTAGCAGCCAGCAAATGCATCTTCTTTGGATACTCCATGTATCTACTGATAAGATTTACAACATGCATTATATCAAGTCTAGTTACAGTCAAATACATTAGACTCCCAACAATTTGCTTGTAAAGTGTATCCTCCACCATGCTTCCTTTAGGATCTTTGTTTAGCCTCAAGCCAATCTCAATTAGAGTGCTTATAGGATTACAATCTTTCATCTTAAACCTCTCCAAAATTTCTCTAACATACTTCTTTTGAGAAATAAAGATTCCAATGGGGGATTGCACTACTTCCATGATAAGATAGTAATGCATTTTTCCAAGATCATTCATTTCAAACACATCCATCATTGACTTCTTAAATTTTTCAAATGAATCACTATCATTTCCAGTGAAAATAAGATCATCAACATATAATCATACAATGAGCACTTTTCCTCCATCAATCTTTGTAAAAAGTGTATGCTCATATGAACATTTTTGAAATATTTCCTTAGAAAAATTGGTGTATGACTATACCAAGCTCTTGGAGATTGTTTTAGTCCATACAAAGCCTTTTTTTAATTTATAGACCTTGTGCTCACTACCAAGCTTCACAAAACTAGGGGGATGATTAATAAATACCTATTTCTCCAAGTCTCCATGCAAGAATGCAAACATGACATCCATTTGGAAGATAGGCCATGAATTCTGTGCTACCAATGCAATCACCAATCTAATTGTATCATGCCTTGCAATAGGAGAAAAGACGTCTTTCTAGTCAATCTTATATTCTTGCTTGTATCACTTAGCTACCAATCACGCCTTATACTTGTCAACTTCGCCAATCTCCTTTAGTTTTGTTTTGAAGACCCATGTCAAACTAGTGGTTGTGTGCCCTTTTGGAAGATCAACTAGCTCCCATGTGCCATTTCTCTCAATGGCTTCAATTTCATCCTCCATTGCCTTTCTCCATTATGATTCTTTAATAGAACTTTCAAAAGTTGTGGGATCACAATATGCAAACAAAGCAAAGTGGGTGATTAGGTCATCAAATTGGTCAATCACTATTACCTCATAATCCATCATTCATAAGGGTCTTTTTCGAATATGATGAGATTCAGCTACTACTACTATTGGTAAAGTCTCAACCTCCATAGTTCTTGGTGCTTCAGCCTCCATGGCTTTTGGGATTTCAACCTCTATAGCTTTTGATGCTTCAACATCTGTAGTTCTAGGTTCTATACTTTCAAGTGCTACAGAGTCTACAATTTCACTATCAAAAATAATTGAAGTAGGCTACTACCCATTCTAATTCCAAGTGCTCTCTTCATCAAAGATGACATCTCTACTAGTCACAATATTCTTTGTCAAAGAATTATACAATTTATATGCTTTGGATGCTTCACTTACACCAAGAAAAACACATTTTTCACTCTTATCCTCCAACTTCTTCCTCTTCTCATCGAGGATATGTGTGTAAGCAATGCAACCAAATATTTTGAAGTGATCCACTACTGGTTTCCTCCCACTCCAAGCCTCTTCTAGTGTCATGTTTTGAACAACAAAGGTGGGACTTCTATTCAAAACATGGATGCTCCAATTCATAGCCTCTGGCCAAAAAATCTTTGGAATACTTCCTATTTTCAAGAGGCTTCTTACCATATTGAGGATGGTTCTATTTTTCCTCTCTAATATGCCATTTTGTTATGGTGTATAGGGGGCTATGAGTTCTCTCCAAATTGCATGATTCTCATAAAAAACATCAAACTCTTTTGAACAATATTCTTCTCCACAATCTATATGAAGAGTCTTAATGATCTTTCTAAACTTGTTCTCAACACACACCTTGAAGTTTTTAAGTGCATTAAAGGCTTCAGATTTCTCTTGCAAAAAATAAACCCAAATTTTTCGAGTATAATCATCAATGAAGGTGATCAAGTACCTCTTACCTCCATTTGAACATGGTATTATTGGCCCACAAATGTTGAAGTGAACCAACTCAAGGACATTCTTTGCTCTCCATGATTTTCCTTGAAAGAATTAAGAATGATGTTATTTACCAATAACACATTCTTCATAGACTTCTAAAGGAATTATAATTTAAAGAAGACTAGTCACCATAATTTTCTATTGAAAATTCTATAATCCTCCAAAATTCAAGTGGCCACAACAAAAATGCTACAGTCATGTTGGGTCTTTTTACTTCAGCCTTTAGGAAAAATTGAGAACTTTCAATCCTCAATGGAAATAATTTGTTGAAGCTCATTTGAATAGCTACAATAGTTCCTCTTAAAGGATCATAAATCTCACAAGCACCCTTCTGAATGGTTATTACATAACCCTTCTCTTGCAATTGACTAGCACTTAACAAATTACTTTTCAAATTAGGAACATAAAAAACATTGAAAATTTTTTCTACAAAACCATTCTTGGTTATAATGTTAATATTCTCCTTTCCCATTACATTTATAGTATAACAATCACCAAAACTTACTATAGAATGAAAAATTTCATCTAAGTAAGAAAAAGAAGACTTACATTCACACATATGATTACTACAGCCAGTATCTACATACCATACATTTGCTTGAGGCTCTCAGTTGGCTTGAACTTCCATCAACAAAGTCTCAGACTCCTTCTCTTCTACAAAATTTGATTTCTCTCTTTTTTCATTAGGTAGTTTAGTATAGCATTTGAAATGATAGTGTCCATATTTATGACATCTAAAGCATTCCACCTTAGATTTGTAAACCTGTCCTTTGCCTTTGCCTTGAAATTTATCACCATCCCCTTTAAAATATATGCTGCCATCTCTATTGCCTCGATCTCCTCTTCCTCTACTTCTATGTCTATGTCTACCTCTACCTCTTTTTCTTAAGGAATAAGTAAAAGTAGAAACCTTCAAAGCTTGCTCTTCAGAAGTTGAATTTCAATTCATCTTCTATTCATAAACTAACAAAGAACTTTGAAGTTCATCAAAGAAAAGTCCATCAACATCTTTGGATTCTTAAATTGAAAAAACAACATAATCAAACTTGGGGGATAGGGAAAGCAATATCTTCTTAAAAATAATTACATCCTCCATCTTCTCATCATGAAATCACATGTTATTAGTTATCCCCATTGTCCTTGCACAATAGCTGGTAACAAACTCCCCATCTTTCATATGTAGAGTCTCAAAATCCCTTCTCAAAGCTTGAAGCTATGCGCAGTTTACTCTCAAAGATCCTTGATATTTCTTCTTCATAAAATCTTGATGAATCCTCAATATCAAATACCCAATATCAGACCCTATGATGCAATGTTGAATATCTAATATTGTAGGGTATATGCTAGCCTATAAATATAGTTCTTGGGCATACAATTTCTAGATAGTTTTTGTCATAGTATAGTGAAGCTCTTGTAGTTTGTATTCTCTAGAATTAGACTATTTTCCAAAGTTCTCACAGCAGGAGTCATTGAGTGTACAAATCTTTATTCAAACACTATTGTACTTGAGCACAGCAATATGTACAGAAATAAAGATGAGCTTTCTGATCAAACCTTGCATTTCCTTGGCTAGCTTAAATACTTTATTTATGCATTTAATGTTTCATGCAGTTTTCTTTAATGCTTTCAAGTAATTAAGCCAAAGTAAGCTAATTAGATTTAATAGTAGTCAATTAATTAAACACATAAGTACAACCGCTTCAAGCATGCATATGGCTCTTGGTAACCCCAAAAACGCTTAACATTTGGTAACCCATCAACATTATATGTGTTTAGGATGTGCCTAGAAAGTGGGATCGGTTACTTATGTTAGGATAGTTAGTTATTGATCAACAATTAGATTAAGCTAAATTGATTATAAATTATGTTTCAACCTATTCTTAATCATAGACAAATAAAATATAAAATAATAAAAACCATGTGCCTTAAGTATACTTAACCATACAATTAAACTCCACAAGTATAGTTGAGAAGACAATGATTGTCAGGATTAGATTCCACATCTTGAAACCATTGTACCTATGAGCTCAAGGTCTATAGAATTTGACTAGATCACGCATGAACACTTGTGATTCGTATGGTTGGGCATAGGGGTGCCTCACTACTTATCATTGGCACCATTGTTAAGGACCTTTAGTTGTTATGTATGCTATATAGGACTTAGTAAAAGATTATTCAAGATTGTTGGAATGAACCTTAGAGTCATATCATACCTTAAACTTACTACAACAATTATAAGATGCATACTGCATTTCTTATTTTTTAACATAATATGTCTTCTTCTCATAAGAGCAATTCTCCACCCAAGTCTAATAGAATGAATCAACAAGTGCCCCAACAATATCAAGTGGTATATGCTCACTTGATGAGTATGTACCCAACTTCACCTTCATCCTACACTAGGATGAACTACTGTGGTGGCATGACATGAAGGGAAACATTGTTTTGCCACTAGATCGAGCTGTTCCTGCAATGCTTTACCAAACTCTTATATGTTTGGACCTCTAGGAACTTCATGCTAAGTACATTTTGCAAGATACTAACACTAGGGATTGTCATCCCACTGATACACAATGTCTAAGGGATCACTAGTTAGAGCAATGCTATGAATCTACAAAGATGATGGAGAACCCTTTTCTGGGATTTTTTCATCTATGAAACTTCTCTTTTTGACTTTGGTGAAGGAGGTCAAAACCAAAACCTACAATCCATGATCCATAATTTGGGTTTTGGTAAAAATGGATCCAATGACAAAGGGGAATCTAAGGAGGCAAATAAGGGTAGGGATATGGACAAGAAACCTGATCGTGATCATGACTACAATTACTAAAGAAGGGGTAGCAAGCATTGCGATGGTGCTAGCCTTCCTTCCTCTTCACCTTCATTATCATCTTCCTCTTCTGGCTTTGACTGCAATTGCAGGGGGAGCAATCATAATGGAGATGATTGATAGGACCAGGATAATCAAGGGGACCATCGAGCAAGTCAAGACCCAGGGCATGGGTAGTCAAGAGAGATCCATTACCACAAATGAAGGGGTAGTAGAGGACATTGTTAGCACCAGAATCAAGGCCTTGATGAGCCTTTGCTTGCTACCTAAGGCATCCTCAACATTGCAAAGGTAATTAGGATTTCCACAAGACACATAAAGGATGATTGAATCAAGAGGCTAAACATGAACAATATCCCTAGATTCAAAAGGGGATATAACTCAAATCTGTAGAACCATCTTCAAGCTTTTCAAGATGCATGTGCCTTGCAAAATATAGAAAATGAATGGAAAAAAATTAAGTTGTTCCCCAAGACACTCATTAAAGAAGTAAAGAACTAGTACTGGTCCTTAGAACTGGAATCTATCAAATGGTAGAGTACAATGCTTAAATTGTTCAATGAAAAATATCAAATGTACCCCCAAGTGTCCAACTTGAGGAGGTAGATCCAAGGATGGAAGTAAGGGACACATGAATCCTTGGATGCTGCCATGGGTTAATACTATTCCTTATTGCACAAATGTTCTGGCCATTGTTATTCTCAACTAGAGTAACTTTTCCATAACATAGATGTGCTTCAATCAAAAATGAGGAGAACTTTTGGCATTTGTGCCTAAGAACGCTTATCAAAATTAAGAGCCCATCAAATTCAACGATTGATTGAGTAGGTAGTGAAGGAAGAAGGAGAGTTGAGGAAACAAGAAAGTGTAGAAGAGTGCAATCGTGATCCTTCCATTTGCAAGAGGGAGATTCAATTCTGTGACAATGAGGGAGAATCATCACTTGATAAGGTTGTGAATAAGAAAACCTTGCCACTTCAAAAATTTCAATCTGAAACTTTGGCCAAGATTGATCAATTATGGGACTCCATGGATAGCAAATTTTAAGCTATCCTAAAAATTGCTAAAGAGTCCAAAGAACATGGTAGTGATTGTGAGTGCAGGAGGCACAAGGAAGTTGAACATACCAATCAAAGAGGTAAGGGCAAGATTGCTAAAATAGGGGAAGTTGTCGGAAGCAAATCCAATGATGATGGTGGATATGACATCTACCATTATGAACATCCTAAGGGATGTTGGCCTATTGTATCACACTTATAGGAGTCTAGGGTTGTATGCCCTAAATCCATGGCAAACACAAAGGTAAACACCTAGAAGATTGCCTTATTCTCAAGGAAATTCTAGGTAGTTCCACCAATAACAATAGTATTATCCAAGTGGGACTCCACCGCAACCATATGAGTAGCATTAACAATGGTAGCAACCACAGTCATGGGCACTAGCATCACCAAGGTAGTAATACCCTTACAGACAACCTTTGTCTCCACATGATAATTCTAGTCATGTTTCTACTTTTCAACCTCACAACTACCCTCTTGATTATTATTGAACTCATTCTCCACATGTAAGAAGGGCACCATCTTTTATCCTTATCCTTCTCCTATTCCTACACATCTTCCTCCACCCTTAAAATAGCTACCACATGCTCCTTCTATGCAAGGTGAACTCCCAGCTCAACCACAACAATGCAATACCACCAAGGCCATTAATCTACAATTGGTTCATCAATCAAGTGGTTTTAACTCTTTTTTCTGATCCAAAAATCCACCTAAGCCCTCACATACACATGCAATTAGCAACCCTATTCCTCCATCTCTCTCCACACCTAATTTCTTTAAGTTCCCTTCAAACCAAATCCCATTCCAAATCCAACTATGTTGACTCATGTCATATATGATTCGATTTGGGCTAGCAACCTTCCCAAAAAATTAGTTGATCTTTGAAGTCATTTTATTTATTTGTAGATTACTGAAAACAAACCATATAAAGCTCTCTTTGATTTAGGTTCTAATGTCAATCTGATTTCTCATGAAATGTATACTTCATGGAACCTTCCACCTCTCTAGAAGAGCAATATTAGATTAGAGTTGGTAGACCAATCCATCAATATTCTATTGAAAGTGATGGAAGACATTGTGACCACTATCTATGGGTGGTCTTATTCAACTAATTTCATGGTAATCAAGGTGGAGAACTACAAAGGGGACTTCCCAATCATCATGCGAAGGGCATGGCTAAGCACCATTGATGCAAGAATGGACATTAGAGATCTTTTCCTAGAAATATCTAAGGAAAATGCATTTGGGAAGATCAAGAAAAATCAAGTTCCATGCATCACGTATAGTGATATAGTATGCAATTGTGTGCAGAAACTCTAGTCTATTAAATAAGCATCCATCTCTACATGCAAGCAATGTGCATCAAAAGTAGAAATTCAAAGGTGTCTATACATAGTAGCCATAAAATAAGAGGGCATCCAATCATTGATTGCTAATCCTGAAAGCAACACACTTTGCATGCAACTGACTTAGAGCCTAACATGTGTGTATATCACAAGCATGGATGAACTAGAGCAAGTTCATCACTGACTCTTTGATAATGCAAATGATGATGCCTATTGGGGAGAGTTGGAAATTCTTAAAAGTTTCAAGCAAGAGCCCCTTGAATTAAAAACTCTACCTACTAACATGGAATACGTATTCTTAAAAAATGGAAAGTTGGTAATAATTAATGTGAATCTTTCTCAAGAACAGAAGATGATGCTGTCAAATGTGGTTGAAAAATGGTTAGTAGCCTTTGCTTGGTCATATCCTGAACTCATAGGAATTGATCCTAGGATATACTAGAATCACATCTACATTGACCCAATTGTGAAGCCAAAGAGGTAGCCACAAAGACAATTAAATCCAAAATTGAAGTAGATCATCAAGGAGGAAATCCAACAACTCCTCAAGGTGGGGATTATCTATCCCATTACAGAAAGTCAGTGGGTTAGTCCACTCATGATTATGCTAAATAAAGGAGGCAAGTGGCAAGTCTACATCAATTTTTGACTATTGAATATATAAACATTCAAGGATCATTTTTCATTTTCATTCATTGATCAGGTATTAGAAACAATATTTGGGTATTACTATTATAGTTTTCTGGATGGGTATAGTGGCTATAACAAAATCCAAATTGCACTAGAAGACCAAGCCAAAACAACATTCATGAGTCCTTAGGGGACATTTTTATATATCAAGATGCCTTTTGGTATGTGCAATGCCTCTACTACTTTTCAATGCCTAGTCTTAAGCATTTTTCAATAGCAAATTAGTAGTGGTATGGAGGTCTTCATGGATGACTTCTCCATCTATGGAGCTACATTTGAGCAAGCCCTAGACCACCTTGAGAAAGTATTGAAAAGGTGTGTTGAAAAAAAATCTATGGCTCAATTAGCAAAAGAATCATCTAATGATCCAAAAGGGCATTGTATTGGGGCACCAAATCTCATAAGTAGGAATTGAGGTAGTCCCTAGAAAAAGAAGGGTCATCCAAGGAATTACCCACCAACCAGAAATCATCAAAGATGTTTGGTCATTATTTGGACACACTAGCTACTACTAATAATTCATAGAAAATTTCTCTGAGATTAAAAAATTGTTAGTTAAGGTAATCAACAAACATGCTTCATTTGTCTAGACCAAGAAATGTGAAAAAGCATTTCAACTAAAATAAAAACTTGTAGAAACTCCAATTCTATAGGCATCCAATTGGTCCAAACCATTTCATGTTATGATGGATGCATCAAATTATGCCTTGGGAGCTGTGCTTATGCAAATGGATGATAGGAAACGTCCATATTACATCCACTACACTAGTCAAAGCATTGTGGATGCACAACTGATCTACACTACCACAGAAAAAGAATTGATGGTAGTGGTGTTTTCTCTTTTGAAGTTCAGGCACTATGTGCTTAGATACAAATTTTTTGTACACACAGATCATAGCACCATCTACTTTCTAATGAATAAGCCAACAGTGAGCCCCTGTATAATACAGTGGTTGGTGATCTTACATGAATTCTATCTTACAATGGTAGATCGAAAGGAAACTAAGAATGTGGTTGCTAACCACTTATCTCAATTATGATGGAACAACAAAGAGGAAAAAGTTCTACTAACTGATCTATTTCTTGATGAACTTCTCTTTGTTGACACTATAACTAAACAATTTCCCACTGAGCCTAAATGGCATGATGGCATTCTCAGCTATCTTCTTACTCAAGAGATACCACAAGGGTTGGACCACCAAAAGAAACAATAGTTTCTTCACCAGGTAAAATGCTTCATGGAGATCAACAGACACCTCTATAAGGTATGCATTGATGGCATGTGATGAGTGGCTAGGTACCCCCTACGCCCAACCATATGAATCACGAGCATTCATGCACGTCTCGGTCGAAATCCGCAGACTGTAAGCACTTAACACACACCAGACTTCTAACCAGTGAAACCTTGGGTTAGAACGGTCATTTTTGTGGCCATCCTAATCTCTAATTATCCTAGTTTATATTCTAACTACTCCTAGCATAAGTATCTGGTCCCATCTTTCAAGCACGTTCTGAGCATTTCCTAACACTACTAGGTTACCAAACGTTAAGCGTCACTGGGCTTACCAAGTGTTTGGATTACGTTCGAGATGGTCATACTTATGTCTTTAATGAACTACAAATGAACAATAATGATTGGAATTATAACAATGAAAACATTAATAATCGACAAGTAACTAATAAAGCATCAACATATTAAACTATTAAATCAACAAGTAACTAATAAAGCATAAACACATTAAATTATTAATACATGAAATAACCAAGTCCAAATGCTGCAAGGTATACTTGAATAGTTCGTCTTTATTTCCGTCACGCCAATGGGCTCAGATACATCAACGCTCGAATAAAGGTCTGATCACTTTTCTTACACCTGCTGCGGGCACTTGAAAAATATTCTATCTCTTACAAGAGCAAACTGCAAGAGCTTCGCTACAACTACTCAAAAAGATGCCTAAATGAGGTGGAAGGCCTCATATTTATAGGTCAGGAAGGATGGTTGCGTAAATGGGGCCACGTCAACATAGGGTGGCTATGTCGATAGGCCCGCGTCGACATGGCCACATATATGCAGCCCTGTATACGTAGCCCAGTCAACGCATTGACTTTTGACACTTCATCATACCCCCACAACTGAGCAAAAACTCATCCTCGAGTTACTTTACAATTTGGAAGGTATGGATTCTTTTTTACAACACACATGAATGACACACACATGACACAACATGAATTTACCAAGTGCCCAAGTTACAGAGGGGGAAAAATTACAAAAATGGTGGGGTTCAGAGACAAAATTAAACACCATGCTGGTACTGGAGCCTCTGCTATGTAGGATGATGTATAAAATTGCTGAAGGAGATCACACTATCCTTGGGGTGGTGGTTCTAATAGACCTTCTCCAGCCTCTGGCCTATGCGTTGGTGGCGGCATGGATGTTGGTAGCCCCACGGCAGCTGCAACTTCTAGTGACAGCCGGAAAGCCTCCAAGAGAGCCCTCATTTTCTCTTCTTTGCTTCTGGGATCATTCACAGTCCAGGCAGCTTCTCCAATGTGTGCTGGAACTGGAATTTCCCAAGGGCAAGGCAGCACCAAAATGAGTTCTTTTAAATTGACAAACTAGGCTACGAACTGTTTGCGTTCGATATCGAATGCTCGGATTGATGCTTGCAGTTGTTGGTAGTCAATCATTCTTTGGGCCAGGTCCTCCACGATGGTACGTTGGCCTTTAAAGCTTGTACGGAGGACCTCGAGTTCCGTGTTTGCTATTGCCAGCTTTTGTTTTGTTACCTTGTGCACCTAGAACTCACCCTCATATAGGGAATACGAGGCAGCCACTTGTTTTTCTAACTTTGACTACTGTCTCTCGGCTGTGAGCATAGCCAAGTTTGCATACCAAAGGTTGGCTAACTCCATGTATTCTATCATTTCTTCAATTTGCAGCTCCTTTAGGTAGAATTCTGCTTGATTGTAGGCAATCAATCCATTGAAGATGGATGGCCATACATTGCCTCCCTCTAGGAGCTACTGGAATGCTTGGTTCATCTGGGCTTTAGCGACTTGAATGTTCTTCTTGTTCACCTCCTTTTGCAATCCCACTTGGTCCCTGTAATGATTTTTAACTTTTTCAAATTCTAGGGCCTCATTCTTTCAAATGGCAATTTCGATTGTAGAATTCTGTCATAATGCCCAAACCTCCTCCATTGACAGATTCTGATTTTCAGTAGCCAACCTTCTTATATCTGCATTCACCCTGGCTTGCTCCTCCTACTTTTGGTGGATGAAATCTTTCATGTGCTCATTCTGTACACCAACATTGCATAGGCGATGAACTTTTGTGATCAGCTGCATGTTCTCCTAGCGAACCTCTGCCAAGTCCTTCTCTAAGTGATATGCTCGGGTATCTACTATGGACTTGTCTAGGATCACCATCTCCCTTACATCCTCAACAACCTGAAGTTGAAGCTAAAGCTATTGAAAAGCTTCATCTCTGATGATTTCATAGTTGAGGATGGTTGGATTGGCAAGCTGGGCTTTTAATTGGGCTACCTCAGTTGCCAAGGGCTGACAAGTGGCTTGAGCAACTTCTAGTTGTCCCTCCAAAACAAGGCTCTTGTCCCTTGCCGAGAGCAGCTCCGACTGGGTTGCAGTAATGTTGTCCGGAAGATCGAAGACATCCAGAAGTAATTGCCTGATTCCTACCAGTTGGTCCAAAATTTCTTCATATTACACTGCATCAATCCTACTACGTGAAGTTCCGATAGACACCTGTATATCTTGTAGACCATGGATGTTTGGTACAAGTGCTTCCGGTGCATTGAGAATAGTAGCAATTGTGTCAGCAACCCCTTCGGCCGTAACTTCTTGTCCCTGGTGTTACATCACCAGGACCATCGCCCCCACACCATCTTCCAAGCGTATCAAGAAAGTAGCAACATTCCCTGAGATTTCAGGGAATAACTACTGGGTTCCAGTTGATACATCTTGGATGCTTGGATCTGTTCTAGTTGCTTGTAAGGGTATTGCTACCTTGGAGGTGGCATCCCCCACACTTTTGGTTGCTACCATTGTTGGAAATATTCATACGATTGCGGAGGCATTCCACTTGGATAGTATCCTTGCTGCTTCTAGTGGAATCACCTGGGATTGCCTTACGGATAAGGTAACCTTCGGGGTGTCTACCTTTGCGCCAAACGAGGGTTCAAGGCATAGACCCCAAACTCTTGAAGGTGGGACACCATAGGACAACATCCCTTAGGATGCTCGTATTAGCATATGCCACATCCATCTTCTCCTCGGTGTCAAAGTCTGCAACCTGTTCTGCTACCGCAACTTTTCCCTTATCCTTATGTTGGGTACGTTCAACTCCCTTCTTCCTGAACCGATCACAGTCACTACCCTGTTCTTTGGACTCTTCTAAAAAATTCAATACACTTTGGAATCTTTCATCCAAAGAGTCCCACATTTTATCCACCTTTGCCGATATTTCAAATGCAAATTTTTGTAACGGCAAAGTCTTCCGATTCACCGCTACTTCCAGTGGTGACTTATCATCCTCATCACAAAATCGGACCTCCCTTTTTCTAAGGGAAGGGTCCCAGCTGAATTCTTTAGCACTCTTCTTTTTTCTAAGTTCTCCTTCCTCTTTGGCCACCTTATCAATGAGGCACTACAACTGATGGGCCCTGAGCTCTGACAGCTGTCCCTTGGCATACACACCAAGGGTCTTTCATGTTTCAAAATGGGTCCCATCAATAATGTAGTGAAGCTATGCCCACTGAGAGTAACCATGAACAGGGCACCGATGCAATAGTGAGTAATACATGCTCATGGTGGCATCCAAGGGTTCATGATTCCCTTGTTTCTAACCCTAGATCTGCCATCTCAGATTCACCACTCTAGAGTATGTTTGATATTTGTCATTAAAGATTTCAAGCATCGTACTCCATCTTCTGATTGATTCTGACTCCAAGGATCAGTACCAACTTTCAGCTTCTTTGATGAGTGTACAAGGGAACAACTTCAACCATTGCCAATTATTATCAATATTTTGTAGGGTGCAGGCATCATGGAACGCCTGTAGGTGGGTCTACGGATCACAATTGTATCCCCCTTCAAATCTGGGGATGTTGTTCATGTCAACACACTTGATCCAACTATCCTTCATGTGCCTACTTGGAATGTGAACTACCTCTACAATTTGGAGCATGCTACAAGTAGCTAACAACAGCTCATTTGAATCATAGTCCTGTTGGGGACTATGACGTCTGTGACGATTTTTGCTACGCCTTCTTTCATGCTGGCGAGGGCCACGCGATTAGTCATGTGCTCCCTCACGTTGCCCCCCTCAAACCTGCCTACCATCGTCCTTTCTCTACAACCTTCCCTTGTGAAGCTTAGAGCCTGAGCTGGATGAAGGAAAAGGAGAGGCAAAGGATAGAGAAGAAGGAGAGGCATCGCCACCGCTTCGACGACGATCTCCCCATCTACCCTAGTGATGGCCGCAGTCATCTCCTCCAGCTTTGCTACATGACTCACCATCCCCTTGAGGATCGTGGTCACTTGGAGGTTTGTTCTGAATGACTAACTAGAGGATCTGTAGCCCTAGGTGAAGTTTGGTCGAATGAGTATCATGAAATACAGGATCTCCATCGTCTTGTAGCCCTTGCGAGAATAAGGGTTTACTGAAATGTTTCCCTTTCTATTGTTCATATCTCTCGGCCTGCTGCTGATCTCTTGTGCATTGAGCTTCCGTGGGACGATAGTCCTAGTAGTTATGGTCCTTGATGACATACTTTGCCACTTGGTCCTGGATGCCCAATCTACCCAGATTGTGATATAGCATCGCAAGAGTTGCTCAGTAGGGTGGTAGCATGATACTACCCTCCATGTTCCACCATCGAAGATGCTCATCTTGATGTAGGATGAATGTGAAATCAGGGACATATTCATCAGGATGTTTGTACACCACCAGACATTCTTGCGGCACCAGTGGTTTGAATACCTCTCTCTTGTGAGAAGACATATTGGACGTCAAATGGTCCATGTAACCAGTGTACCTTATAATTAACTTTAAATTAGCCTAGCGTGTGAGATATTTCTATCCTGGGTTCGTTCCAATAACTTAAATGATAATTTCACTAAAGTCAGATGATGCATGTAAGACTAACAGTCCCCGACAACGGTGCCAATGATGAGCAACTAGGTACCCCTATGCCCAACCATACGAATCACGAGTGTTCATGCATGACTTGGTTGAAATCTGCATACTGTAAGCACTTAACACACACCAGACTTCTAACCAGTGAAACCTTGGGTTAGAACGATCGTTGTCATCCTAATCTCACTTGTGAAGTTCTATTACGTTGGTTAAGTGAGACTAAGGCTACTGATTTTTATATATTTTTAATTATCTTTTTCGGTGACTAATTGAAGTATGGAAGGTAAGGAATAAACTATAATCTAATCTCTAATTATCCTAGTTTATATTCTAACTACTCCTAGCATAAGTATCCGATCCCATCTTCCGAGCACGTTCTGAGCATTTCCTAACACTACTAGGTTACCAGATGTTAAGCATCACTGGGCTTACCAAGTGTTTGGATTACGTTTGAGATGGTTGTACTTATGTCTTTAACAAACTACAAATGAACAATAACGATTGGAATTATAATAATGAAAACATTAATAATTGACAAGTAACTAATAAAGCATCAACATATTAAACTATTAAATCAACAACTAATAAAGCATAAACACATTAAACTATTAATGCATGAAATAACTAAGTCCAACTGTTGCAAGGTATGCTTGAACAGTTCGTCTTTATTGTCGTCATACCAATGGGCTCAGATACATCAATGCTCGAATAAAGATCTGATCACTTTTCTTACACCTACTGCAGGAACTTGGAAAATATTCTATCTCTTGCAGGAGCAAACTGCAAGAGCTTCACTACAACTACTCAAAAAGATGCCTAAATGAGGTGGAAGACCCTCATATTTATAGGCTGGGAAGGATGGCTACGTAAACGGGGCCACGTCGACGTAGGGTGGCTACATCGACGGGCCTGCATCGACGCAGCCGCGTATACGTGGCCCAGTCGATGCATTGACTTTTGACACTTCATCAGCATGGTTCAATGGTATGTCCCCATTGTTAATCAACTACACATTCTTTAATATGCTCATGAGGGTTCTTGTGGAGGCCACTATGCTAGAAGACACAATCTTGATGGTAGGATATTATTGGCCAATAATCTTCATGGATTCTCATCAATATGTTCGCTCTTGTGAATGTTGTCAATGAGATGGTGGAATGACTACTCGAATAGAGAGACCTCAATAGTGGATCTAATCATTGGAATCCTTCGACATTAGGGGCATTGACCTCATGGATCCCATTACACTCATGTCAAATGGAAAGGCATACATCATAGTCACTGTTGACTATTATATGAAATGGGCAGAAGTAGCAGTCATCAGCAACTGTACATCTTCTACTGCTACTTGATTTGTACAATAGAATGTTGTAAACAAGTTTGGTATGCCATATGCATTAATTTCTAATAATGGAACTCACTTTACAAGCACTACCTTTTAGAAGCTTATGCAACACTTAGAGGCTGAACATAAACTAACAACACCCTACCACCCCCAAGCCAATGGTCAAGCTAAGGTTACAATAGGAAAATCACAAAGATCTTAATGAGAATAGTTAGCAAATATAGGAGATATTGTAGCACAAAACTCAACGATGCCCTCTATGCCTACAGCTCAACATGAAAACCTCCTATAGGATATTCTCCCTATGAGCTAGTGTATGGAAAGTTCCCAATACTTCCTATTCATCTCGAGCTCCATACACTTTCAACAGCCTATGACCTCAACCTTGACTTAAGGCTTGCACTAAAAGAAAGACTAATGAATCTCAACTTGCTAGAAGAAAACTGATTAGTAGCCCTATCATCTAACAAGTTGCACAAGGCATTCAACAAATGTGAGAGCCTAGACAAGAAGCACTTGGTCAACATACAACAAGTTAAACCTTTCCATGAGCCTCAGCAAGCTAGTGCAACAAACACCTCATTTAATGAACAACCACACTCAATCTTTTAAATCTTCTCCTTTCAACTTAGTCATGGGGGAGATGGCCATCCATGCTAACTATATAAGAAGCTCCTCATTTTTTCATATTTTTGTTTTCCAAATTTTTTTTTACACCTTTTTATTTTTACAACTTTTTATTTTATGCATTCTTTATTTTACATCTTTTTTTTTACATTATTAATTTTTCACAATTTTTGTTTTACAACATCGTTAGTATGTTTTATTTTTCTTAAATATTTTACAATTTCTTGTATGTTTTCCTTTATTTGGATGTGATTTTCTTATTATGTTTCAATAATACTATGCCTTATTGCCAACTGGGTATAGTGTGGCTTAATTGATGTGGGCATGTATTATCTAGTTATTTGATTATTGGTATCTAGATTCTAGTTTTGAATTTTGTTACTAATAACTTAGATATGGTTTTTTTTCATGCAAAAGGCAATGAGTCCACAACATCCACCCATCCGCAAGCTCTATGGTTTTCCTTGTTTTGGAAGTATGCAGTTCCTTTTTCATTAATAATACTTTAATGAATTTGTGACATTTGTAGTTTCCAGAATTGGAAAGGATTTAAAGGTTTGAATAGAGTGTGACTTCAAGGGGATTCGATACTCTTTGTGTCTTTTTTCTTACTTGGGTGCATGTGTATTTTCATGAATTTCTTACCGTTCTGTGTCAACCAATAATAGGAAGTTGAATAAGTCTTTGCATGGTGTGGTTCCCATCATAAAAAATCAATGGGAATTCAAAGCACACCCCTTAAACAAAATAAATGGGCTACAAGCACTGGTTATCGGAGTAGAAAGACATGTTGCCCTTGCCTAAAGGTCTCGTCTAACTAAGGCCCTTCCTCACTTCCAACTTCTCTTTTCTTCTTTAATAAGGAATGATGGTTGTTCTGTGGGAGCACTCTTGTGTCTTAGGGGGGTGGACTAGTCTTAGAATGGTAATGTGATGTCACTGAACGTGGTTGGTTTTGGTTTGGACTAAGGATGGATTTTATCAGGTAGTTTAACCACAAAAATTCATAAGGAACTTCATGTGACCTTAATCAGGAACTCCATTTCACTCTCTCTTATTCATCTATGCTTTCCATGTCTCACTTCACCACCAATTTCATGTTCTTGTTCAATGTCTTAGTTTGATGTGTTAAAATTCTTAGGTAGTTTTTTCCAGGTTTTTGTACTTAAATTTCTATAACCATTAATCATCCATGAGGCCCACAAATTCCTCAGTTTGAAGTTATGCAATGGTAATAAAAGGTCTGTACCTACTTTGGGGAGGATCCACTTGCATATCTTTTAGCTGGGTTAGTTAAGTTCTTTACCCTTAGACATTCTCGCAATCAACTTCTTTTGTGTGCCTCATCAATGACATCTAATTGTGGACATCATCACAACGTTTTTCAATGAAATCCTCTTTTTATTATTGTGAATTCTTAACCCTCTTCAAGTATTTCATTGTGTTTGGACTTTTTCAAAATTCAATAATGGACCATTTATCCATTCCACCCTATTCTTTAGTCTTCCCACTAACATTACTACAGTAATTAATCCACCATAATCACAACCTAACCTAGCCAAGTATAACCACCCACAAGACAAGGTACTTAAAAGCTATATGTTACAAATTTCACACTAATCCATAATTTTGTTGTAATTGTAGTGGGATGCATGAACTAGAAGCAGGATTGTCTTCACCAAAGAAGAAGTAGTAACACCATGTGATGAGGATCATTCATGATCATTGGATCTTCCCCCTTTCTCTTTAGCTGCCAAAGAAGTTGGATGTTAGTTTTGTATAGGGTGTTCAATTCTATTGTCATGAACATCTAATTTTGTAAAAAATTGTAAATCCATACACTTGGGTCCTTAGAGTCTATCTGTTTCATCTACGTTAGTTTGTATGTTAGTTAATAATCCCATACTTGCCCGATATTTTGTAAGGAACTTGTTCCTCCCTTTATTCACTCAAGGATGAGTTTTCATTTAGCTGTGGAGGTATGATGAATTGTGTTTAGTTGTGTGCTACTATCAAATACCTAATATCAAACTCCAAGATGTGATGTCAAATATTCAATATAGCAAGGTATATGCTAGCTTATAAATATAGTGCTTGGGCACATGATTTCCAAATAGTTTTTGTCATAGTATAGTGAAGATCTTATAGTTTGTTTTCTCCAAAGTTAGAATATTTGCCAGAGTGCTTGCAACAAGAGTCATTAAGTGTACATATCTTTATTCGAACACTATTGTACTGGAGCACAGCAGTATGTGCAGAAATAAAGATGAGCTTTCTAATCAAACCTTGTAGCACCTTGGCTAGCTGAAATACTTTATTTATGCATTTAATGTTTCATGTAATTTCCTTTAATGCTTCCAAGTAATTAAGCCAAAGCAAGCTAATTGATGAGTGGCGAGGTACCCCTACACTCAACCATACGAATACGAGCATTTTCATGCACGATCCAGTCGAAATTCGCAGGCAGACTAGTTGTGGCACCTAGATAGTTAGCCTTAGGTCGCAACTCACTATCTTCCCACTTGGACTAGCATTATCTATTTCATGTATGATTTAGTCCAGAGTGAGGTGTATGATATGGTTTCTAATCTAATGCTACTCCTGAAGGCAATGGAAAATAATGTTAACTAAGCTAAGAGGGAAAGGGTGAGAGAGATTCTAAACTAGCCTAAGTACAATGAGCATCCATTCCTTGATTATCCATACAGATCTTGGACTTCATGCATGACTACTACTGGGACTACCAAGCACAGATCCTAGATACGCTACTGGGTTACCAAGTAGTCATACTTAAATGCTCGTAATCAAGTCGTACTCATTATACGTTTAATAGAAGTTTAAGGGTGAGAGAGATTAACTAAGAAAGTAGTAAATAACAATTAAATAAATAAATAATTAAACTAAGTGAATGCTGCAATGATGAAGTAATCTCGATCTTTATTTCAGGTCATGTGCATGTCCAAGTACGTCACACTCAAATAAGGATGCCGTACAATTACAATCACCACACTGCGGGCATACATTGGGAAATAATTCTAACTCTAAGAAGGAAAAACTACAAGAGTTTGACTAAGGAACTAAAAACTGGATGATAGAACAAGGAAAGCCACCTCTTATTTATAGAAATTGAGGCAGGCCGTGATATCACATATGCGATATCACAACTGATGCAATATCGCGGCTGATGTGATATCGCGACTATGATATCACATACGCAATATTGCAGCCCATGCGATATCATAGCTATGATATCATGATAGTGATATCACAGCCACAGCAATATCATGGCAATGATATCACAGCTAACAAATGCATGACTCATCATACCCCCACGACTGAATGAAAACTCGTCCTCGAGTTACAGAGAGAACAAGCTTAATTGATTACACAGTGGATAGGTATGGGATTATTGACTAACTAGAATGGATTCATGCCACAGTGTGGATTCAGAACAAAATTGAGACACAACACAAAAGAAAATCCTATGATTACAAAATGGTGGAACTCATGTAGTTCCTAGTGGCGATGGCTCCTCCATGGGTGTTTTTCCCTTTTCTTGCACACCAAGTCTTGGAATTTGATGGCGTCGAAGTATGGCCTAGACTTTCTCCTCTTGTAAGGCCTTGAGTGCCTTGACATGCATGTAAGTTTACACCTGTGCCATAGAGGCATCCCAATCAACCTTCTCTTTTTCTTCTGCCACCCTTTTATTCTCTGTCAATAGTTTATTAAGTTGCTTGGTTTTGAAAGTGTCCAGCTAGTTCTGAGCAACCTTTGGCCTTGTATTCAGAAGGTTTAATATTTCCGAAATGGATTGAACAAAGAAATCAATAGTCACACCACAAATGTTAACTGTGGTGCTTTCTTTTTTGTTGTGCCAAAATTGGTACATTTCCCCTAAGTACCAGGCACCACTTTCAGAGAGGGTAGGCCATAATGGAGATCCTTTGAGGTGATCCCTAATGACCTCTAGAGAAAATTCTGTGAAAAGTCCAAAGTTTAATTCCATGCTCACTACATTGAATATGGACCTTTAATGGATGGTCTGAACACAATCCTAGGTCAGTGTGAGATATCATCCTTGTTTAGATGCTGCAGTAGCTCCTCCTTTCACCTGCCTTGATTGTACAGTAGTAGGATCTTCTTGATGGATGTTCAATGATTGTTCCTCCTACTCTGCATGTTGTTCAGTAAGAACTTGTCCTTCACCTCTCTTAGGTTGTTTGATCACACCTTGAGCAGGACCTTCCTATTATCCACGTTTCGGGGCCATCTGCAATCACATGGGACCAATCGTTAGTAAGGTTGTTACCAAAGTTAGGTTATACCTTATTGCTTGCCTTAATAGATTTACTTTATTTTTGTGTGATGTTAATTATTGGAAGAACATATCCCCGAAGGATTATAATGTTGAGTCCTCTTTGCTTAGGTGGTTCCCAAATTTAATTTTCTGGTGTAGCTAAGGGGATAAAATTGTTTTTGACACATTTTATTCTCAATTTTACAACTAATTATCCTTAAATATGTCCTTCAGGTGATGATGAATTTCAAAACATTTATGCACTATTTGGCATGTGCCCCTCCCCCACAACTAAGCTGAACACTCCGGGTTCAAGTAGGTTCAAATGGAATGAAAATTGGAGTCCAACAAGAGAGTTATGGATATGAAAGCAAGGGACGCAAAATCGCGAGTCATAGAGAGGAATTGAAAAACTTCCCCTCCGTGAACAATTGCAAATGATGTTGATTAGCATAGGGGGGTCATGTATATATATTTTCATCGAAGTTAAGGCACTTAGAGAATGTACCGAATTTTTAATATTTCTTTTGAAATTAAACGATGTAAACTAAGGACATCTAGACAATTGTCAAGGGGTTCTTAGGTAATTAGATGGTTTTGAAGGCACGAATAATGATCTGTGGGTGTAACTGATCAATAAAACCTTGGGTGGTAAGAAAAAGGTTATGTGATGGTTCATGGGAACGTTGAAATTTAGAGGGGTAATAGTAAGGAAAGAATGTTATGAAAAATAAGTTGAGGGTGAAATATGGTGTGTGTGAGCTATATCATAAGTGAAGATTACAAAAGATTACACAAGCGGATCCTCCCCAAAGCAGGTTCTTACCTATAATGCCCTTGTGTAACCACACTTAAAGTGTCCATGGGCACTAGAAGGGTTAAATGTAATCTGCACTAATTCTACAAAACACACATGTAATTATCATCAAGATGAGGTAACAATTCTATGTTACACACAACACAAGCTACAATTACCCAAACAGTGAGATGAGACAAAGTATAGAAGGGATCGTAGAGATTGGGACATGAGGTAACTAACCCAGGGCACAGTGAATCCTATGTGTAAGGCATGATTAAGGTGTCATTAACCCATCGTTCCAAGATTAGGATCAAGTCCATTCCTTTAATCAGTGACATCGCATTGTTTCATCCCATGATGAGCAACTATGAGAGTACCAAAATAACAAGGCGTATGATCACTTGGCGTTTTGTTCAAGGGAAGAGTAATTTTTTTGTTTTGTGGCACTTTTCTTTTTTTTTTTCTTTTTCTTTTCTTTTTTTTTCTCCCTTTGTTTCTTTACTGAATCTAGAGAAGCTGCCAACCTTTAGGCATGGGTTTCGTGTCTTTCCAGTGGGATCCCCTAGAATAGCATTGGATTTTTAAGTGCCCATTTGATTACTCCTACTCCCATTTTTCGTTAGATCTACAAGAATCTTAGTACAACCACATTGCATGACAACTCCCATAGATGTCACCAAAGAGAATCCGCAAGTCCCATTGATGTCACACCCTAATCATTCCCTCTTAGTCCATCCTTCTTCATTCTGGGTACAATGAACACAAAATTAATTTTAAGTTTTAAGAATGTCAAGAATATCATTGTACCCTCGAACAGAACCTCTTATGTGTAGAGTGGATGAGTGGGTGTAATGAGCTCACTGTTTCAAATAATTGATTGCTCGAGACTTGATAACATAGAACACACCTCAACCAATGAGCCACATGAGTGTTTTATTTGTAGATGAGATTACTTATAAAAACATAAAAAGACAAAAAGACAAAAAGATAAAAGAAGAAATTGAAAAATGAAAAACTGGAAAACAAAAAGTTGTAAAATTAAAGAAAATGAAAAGTATTTATTAATCCTGCTTGTT